>CAJZCY010000014.1:1800000-2342130 GCA_914969975.1 Anopheles atroparvus | reverse complement strand
AAGAAGTTTCTACAAAGTTTGTATTTGACACTCTGTTGCAACTCTGTTGGAATTCGGGTAGTTGTAGGAAGTTTGTACCAAGTTTGTTACTGTTTTGGCGTGGACTTAGGAAGTTTGTACCAAGTTTGGTGCTGTTTTGGCGTGGACTTAGGAAGTTTGTACCAAGTTTGCAAGTGTTTTTGGGTAGTTTTAAGAAGTTTCTACAAAGTTTGTATTTGACACTCTGTTGCAACTCTGTTGGAATTCGGGTAGTTGTAGGAAGTTTGTACCAAGTTTGTTACTGTTTTGGCGTGGTCTTAGGAAGTTTGTACCAAGTTTGTTACTGTTTTGGCGTGGACTTAGGAAGTTTGTTCCAAGTTTGTTACTGTTTTGGCCTGGACTTAGGAAGTTTGTTCCAAGTTTGGTGCTGTTTTGGCGTGGACTTAGGAAGTTTGTACCATGTTTGGTGCTGTTTTGGCGTGGACTTAGGAAGTTTGTACCAAGTTTGTTACTGTTTTGGCGTGGACTTAGGAAGTTTGTATCAAGTTTGGTGCTGTTTTGGTGTGGACTTAGGAAGTTTGTACCTAGTTTGTTTCTGTTTTGGCGTGGACTTAGGAACTTTGCACCAAGTTTGTTACTGTTTTGGCGTGGACTTAGGAAGTTTGTATCAAGTTTGTTACTGTTTTGGCGTGGACTTAGGAAGTTTGTACCAAGTTTGGTTCTGTTTTGGCGTGGACTTAGGAAGTTTGTACCAAGTTTGGTGCTGTTTTGGCGTGGACTTAGGAAGTTTGTACCAAGTTTGGTGCTGTTTTGGCGTGGACTTAGGAAGTTTGTACCAAGTTTGTTACTGTTTTGGCGTGGACTTAGGAAGTTTGTATCAAGTTTGGTGCTGTTTTGGCGTGGACTTAGAAAGTTTGTATCAAGTTTGGTGCTGTTTTGGCGTGGACTTAGGAAGTTTGTACCAAGTTTGGTGCTGTTTTGGCGTGGACTTAGGAAGTTTGTACCAAGTTTGTTACTGTTTTTGCGTGGACTTAGGAAGTTTGTATCAAGTTTGTTACTGTTTTGGCGTGGACTTAGGAAGTTTGTACCAAGTTTGTTACTGTTTTGGCGTGGACTTAGGAAGTTTGTACCAAGCTTGGTGCTGTTTTGGCGTGGACTTAGGAAGTTTGTTCCAAGTTTGTTACTGTTTTGGCCTGGACTTAGGAAGTTTGTTCCAAGTTTGGTGCTGTTTTGGCGTGGACTTAGGAAGTTTGTACCATGTTTGGTGCTGTTTTGGCGTGGACTTAGGAAGTTTGTACCAAGTTTGTTACTGTTTTGGCGTGGACTTAGGAAGTTTGTATCAAGTTTGGTGCTGTTTTGGTGTGGACTTAGGAAGTTTGTACCTAGTTTGTTTCTGTTTTGGCGTGGACTTAGGAACTTTGCACCAAGTTTGTTACTGTTTTGGCGTGGACTTAGGAAGTTTGTATCAAGTTTGTTACTGTTTTGGCGTGGACTTAGGAAGTTTGTACCAAGTTTGGTTCTGTTTTGGCGTGGACTTAGGAAGTTTGTACCAAGTTTGGTGCTGTTTTGGCGTGGACTTAGGAAGTTTGTACCAAGTTTGGTGCTGTTTTGGCGTGGACTTAGGAAGTTTGTACCAAGTTTGTTACTGTTTTGGCGTGGACTTAGGAAGTTTGTATCAAGTTTGGTGCTGTTTTGGCGTGGACTTAGAAAGTTTGTATCAAGTTTGGTGCTGTTTTGGCGTGGACTTAGGAAGTTTGTACCAAGTTTGGTGCTGTTTTGGCGTGGACTTAGGAAGTTTGTACCAAGTTTGTTACTGTTTTTGCGTGGACTTAGGAAGTTTGTATCAAGTTTGTTACTGTTTTGGCGTGGACTTAGGAAGTTTGTACCAAGTTTGTTACTGTTTTGGCGTGGACTTAGGAAGTTTGTACCAAGCTTGGTGCTGTTTTGGCGTGGACTTAGGAAGTTTGTATCAAGTTTGTTACTGTTTTGGCGTGGACTTAGGAAGTTTGTACCAAGTTTGGTTCTGTTTTGGCGTGGACTTAGGAAGTTTGTACCAAGTTTGGTGCTGTTTTGGCGTGGACTTAGGAAGTTTGTACCAAGTTTGGTGCTGTTTTGGCGTGGACTTAGGAAGTTTGTACCAAGTTTGTTACTGTTTTGGCGTGGACTTAGGAAGTTTGTACCAAGTTTGGTGCTGTTTTGGCGTGGACTTAGGAAGTTTGTATCAAGTTTGGTGCTGTTTTGGCGTGGACTTAGGAAGTTTGTACCTAGTTTGTTTCTGTTTTGGCGTGGACTTAGGAAGTTTGTACCAAGTTTGCAAGTGTTTTTGGGTAGTTTTAAAAAGTTTCTACAAAGTTTGTATTTGACACTCTGTTGCAACTCTGTTGGAATTCGGGTAGTTGTAGGAAGTTTGTACCAAGTTTGTTACTGTTTTGGCGTGGACTTAGGAAGTTTGTACCAAGTTTGGTGCTGTTTTGGCGTCGTCTTAGGAAGTTTGTACCAAGTTTGCAAGTGTTTTTGGGTAGTTTTAAGAAGTTTCTACAAAGTTTGTATTTGACACTCTGTTGCAACTCTGTTGGAATTCGGGTAGTTGTAGGAAGTTTGTACCAAGTTTGTTACTGTTTTGGCGTGGACTTAGGAAGTTTGTACCAAGTTTGGTGCTGTTTTGGCGTGGACTTAGGAAGTTTGTACCAAGTTTGCAAGTGTTTTTGGGTAGTTTTAAGAAGTTTCTACAAAGTTTGTATTTGACACTCTGTTGCAACTCTGTTGGAATTCGGGTAGTTGTAGGAAGTTTGTACCAAGTTTGTTACTGTTTTGGCGTGGACTTAGGAAGTTTGTACCAAGTTTGTTACTGTTTTGGCGTGGACTTAGGAAGTTTGCACCAAGTTTGGTGCTGTTTTGGCGTGGACTTAGGAAGTTTGTACCAAGTTTGCAAGTGTTTTTGGGTAGTTTTAAGAAGTTTCTACAAAGTTTGTATTTGACACTCTGTTGCAACTCTGTTGGAATTCGGGTAGTTGTAGGAAGTTTGTACCAAGTTTGTTACTGTTTTGGCGTGGACTTAGGAAGTTTGTACCAAGTTTGGTGCTGTTTTGGCGTGGACTTAGGAAGTTTGTACCAAGTTTGCAAGTGTTTTTGGGTAGTTTTAAGAAGTTTCTACAAAGTTTGTATTTGACACTCTGTTGCAACTCTGTTGGAATTCGGGTAGTTGTAGGAAGTTTGTACCAAGTTTGTTACTGTTTTGGCGTGGACTTAGGAAGTTTGTACCAAGTTTGTTACTGTTTTGGCGTGGACTTAGGAAGTTTGTACCAAGTTTGTTACTGTTTTGGCGTGGACTTAGGAAGTTTGTACCAAGTTTGTTACTGTTTTGGCGTGGACTTAGGAAGTTTGTACCAAGTTTGTTACTGTTTTGGCGTGGACTTAGGAAGTTTGTACCTAGTTTGTTACTGTTTTGGCGTGGACTTAGGAAGTTTTGTACCAAGTTTGGTGCTGTTTTGGCGTGGACTTAGGAAGTTTGTACCAAGTTTGGTGCTGTTTTGGCGTGGACTTAGGAAGTTTGTACCAAGTTTGTTACTGTTTTGGCGTGGACTTACGAAGTTTGTACCAAGTTTGGTGCTGTTTTGGCGTGGACTTAGGAAGTTTGTACCAAGTTTGTTACTGTTTTGGCGTGGACTTAGGAAGTTTGTACCAAGTTTGTTACTGTTTTGGCGTGGACTTACGAAGTTTGTACCAAGTTTGGTGCTGTTTTGGCGTGGACTTAGGAAGTTTGTACCAAGTTTGTTACTGTTTTGGCGTGGACTTAGGAAAATTGTACCAAGTTTGGTGCTGTTTTGGCGTGGACTTAGGAAGTTTGTACCAAGTTTGGTGCTGTTTTGGCGTGGACTTAGGAAGTTTGTACCAAGTTTGTTTCTGTTTTGGCGTGGACTTAGGAAGTTTGTATCAAGTTTGGTGCTGTTTTGGCGTGGACTTAGGAAGTTTGTACCTAGTTTGTTTCTGTTTTGGCGTGGACTTAGGAAGTTTGTACGAAGTTTGTTACTGTTTTGGCGTGGACTTAGAAAGTTTGTATCAAGTTTGGTGCTGTTTTGGCGTGGACTTAGGAAGTTTGTACCAAGTTTGTTACTGTTTTGGCGTGGACTTAGGAAGTTTGTACCAAGTTTGTTACTGTTTTGGCGTGGACTTAGGAAGTTTGTACCAAGTTTGTTACTGTTTTGGCGTGGACTTACGAAGTTTGTACCAAGTTTGGTGCTGTTTTGGCGTGGACTTAGGAAGTTTGTACCAAGTTTGTTACTGTTTTGGCGTGGACTTAGGAAGTTTGTACCAAGTTTGTTACTGTTTTGGCGTGGACTTACGAAGTTTGTACCAAGTTTGGTGCTGTTTTGGCGTGGACTTAGGAAGTTTGTACCAAGTTTGGTGCTGTTTTGGCGTGGACTTAGGAAGTTTGTACCAAGTTTGTTACTGTTTTGGCGTGGACTTAGAAAGTTTGTATCAAGTTTGGTGCTGTTTTGGCGTGGACTTAGGAAGTTTGTACCAAGTTTGTTACTGTTTTGGCGTGGACTTAGGAAGTTTGTACCAAGTTTGTTACTGTTTTGGCGTGGACTTAGGAAGTTTGTACCAAGTTTGTTACTGTTTTGGCGTGGACTTAGGAAGTTGGTACCAAGTTTGTTACTGTTTTGGCGTGGACTTAGGAAGTTTGTACCAAGTTTGGTGCTGTTTTGGCGTGGACTTAGGAAGTTTGTACCAAGTTTGTTACTGTTTTGGCGTGGACTTACGAAGTTTGTACCAAGTTTGGTGCTGTTTTGGCGTGGACTTAGGAAGTTTGTACCAAGTTTGTTACTGTTTTGGCGTGGACTTAGGAAGTTTGTACCAAGTTTGTTACTGTTTTGGCGTGGACTTACGAAGTTTGTACCAAGTTTGGTGCTGTTTTGGCGTGGACTTAGGAAGTTTGTACCAAGTTTGGTGCTGTTTTGGCGTGGACTTAGGAAGTTTGTACCAAGTTTGTTACTGTTTTGGCGTGGACTTACGAAGTTTGTACCAAGTTTGGTGCTGTTTTGGCGTGGACTTAGGAAGTTTGTATCAAGTTTGGTGCTGTTTTGGCGTGGACTTAGGAAGTTTGTACCTAGTTTGTTTCTGTTTTGGCGTGGACTTAGGAAGTTTGTACCAAGTTTGTTACTGTTTTGGCGTGGACTTAGGAAGTTTGTACCAAGTTTGTTACTGTTTTGGCGTGGACTTACGAAGTTTGTACCAAGTTTGGTGCTGTTTTGGCGTGGACTTAGGAAGTTTGTACCAAGTTTGGTGCTGTTTTGGCGTGGACTTAGGAAGTTTGTACCAAGTTTGTTACTGTTTTGGCGTGGACTTACGAAGTTTGTACCAAGTTTGTTACTGTTTTGGCGTGGACTTAGGAAGTTTGTTCCAAGTTTGTTACTGTTTTGGCGTGGATTTAGGAAGTTTGTTCCAAGTTTGGTGCTGTTTTGGCGTGGACTTAGGAAGTTTGTACCAAGTTTGCAAGTGTTTTTGGGTAGTTTTAAGAAGTTTCTACAAAGTTTGTATTTGACACTCTGTTGCAACTCTGTTGGAATTCGGGTAGTTGTAGGAAGCTTGTACCAAGTTTGTTACTGTTTTGGCGTGGACTTAGGAAGTTTGTACCAAGTTTGGTGCTGTTTTGGCGTGGACTTAGGAAGTTTGTACCAAGTTTGTTACTGTTTTGGCGTGGACTTAGGAAGTTTGTATCAAGTTTGGTGCTGTTTTGGCGTGGACTTAGAAAGTTTGTATCAAGTTTGGTGCTGTTTTGGCGCGGACTTAGAAAGTTTGTTTCAAGTTTGGTGCTGTTTTGGCGTGGACTTAGGAAGTTTGTACCTAGTTTGTTACTGTTTTGGCGTGGACTTAGGAAGTTTGTACCAAGTTTGGTGCTGTTTTGGCGTGGACTTAGGAAGTTTGTACCAAGTTTGGTGCTGTTTTGGCGTGGACTTAGGAAGTTTGTACCAAGTTTGTTACTGTTTTGGCGTGGACTTAGGAAGTTTGTACCAAGTTTGTTACTGTTTTGGCGTGGACTTACGAAGTTTGTACCAAGTTTGGTGCTGTTTTGGCGTGGACTTAGGAAGTTTGTACCAAGTTTGGTGCTGTTTTGGCGTGGACTTAGGAAGTTTGTACCAAGTTTGTTACTGTTTTGGCGTGGACTTAGGAAGTTTGTACCAAGTTTGTTACTGTTTTGGCGTGGACTTAGGAAGTTTGTACCAAGTTTGTTACTGTTTTGGCGTGGACTTAGGAAGTTTGTACCAAGTTTGGTGCTGTTTTGGCGCGGACTTACGAAGTTTGTACCAAGTTTGGTGCTGTTTTGGCGTGGACTTAGGAAGTTTGTACCAAGTTTGTTACTGTTTTGGCGTGGACTTAGGAAGTTTGTACCAAGTTTGTTACTGTTTTGGCGTGGACTTAGGAAGTTTGTACCAAGTTTGGTGCTGTTTTGGCGCGGACTTACGAAGTTTGTACCAAGTTTGGTGCTGTTTTGGCGTGGACTTAGGAAGTTTGTACCAAGTTTGTTACTGTTTTGGCGTGGACTTAGGAAGTTTGTATCAAGTTTGGTGCTGTTTTGGCGTGGACTTAGGAAGTTTGTACCAAGTTTGTTACTGTTTTGGCGTGGACTTAGGAAGTTTGTACCAAGTTTGGTGCTGTTTTGGCGCGGACTTAGGAAGTTTGTACCAAGTTTGTTACTGTTTTGGCGTGGACTTAGGAAGTTTGTACCAAGTTTGTTACTGTTTTGGCGTGGACTTAGGAAGTTTGTACCAAGTTTGGTGCTGTTTTGGCGTGGACTTAGAAAGTTTGTATCAAGTTTGTTACTGTTTTGGCGTGGACTTAGGAAGTTTGTACCAAGTTTGTTACTGTTTTGGCGTGGACTTAGGAAGTTTGTACCAAGTTTGTTACTGTTTTGGCGTGGACTTAGGAAGTTTGTACCAAGTTTGGTGCTGTTTTGGCGTGGACTTAGGAAGTTTGTACCTAGTTTGTTTCTGTTTTGGCGTGGACTTAGGAAGTTTGTACCAAGTTTGTTACTGTTTTGGCGTGGACTTAGGAAGTTTGTACCAAGTTTGGTGCTGTTTTGGCGTGGACTTAGGAAGTTTGTACCAAATTTGTTACTGTTTTGGCGTGGACTAAGGAAGTTTGTACCAAGTTTGGTGCTGTTTTGGCGTGGACTTAGGAAGTTTGTACCAAGTTTGTTACTGTTTTGGCGTGGACTTACGAAGTTTGTACCAAGTTTGGTGCTGTTTTGGCGTGGACTTAGGAAGTTTGTACCAAGTTTGTTACTGTTTTGGCGTGGACTTAGGAAGTTTGTACCAAGTTTGTTACTGTTTTGGCGTGGACTTACGAAGTTTGTACCAAGTTTGGTGCTGTTTTGGCGTGGACTTAGAAAGTTTGTATCAAGTTTGGTGCTGTTTTGGCGTGGACTTAGAAAGTTTGTACCAAGTTTGTTACTGTTTTGGCGTGGACTTAGGAAGTTTGTACCAAGTTTGTTACTGTTTTGGCGTGGACTTAGGAAGTTTGTACCAAGTTTGGTGCTGTTTTGGCGTGGACTTAGGAAGTTTGTACCAAGTTTGTTACTGTTTTGGCGTGGACTTAGGAAGTTTGTACCAAGTTTGTTACTGTTTTGGCGTGGACTTAGGAAGTTTGTACCAAGTTTGTTACTGTTTTGGCGTGGACTTAGGAAGTTGGTACCAAGTTTGTTACTGTTTTGGCGTGGACTTAGGAAGTTTGTATCAAGTTTGGTGCTGTTTTGGCGTGGACTTAGAAAGTTTGTATCAAGTTTGGTGCTGTTTTGGCGCGGACTTAGAAAGTTTGTATCAAGTTTGGTGCTGTTTTGGCGTGGACTTAGGAAGTTTGTACCTAGTTTGTTACTGTTTTGGCGTGGACTTAGGAAGTTTGTACCAAGTTTGGTGCTGTTTTGGCGCGGACTTAGGAAGTTTGTACCAAGTTTGTTTCTGTTTTGGCGTGGACTTAGGAAGTTTGTATCAAGTTTGGTGCTGTTTTGGCGCGGACTTAGGAAGTTTGTACCAAGTTTGGTGCTGTTTTGGCGTGGACTTAGGAAGTTTGTACCTAGTTTGGTGCTGTTTTGGCACGGACTTAGAAAGTTTGTATCAAGTTTGGTGCTGTTTTGGCGCGGACTTAGAAAGTTTGTATCAAGTTTGGTGCTGTTTTGGCGTGGACTTAGGAAGTTTGTACCTAGTTTGTTACTGTTTTGGCGTGGACTTAGGAAGTTTGTATCAAGTTTGGTGCTGTTTTGGCGTGGACTTAGGAAGTTTGTACCAAGTTTGTTACTGTTTTGGCGTGGACTTAGGAAGTTTGTATCAAGTTTGGTGCTGTTTTGGCGTGGACTTAGAAAGTTTGTATCAAGTTTGGTGCTGTTTTGGCGTGGACTTAGAAAGTTTGTATCAAGTTTGGTGCTGTTTTGGCGTGGACTTAGGAAGTTTGTACCAAGTTTGTTACTGTTTTGGCGTGGACTTAGGAAGTTTGTACCTAGTTTGTTTCTGTTTTGGCGTGGACTTAGGAAGTTTGTACCAAGTTTGTTACTGTTTTGGCGTGGACTTAGAAAGTATGTATCAAGTTTGGTGCTGTTTTGGCGTGGACTTAGAAAGTTTGCATCAGGTTTGGTGCTGTTTTGGCGTGGACTTAGGAAGTTTGTACCTAGTTTGTTTCTGTTTTGGCGTGGACTTAGGAAGTTTGTATCAAGTTTGGTGCTGTTTTGGCGTGGACTTAGGAAGTTTGTACCAAGTTTGTTACTGTTTTGGCGTGGACTTAGGAAGTTTGTACCAAGTTTGTTACTGTTTTGGCGTGGACTTAGGAAGTTTGTACCAAGTTTGCAAGTGTTTTTGGGTAGTTTTAAGAAGTTTCTACAAAGTTTTTATTTGACACTCTGTTGCAACTCTGTTGGAATTCGGGTAGTTGTAGGAAGTTTGTACCAAGTTTGTTACTGTTTTGGCGTGGACTTAGGAAGTTTGTACCAAGTTTGTTACTGTTTTGGCGTGGACTTAGGAAGTTTGTACCAAGTTTGTTACTGTTTTGGCGTGGACTTAGGAAGTTTGTACCAAGTTTGTTACTGTTTTGGCGTGGACTTAGGAAGTTTGTACCAAGTTTGTTACTGTTTTGGCGTGGACTTAGGAAGTTGGTACCAAGTTTGTTACTGTTTTGGCGTGGACTTAGGAAGTTTGTACCAAGTTTGGTGCTGTTTTGGCGTGGACTTAGGAAGTTTGTACCAAGTTTGTTACTGTTTTGGCGTGGACTTAGGAAGTTTGTACCAAGTTTGTTACTGTTTTGGCGTGGACTTAGGAAGTTTGTACCTAGTTTGTTTCTGTTTTGGCGTGGACTTAGGAAGTTTGTACCAAGTTTGTTACTGTTTTGGCGTGGTCTTATGAAGTTTGTACCAAGTTTGGTGCTGTTTTGGCGTGGACTTAGGAAGTTTGTACCAAGTTTGGTGCTGTTTTGGCGTGGACTTAGGAAGTTTGTACCAAGTTTGTTACTGTTTTGGCGTGGACTTAGGAAGTTTGTACCAAGTTTGTTACTGTTTTGGCGTGGACTTAGGAAGTTTGTACCAAGTTTGGTGCTGTTTTGGCGTGGACTTACGAAGTTTGTACCAAGTTTGGTGCTGTTTTGGCGTGGACTTAGGAAGTTTATACCAAGTTTGGTGCTGTTTTGGCGTGGACTTAGGAAGTTTGTACCAAGTTTGTTACTGTTTTGGCGTGGACTTACGAAGTTTGTACCAAGTTTGTTACTGTTTTGGCGTGGACTTAGGAAGTTTGTACCAAGTTTGCAAGTGTTTTTGGGTAGTTTTAAAAAGTTTCTACAAAGTTTGTATTTGACACTCTGTTGCAACTCTGTTGGAATTCGGGTAGTTGTAGGAAGTTTGTACCAAGTTTGTTACTGTTTTGGCGTGGACTTAGGAAGTTTGTACCAAGTTTGGTGCTGTTTTGGCGTGGACTTAGAAAGTTTGTATCAAGTTTGTTACTGTTTTGGCGTGGACTTAGGAAGTTTGTACCAAGTTTGGTGCTGTTTTGGCGTGGACTTAGGAAGTTTGTACCAAGTTTGTTACTGTTTTTGCGTGGACTTAGGAAGTTTGTATCAAGTTTGTTACTGTTTTGGCGTGGACTTAGGAAGTTTGTACCAAGTTTGGTGCTGTTTTGGCGTGGACTTAGGAAGTTTGTACCAAGTTTGTTACTGTTTTGGCGTGGTCTTATGAAGTTTGTACCAAGTTTGGTGCTGTTTTGGCGTGGACTTAGGAAGTTTGTACCAAGTTTGGTGCTGTTTTGGCGTGGACTTAGGAAGTTTGTACCAAGTTTGTTACTGTTTTGGCGTGGACTTAGGAAGTTTGTACCAAGTTTGTTACTGTTTTGGCGTGGACTTAGGAAGTTTGTATCAAGTTTGGTGCTGTTTTGGCGTGGACTTACGAAGTTTGTACCAAGTTTGGTGCTGTTTTGGCGTGGACTTAGGAAGTTTGTACCAAGTTTGGTGCTGTTTTGGCGTGGACTTAGGAAGTTTGTACCAAGTTTGTTACTGTTTTGGCGTGGACTTACGAAGTTTGTACCAAGTTTGTTACTGTTTTGGCGTGGACTTAGGAAGTTTGTACCAAGTTTGCAAGTGTTTTTGGGTAGTTTTAAAAAGTTTCTACAAAGTTTGTATTTGACACTCTGTTGCAACTCTGTTGGAATTCGGGTAGTTGTAGGAAGTTTGTACCAAGTTTGTTACTGTTTTGGCGTGGACTTAGGAAGTTTGTACCAAGTTTGGTGCTGTTTTGGCGTGGACTTAGAAAGTTTGTATCAAGTTTGTTACTGTTTTAGCGTGGACTTAGGAAGTTTGTACCAAGTTTGGTGCTGTTTTGGCGTGGACTTAGGAAGTTTGTACCAAGTTTGTTACTGTTTTTGCGTGGACTTAGGAAGTTTGTATCAAGTTTGTTACTGTTTTGGCGTGGACTTAGGAAGTTTGTACCAAGTTTGTTACTGTTTTGGCGTGGACTTAGGAAGTTTGTACCAAGCTTGGTGCTGTTTTGGCGTGGACTTAGGAAGTTTGTTCCAAGTTTGTTACTGTTTTGGCCTGGACTTAGGAAGTTTGTTCCAAGTTTGGTGCTGTTTTGGCGTGGACTTAGGAAGTTTGTACCATGTTTGGTGCTGTTTTGGCGTGGACTTAGGAAGTTTGTACCAAGTTTGTTACTGTTTTGGCGTGGACTTAGGAAGTTTGTATCAAGTTTGGTGCTGTTTTGGTGTGGACTTAGGAAGTTTGTACCTAGTTTGTTTCTGTTTTGGCGTGGACTTAGGAACTTTGCACCAAGTTTGTTACTGTTTTGGCGTGGACTTAGGAAGTTTGTATCAAGTTTGTTACTGTTTTGGCGTGGACTTAGGAAGTTTGTACCAAGTTTGGTTCTGTTTTGGCGTGGACTTAGGAAGTTTGTACCAAGTTTGGTGCTGTTTTGGCGTGGACTTAGGAAGTTTGTACCAAGTTTGGTGCTGTTTTGGCGTGGACTTAGGAAGTTTGTACCAAGTTTGTTACTGTTTTGGCGTGGACTTAGGAAGTTTGTATCAAGTTTGGTGCTGTTTTGGCGTGGACTTAGAAAGTTTGTATCAAGTTTGGTGCTGTTTTGGCGTGGACTTAGGAAGTTTGTACCAAGTTTGGTGCTGTTTTGGCGTGGACTTAGGAAGTTTGTACCAAGTTTGTTACTGTTTTTGCGTGGACTTAGGAAGTTTGTATCAAGTTTGTTACTGTTTTGGCGTGGACTTAGGAAGTTTGTACCAAGTTTGTTACTGTTTTGGCGTGGACTTAGGAAGTTTGTACCAAGCTTGGTGCTGTTTTGGCGTGGACTTAGGAAGTTTGTTCCAAGTTTGTTACTGTTTTGGCCTGGACTTAGGAAGTTTGTTCCAAGTTTGGTGCTGTTTTGGCGTGGACTTAGGAAGTTTGTACCATGTTTGGTGCTGTTTTGGCGTGGACTTAGGAAGTTTGTATCAAGTTTGCAAGTGTTTTTGGGTAGTTTTAAGAAGTTTCTACAAAGTTTGTATTTGACACTCTGTTGCAACTCTGTTGGAATTCGGGTAGTTGTAGGAAGTTTGTACCAAGTTTGTTACTGTTTTGGCGTGGACTTAGGAAGTTTGTACCAAGTTTGGTGCTGTTTTGGCGTGGACTTAGAAAGTTTGTATCAAGTTTGTTACTGTTTTGGCGTGGACTTAGGAAGTTTGTACCAAGTTTGTTACTGTTTTGGCGTGGACTTAGGAAGTTTGTACCAAGTTTGTTACTGTTTTGGCGTGGACTTACGAAGTTTGTACCAAGTTTGGTGCTGTTTTGGCGTGGACTTAGGAAGTTTGTACCAAGTTTGTTACTGTTTTGGCGTGGACTTAGGAAGTTTGTACCAAGTTTGTTACTGTTTTGGCGTGGACTTACGAAGTTTGTACCAAGTTTGGTGCTGTTTTGGCGTGGATTTAGGAAGTTTGTACCAAGTTTGGTGCTGTTTTGGCGTGGACTTAGGAAGTTTGTACCAAGTTTGTTACTGTTTTGGCGTGGACTTAGGAAGTTTGTACCAAGTTTGGTGCTGTTTTGGCGTGGATTTAGGAAGTTTGTACCAAGTTTGGTGCTGTTTTGGCGTGGACTTAGGAAGTTTGTACCAAGTTTGTTACTGTTTTGGCGTGGACTTAGGAAGTTTGTACCAAGTTTGTTACTGTTTTGGCGTGGACTTAGGAAGTTTGTACCAAGTTTGTTACTGTTTTGGCGTGGACTTAGGAAGTTTGTATCAAGTTTGGTGCTGTTTTGCCGTGGACTTAGAAAGTTTGTATCAAGTTTGGTGCTGTTTTGGCGTGGACTTAGGAAGTTTGTACCAAGTTTGTTTCTGTTTTGGCGTGGACTTAGGAAGTTTGTACCAAGTTTGTTACTGTTTTGGCGTGGACTTAGGAAGTTTGTACCAAGTTTGTTACTGTTTTGGCGTGGACTTAGGAAGTTTGTACCAAGTTTGGTGCTGTTTTGGCGTGGACTTAGGAAGTTTGTACCAAGTTTGGTGCTGTTTTGGCGTGGACTTAGGAAGTTTGTATCAAGTTTGGTGCTGTTTTGGCGTGGACTTAGGAAGTTTGTACCTAGTTTGTTTCTGTTTTGGCGTGGACTTAGGAAGTTTATACCAAGTTTGTTACTGTTTTGGCGTGGACTTAGGAAGTTTGTACCAAGTTTGTTACTGTTTTGGCGTGGACTTAGGAAGTTTGTACCAAGTTTGTTACTGTTTTGGCGTGGACTTAGGAAGTTTGTATCAAGTTTGTTACTGTTTTGGCGTGGACTTAGGAAGTTTGTACCAAGTTTGGTGCTGTTTTGGCGTGGACTTAGGAAGTTTGTATCAAGTTTGGTGCTGTTTTGGCGTGGACTTAGGAAGTTTGTACCTAGTTTGTTTCTGTTTTGGCGTGGACTTAGGAAGTTTGTACCAAGTTTGTTACTGTTTTGGCATGGACTTAGGAAGTTTGTACCAAGTTTGGTGCTGTTTTGGCGTGGACTTAGGAAGTTTGTACCAAGTTTGTTACTGTTTTGGCGTGGACTTAGGAAGTTTGTATCAAGTTTGTTACTGTTTTGGCGTGGACTTAGGAAGTTTGTATCAAGTTTGGTGCTGTTTTGGCGTGGACTTAGGAAGTTTGTATCAAGTTTGGTGCTGTTTTGGCGCGGACTTAGGAAGTTTGTACCAAGTTTGGTGCTGTTTTGGCGTGGACTTAGGAAGTTTGTATCAAGTTTGGTGCTGTTTTGGCGTGGACTTAGGAAGTTTGTACCAAGTTTGTTACTGTTTTGGCGTGGACTTAGGAAGTTTGTATCAAGTTTGGTGCTGTTTTGGCGTGGACTTAGAAAGTTTGTATCAAGTTTGGTGCTGTTTTGGCGTGGACTTAGGAAGTTTGTTCCAAGTTTGTTTCTGTTTTGGCGTGGACTTAGGAAGTTTGTACCAAGTTTGTTACTGTTTTGGCGTGGACTTAGGAAGTTTGTACCAAGTTTGTTACTGTTTTGGCGTGGACTTAGGAAGTTTGTACCAAGTTTGGTGCTGTTTTGGCGTGGACTTAGGAAGTTTGTACCAAGTTTGGTGCTGTTTTGGGGTGGACTTAGGAAGTTTGTATCAAGTTTGGTGCTGTTTTGGCGTGGACTTAGGAAGTTTGTACCTAGTTTGTTTCTGTTTTGGCGTGGACTTAGGAAGTTTGTACCAAGTTTGTTACTGTTTTGGCGTGGACTTAGGAAGTTTGTACCAAGTTTGTTACTGTTTTGGCGTGGACTTAGGAAGTTTGTACCAAGTTTGTTACTGTTTTGGCGTGGACTTAGGAAGTTTGTACCAAGTTTGTTACTGTTTTGGCGTGGACTTAGGAAGTTTGTACCAAGTTTGGTGCTGTTTTGGCGTGGACTTAGGAAGTTTGTATCAAGTTTGGTGCTGTTTTGGCGTGGACTTAGGAAGTTTGTACCTAGTTTGTTTCTGTTTTGGCGTGGACTTAGGAAGTTTGTACCAAGTTTGTTACTGTTTTGGCGTGGACTTAGGAAGTTTGTACCAAGTTTGTTACTGTTTTGGCGTGGACTTAGGAAGTTTGTACCAAGTTTGTTACTGTTTTGGCGTGGACTTAGGAAGTTTGTACCAAGTTTGGTGCTGTTTTGGCGTGGACCTAGGAAGTTTGTACCAAGTTTGGTGCTGTTTTGGCGTGGACTTAGGAAGTTTGTACCAAGTTTGTTACTGTTTTGGCGTGGACTTAGGAAGTTTGTACCAAGTTTGGTGCTGTTTTGGCGTGGACTTAGGAAGTTTGTACCAAGTTTGTTACTGTTTTGGCGTGGACTTAGGAAGTTTGTACCAAGTTTGTTACTGTTTTGGCGTGGACTTAGGAAGTTTGTACCAAGTTTGTTACTGTTTTGGCGTGGACTTAGGAAGTTTGTACCAAGTTTGGTGCTGTTTTGGCGTGGACTTAGAAAGTTTGTATCAAGTTTGGTGCTGTTTTGGCGTGGACTTAGGAAGTTTGTACCAAGTTTGTTACTGTTTTGGCGTGGACTTAGGAAGTTTGTACCAAGTTTGTTTCTGTTTTGGCGCGGACTTACGAAGTTTGTACCAAGTTTGTTACTGTTTTGGCGTGGACTTAGGAAGTTTGTACCAAGTTTGTTACTGTTTTGGCGTGGACTTAGGAAGTTTGTACCAAGTTTGTTACTGTTTTGGCGTGGACTTAGGAAGTTTGTACCTAGTTTGTTACTGTTTTGGCGTGGACTTAGGAAGTTTGTACCAAGTTTGGTGCTGTTTTGGCGTGGACTTAGGAAGTTTGTACCAAGTTTGTTACTGTTTTGGCGTGGACTTAGGAAGTTTGTACCAAGTTTGTTACTGTTTTGGCGTGGACTTAGGAAGTTTGTACCAAGTTTGTTACTGTTTTGGCGTGGACTTAGGAAGTTTGTACCAAGTTTGGTGCTGTTTTGGCGTGGACTTAGAAAGTTTGTATCAAGTTTGGTGCTGTTTTGGCGTGGACTTAGGAAGTTTGTACCAAGTTTGTTTCTGTTTTGGCGTGGACTTAGGAAGTTTGTACCAAGTTTGTTACTGTTTTGGCGTGGACTTAGGAAGTTTGTACCAAGTTTGTTACTGTTTTGGCGTGGACTTAGGAAGTTTGTACCAAGTTTGTTACTGTTTTGGCGTGGACTTAGGAAGTTTGTACCAAGTTTGTTACTGTTTTGGCGTGGACTTAGGAAGTTTGTACCAAGTTTGGTGCTGTTTTGGCGTGGACTTAGGAAGTTTGTATCAAGTTTGGTGCTGTTTTGGCGTGGACTTAGAAAGTTTGTACCAAGTTTGTTTCTGTTTTGGCGCGGACTTACGAAGTTTGTACCAAGTTTGGTGCTGTTTTGGCGTGGACTTAGGAAGTTTGTACCAAGTTTGTTACTGTTTTGGCGTGGACTTAGGAAGTTTGTACCAAGTTTGTTACTGTTTTGGCGTGGACTTACGAAGTTTGTACCAAGTTTGTTACTGTTTTGGCGTGGACTTAGGAAGTTTGTTCCAAGTTTGTTACTGTTTTGGCGTGGACTTAGGAAGTTTGTACCAAGTTTGGTGCTGTTTTGGCGTGGACTTAGGAAGTTTGTACCAAGTTTGTTACTGTTTTGGCGTGGACTTAGGAAGTTTGTTCCAAGTTTGTTACTGTTTTGGCGTGGACTTAGGAAGTTTGTACCAAGTTTGGTGCTGTTTTGGCGTGGACTTAGGAAGTTTGTATCAAGTTTGGTGCTGTTTTGGCGTGGACTTAGGAAGTTTGTACCAACTTTGTTACTGTTTTGGCGTGGACTTAGGAAGTTTGTACCAAGTTTGTTACTGTTTTGGCGTGGACTTAGGAAGTTTGTACCAAGTTTGTTACTGTTTTGGCGTGGACTTAGGAAGTTTGAACCAAGTTTGGTGCTGTTTTGGCGCGGACTTACGAAGTTTGTACCAAGTTTGTTACTGTTTTGGCGTGGACTTAGGAAGTTTGTACCAAGTTTGGTGCTGTTTTGGCGTGGACTTAGGAAGTTTGTACCAAGTTTGTTACTGTTTTGGCGTGGACTTAGGAAGTTTGTACCAAGTTTGGTGCTGTTTTGGCGTGGACTTAGGAAGTTTGTACCAAGTTTGTTACTGTTTTGGCGTGGACTTAGGAAGTTTGTACCAAGTTTGGTGCTGTTTTGGCGCGGACTTACGAAGTTTGTACCAAGTTTGGTGCTGTTTTGGCGCGGACTTACGAAGTTTGTACTAAGTTTGGTGCTGTTTTGGCGTGGACTTAGGAAGTTTGTACCAAGTTTGTTACTGTTTTGGCGTGGACTTAGGAAGTTTGTACCAAGTTTGGTGCTGTTTTGGCGCGGACTTACGAAGTTTGTACCAAGTTTGGTGATGTTTTGGCGTGGACTTAGGAAGTTTGTATCAAGTTTGGTGCTGTTTTGGCGTGGTTTTAGGAAGTTTGTACCAAGTTTGTTACTGTTTTGGCGTGGACTTAGGAAGTTTGTACCAAGTTTGTTACTGTTTTGGCGTGGACTTAGGAAGTTTGTACCAAGTTTGTTACTGTTTTGGCGTGGACTTAGGAAGTTTGTACCAAGTTTGGTGCTGTTTTGGCGCGGACTTACGAAGTTTGTACCAAGTTTGGTGCTGTTTTGGCGTGGACTTAGGAAGTTTGTACCAAGTTTGGTGCTGTTTTGGCGTGGACTTAGGAAGTTTGTGCCAAGTTTGGTGCTGTTTTGGCGCGGACTTACGAAGTTTGTACCAAGTTTGGTGCTGTTTTGGCGTGGACTTAGGAAGTTTGTACCAAGTTTGTTATTGTTTTGGCGTGGACTTAGGAAGTTTGTACCAAGTTTGTTACTGTTTTGGCGTGGACTTAGGAAGTTTGTACCAAGTTTGTTACTGTTTTGGCGTGGACTTAGGAAGTTTGTACCAAGTTTGTTACTGTTTTGGCGTGGACTTAGGAAGTTTGTACCAAGTTAGTTACTGTTTTGGCGTGGACTTAGGAAGTTTGTACCAAGTTTGTTACTGTTTTGGCGTGGACTTAGGAAGTTTGTACCAAGTTTGGTGCTGTTTTGGCGCGGACTTACGAAGTTTGTACCAAGTTTGGTGCTGTTTTGGCGTGGACTTAGGAAGTTTGTACCAAGTTTGTTACTGTTTTGGCGTGGACTTAGGAAGTTTGTATCAAGTTTGGTGCTGTTTTGGCGTGGACTAAGAAAGTTTGTATCAAGTTTGGTGCTGTTTTGGCGTGGACTTAGAAAGTTTGTATCAAGTTTGGTGCTGTTTTGGCGTGGACTTAGGAAGTTTGTACCTAGTTTGTTTCTGTTTTGGCGTGGACTTAGGAAGTTTGTATCAAGTTTGGTGCTGTTTTTGCGTGGACTTAGGAAGTTTGTACCAAGTTTGTTACTGTTTTGGCGTGGACTTAGGAAGTTTGTACCAAGGTTGTTACTGTTTTGGCGTGGACTTAGGAAGTTTGTACCAAGTTTGTTACTGTTTTGGCGTGGACTTAGAAAGTTTGTATCAAGTTTGTTACTGTTTTGGCGTGGACTTAGGAAGTTTGTACCAAGTTTGTTACTGTTTTGGCGTGGACTTAGGAAGTTTGTATCAAGTTTGGTGCTGTTTTGGCGTGGACTTAGGAAGTTTGTACCAAGTTTGGTGCTGTTTTGGCGTGGACTTAGGAAGTTTGTACCTAGTTTGTTACTGTTTTGGCGTGGACTTAGGAAGTTTGTACCAAGTTTGGTGCTGTTTTGGCGTGGACTTAGGAAGTTTGTACCAAGTTTGTTACTGTTTTGGCGTGGACTTAGGAAGTTTGTACCAAGTTTGTTACTGTTTTGGCGTGGACTTAGGAAGTTTGTACCAAGTTTGGTGCTGTTTTGGCGTGGACTTAGGAAGTTTGTACCAAGTTTGTTACTGTTTTGGCGTGGACTTAGGAAGTTTGTACCAAGTTTGTTACTGTTTTGGCGTGGACTTAGGAAGTTTGTACCAAGTTTGTTACTGTTTTGGCGTGGACTTAGGAAGTTTGTACCAAGTTTGGTGCTGTTTTGGCGTGGACTTAGGAAGTTTGTACCAAGTTTGTTACTGTTTTGGCGTGGACTTAGGAAGTTTGTACCAAGTTTGTTACTGTTTTGGCGTGGACTTAGGAAGTTTGTACCAAGTTTGGTGCTGTTTTGGCGTGGACTTAGGAAGTTTGTACCAAGTTTGTTACTGTTTTGGCGTGGACTTAGGAAGTTTGTACCAAGTTTGTTACTGTTTTGGCGTGGACTTAGGAAGTTTGTACCAAGTTTGTTACTGTTTTGGCGCGGACTTACGAAGTTTGTACCAAGTTTGGTGCTGTTTTGGCGTGGACTTAGGAAGTTTGTACCAAGTTTGTTACTGTTTTGGCGTGGACTTAGGAAGTTTGTACCAAGTTTGTTACTGTTTTGGCGTGGACTTACGAAGTTTGTACCAAGTTTGGTGCTGTTTTGGCGTGGTCTTAGGAAGTTTGTACCAAGTTTGTTACTGTTTTGGCGTGGACTTAGGAAGTTTGTACCAAGTTTGCAAGTGTTTTTGGGTAGTTTTAAGAAGTTTCTACAAAGTTTGTATTTGACACTCTGTTGCAACTCTGTTGGAATTCGGGTAGATGTAGGAAGTTTGTACCAAGTTTGTTACTGTTTTGGCGTGGACTTAGGAAGTTTGTACCAAGTTTGGTGCTGTTTTGGCGTGGACTTAGGAAGTTTGTACCAAGTTTGGTGCTGTTTTGGCGTGGACTTAGGAAGCTTGTACCAAGTTTGTTACTGTTTTGGCGTGGACTTAGGAAGTTTGTACCAAGTTTGGTGCTGTTTTGGCGTGGACTTAGGAAGTTTGTACCAAGTTTGTTATTGTTTTGGCGTGGACTTAGGAAGTTTGTTCCAAGTTTGGTAGTGTTTTGGCGTGGACTTAGGAAGTTTGTACCAAGTTTGTTACTGTTTTGGCGTGGACTTAGGAAGTTTGTACCAAGTTTGGTGCTGTTTTGGCGTGGACTTAGGAAGTTTGTACCAAGTTTGTTACTGTTTTGGCGTGGATTTAGAAAGTTTGTTCCAAGTTTGTTACTGTTTTGGCGTCGTCTTAGGAAGTTTGTACCAAGTTTGCAAGTGTTTTTGGGTAGTTTTAAGAAGTTTCTACAAAGTTTGTATTTGACACTCTGTTGCAACTCTGTTGGAATTCGGGTAGTTGTAGGAAGTTTGTACCAAGTTTGGTGCTGTTTTGGCGTGGACTTAGGAAGTTTGTTCCAAGTTTGGAAGTGTTTTGGCGCGGACTTAGGAAGTTTGTACCAAGTTTGGTGCTGTTTTGGCGTGGATTTAGTAAGTTTTTACCAAGCTTGGTGCTGTTTTGGCGTGGATTTAGTAAGTTTGTACCAAGTTTGTTACTGTTTTGGCGTGGACTTAGGAAGTTTGTACCAAGTTTGGTGCTGTTTTGGCGTGGACTTAGGAAGCTTGTACCAAATTTTTAAATGTTTTGGCGTGGACTTAGTAAGTTTGTACCAAGTTTGTTACTGTTTTTGCGTTGACTAAGGAAGTTTGTACCAAGTTTGTTACTGTTTTGGCGTGGATTTAGGAAGTTTGTTCCAAGTTTGTTACTGTTTTGGCGTCGTCTTAGGAAGTTTGTACCAAGTTTGCAAGTGTTTTTGGGTAGTTTTAAGAAGTTTCTACAAAGTTTGTATTTGACACTCTGTTGCAACTCTGTTGGAATTCGGGTAGTTGTAGGAAGTTTGTACCAAGTTTGTTACTGTTTTGGCGTGGACTTAGGAAGTTTGTACCAAGTTTGGTGCTGTTTTGGCGTGGATTTAGTAAGTTTTTACCAAGCTTGGTGCTGTTTTGGCGTGGATTTAGTAAGTTTGTACCAAGTTTGGTGCTGTTTTGGCGTGGACTTAGGAAGTTTGTACCAAGTTTGTTACTGTTTTGGCGTGGACTTAGGAAGTTTGTATCAAGTTTGGTGCTGTTTTGGCGTGGTCTTATGAAGTTTGTACCAAGTTTGTTACTGTTTTGGCGTGGACTTAGGAAGTTTGTACCAAGTTTGTTACTGTTTTGGCGTGGACTTAGGAAGTTTGTACCAAGCTAGGGGCTGTTTTGGCGTGGACTTAGGAAGTTTGTACCAAGTTTGTTACTGTTTTGGCGTGGATTTAGGAACTTTGCACCAAGTTTGTTACTGTTTTGGCGTGGACTTAGGAAGTTTGTACCAAGTTTGGTGCTGTTTTGGCGTGGACTTAGGAAGTTTGTACCAAGTTTGTTACTGTTTTGGCGTGGACTTAGGAAGTTTGTATCAAGTTTGGTGCTGTTTTGGCGTGGACTTAGGAAGTTTGTATCAAGTTTGGTGCTGTTTTGGCGTGGACTTAGGAAGTTTGTACCAAGTTTGCAAGTGTTTTTGGGTAGTTTTAAGAAGTTTCTACAAAGTTTGTATTTGACACTCTGTTGCAACTCTGTTGGAATTCGGGTAGTTGTAGGAAGTTTGTACCAAGTTTGTTACTGTTTTGGCGTGGACTTAGGAAGTTTGTACCAAGTTTGCAAGTGTTTTTGGGTAGTTTTAAGAAGTTTCTACAAAGTTTGTATTTGACACTCTGTTGCAACTCTGTTGGAATTCGGGTAGTTGTAGGAAGTTTGTACCAAGTTTGTTACTGTTTTGGCGTGGACTTAGGAAGTTTGTACCAAGTTTGGTGCTGTTTTGGCGTGGACTTAGGAAGTTTGTACCAAGTTTGGTGTTGTTTTGGCGTGGACTTAGGAAGTTTGTACCAAGTTTGCAAGTGTTTTTGGGTAGTTTTAAGAAGTTTCTACAAAGTTTGTATTTGACACTCTGTTGCAACTCTGTTGGAATTCGGGTAGTTGTAGGAAGTTTGTACCAAGTTTGTTACTGTTTTGGCGTGGACTTAGGAAGTTTGTACCAAGTTTGCAAGTGTTTTTGGGTAGTTTTAAGAAGTTTCTACAAAGTTTGTATTTGACACTCTGTTGCAACTCTGTTGGAATTCGGGTAGTTGTAGGAAGTTTGTACCAAGTTTGTTACTGTTTTGGCGTGGACTTAGGAAGTTTGTACCAAGTTTGGTGCTGTTTTGGCGTGGACTTAGGAAGTTTGTACCAAGTTTGCAAGTGTTTTTGGGTAGTTTTAAGAAGTTTCTACAAAGTTTGTATTTGACACTCTGTTGCAACTCTGTTGGAATTCGGGTAGTTGTAGGAAGTTTGTACCAAGTTTGGTGCTGTTTTGGCGTGGACTTAGGAAGTTTGTACCAAGTTTGCAAGTGTTTTTGGGTAGTTTTAAGAAGTTTCTACAAAGTTTGTATTTGACACTCTGTTGCAACTCTGTTGGAATTCGGGTAGTTGTAGGAAGTTTGTACCAAGTTTGTTACTGTTTTGGCGTGGACTTAGGAAGTTTGTACCAAGTTTGTTACTGTTTTGGCGTGGACTTAGGAAGTTTGTACCAAGTTTGTTACTGTTTTGGCGTGGACTTAGGAAGTTTGTACCAAGTTTGGTGCTGTTTTGGCGTGGACTTAGGAAGTTTGTACCAAGTTTGGTGTTGTTTTGGCGTGGACTTAGGAAGTTTGTACCAAGTTTGGTGCTGTTTTGGCGTGGACTTAGGAAGTTTGTACCAAGTTTGCAAGTGTTTTTGGGTAGTTTTAAGAAGTTTCTACAAAGTTTGTATTTGACACTCTGTTGCAACTCTGTTGGAATTCGGGTAGTTGTAGGAAGTTTGTACCAAGTTTGTTACTGTTTTGGCGTGGACTTAGGAAGTTTGTACCAAGTTTGGTGTTGTTTTGGCGTGGACTTAGGAAGTTTGTACCAAGTTTGCAAGTGTTTTTGGGTAGTTTTAAGAAGTTTCTACAAAGTTTGTATTTGACACTCTGTTGCAACTCTGTTGGAATTCGGGTAGTTGTAGGAAGTTTGTACCAAGTTTGTTACTGTTTTGGCGTGGACTTAGGAAGTTTGTACCAAGTTTGGTGCTGTTTTGGCGTGGACTTAGGAAGTTTGTACCAAGTTTGCAAGTGTTTTTGGGTAGTTTTAAGAAGTTTCTACAAAGTTTGTATTTGACACTCTGTTGCAACTCTGTTGGAATTCGGGTAGTTGTAGGAAGTTTGTACCAAGTTTGTTACTGTTTTGGCGTGGACTTAGGAAGTTTGTACCAAGTTTGCAAGTGTTTTTGGGTAGTTTTAAGAAGTTTCTACAAAGTTTGTATTTGACACTCTGTTGCAACTCTGTTGGAATTCGGGTAGTTGTAGGAAGTTTGTACCAAGTTTGTTACTGTTTTGGCGTGGACTTAGGAAGTTTGTACCAAGTTTGGTGTTGTTTTGGCGTGGACTTAGGAAGTTTGTACCAAGTTTGGTGCTGTTTTGGCGTGGACTTAGGAAGTTTGTACCAAGTTTGCAAGTGTTTTTGGGTAGTTTTAAGAAGTTTCTACAAAGTTTGTATTTGACACTCTGTTGCAACTCTGTTGGAATTCGGGTAGTTGTAGGAAGTTTGTACCAAGTTTGTTACTGTTTTGGCGTGGACTTAGGAAGTTTGTACCAAGTTTGCAAGTGTTTTTGGGTAGTTTTAAGAAGTTTCTACAAAGTTTGTATTTGACACTCTGTTGCAACTCTGTTGGAATTCGGGTAGTTGTAGGAAGTTTGTACCAAGTTTGTTACTGTTTTGGCGTGGACTTAGGAAGTTTGTACCAAGTTTGGTGCTGTTTTGGCGTGGACTTAGGAAGTTTGTACCAAGTTTGCAAGTGTTTTTGGGTAGTTTTAAGAAGTTTCTACAAAGTTTGTATGTGACACTCTGTTGCAACTCTGTTGGAATTCGGGTAGTTGTAGGAAGTTTGTACCAAGTTTGTTACTGTTTTGGCGTGGACTTAGGAAGTTTGTACCAAGTTTGGTGCTGTTTTGGCGTGGACTTAGGAAGTTTGTACCAAGTTTGCAAGTGTTTTTGGGTAGTTTTAAGAAGTTTCTACAAAGTTTGTATTTGACACTCTGTTGCAACTCTGTTGGAATTCGGGTAGTTGTAGGAAGTTTGTACCAAGTTTGTTACTGTTTTGGCGTGGACTTAGGAAGTTTGTACAAAGTTTGTTACTGTTTTGGCGTGGACTTAGGAAGTTTGTACCAAGTTAGGTGCTGTTTTGGCGTGGACTTAGGAAGTTTGTACCAAGTTTGGTGCTGTTTTGGCGTGGACTTAGGAAGTTTGTACCAAGTTTGCAAGTGTTTTTGGGTAGTTTTAAGAAGTTTCTACAAAGTTTGTATTTGACACTCTGTTGCAACTCTGTTGGAATTCGGGTAGTTGTAGGAAGTTTGTACCAAGTTTGTTACTGTTTTGGCGTGCACTTAGGAAGTTTGTACCAAGTTTGCAAGTGTTTTTGGGTAGTTTTAAGAAGTTTCTACAAAGTTTGTATTTGACACTCTGTTGCAACTCTGTTGGAATTCGGGTAGTTGTAGGAAGTTTGTATCAAGTTTGTTACTGTTTTGGCGTGGACTTAAGAAGTTTGTACCAAGTTTGGTGCTGTTTTGGCGTGGACTTAGGAAGTTTGTACCAAGTTTGCAAGTGTTTTTAGGTAGTTTTAAGAAGTTTCTACAAAGTTTGTATTTGACACTCTGTTGCAACTCTGTTGGAATTCGGGTAGTTGTAGGAAGTTTGTACCAAGTTTGTTACTGTTTTGGCGTGGACTTAGGAAGTTTGTACCAAGTTTGCAAGTGTTTTTGGGAAGTTTTAAGAAGTTTCTACAAAGTTTGTATTTGACACTCTGTTGCAACTCTGTTGGAATTCGGGTAGTTGTAGGAAGTTTGTATCAAGTTTGTTACTGTTTTGGCGTGGACTTAAGAAGTTTGTACCAAGTTTGGTGCTGTTTTGGCGTGGACTTAGGAAGTTTGTACCAAGTTTGCAAGTGTTTTTGGGTAGTTTTAAGAAGTTTCTACAAAGTTTGTATTTGACACTCTGTTGCAACTCTGTTGGAATTCGGGTAGTTGTAGGAAGTTTGTACCAAGTTTGTTACTGTTTTGGCGTGGACTTAAGAAGTTTGTTCCAAGTTTGGTGCTGTTTTGGCGTGGACTTAGGAAGTTTGTACCAAGTTTGCAAGTGTTTTTGGGTAGTTTTAAGAAGTTTCTACAAAGTTTGTATTTGACACTCTGTTGCAACTCTGTTGGAATTCGGGTAGTTGTAGGAAGTTTGTACCAAATTTGTTACTGTTTTGGCGTGGACTTAAGAAGTTTGTACCAAGTTTGGTGCTGTTTTGGCGTGGACTTAGGAAGTTTGTACCAAGTTTGCAAGTGTTTTTGGGTAGTTTTAAGAAGTTTCTACAAAGTTTGTATTTGACACTCTGTTGCAACTCTGTTGGAATTCGGGTAGTTGTAGGAAGTTTGTACCAAGTTTGTTACTGTTTTGGCGTGGACTTAGGAAGTTTGTACCAAGTTTGTTACTGTTTTGGCGTGGACTTAGGAAGTTTGTACCAAGTTTGCAAGTGTTTTTGGGTAGTTTTAAGAAGTTTCTACAAAGTTTGTATTTGACACTCTGTTGCAACTCTGTTGGAATTCGGGTAGTTGTAGGAAGTTTGTACCAAGTTTGTTACTGTTTTGGCGTGGACTTAGGAAGTTTGTACCAAGTTTGCAAGTGTTTTTGGGTAGTTTTAAGAAGTTTCTACAAAGTTTGTATTTGACACTCTGTTGCAACTCTGTTGGAATTCGGGTAGTTGTAGGAAGTTTGTACCAAGTTTGTTACTGTTTTGGCGTGGACTTAGGAAGTTTGTACCAAGTTTGTTACTGTTTTGGCGTGGACTTAGGAAGTTTGTACCAAGTTTGCAAGTGTTTTTGGGTAGTTTTAAGAAGTTTCTACAAAGTTTGTATTTGACACTCTGTTGCAACTCTGTTGGAATTCGGGTAGTTGTAGGAAGTTTGTACCAAGTTTGTTACTGTTTTGGCGTGGACTTAGGAAGTTTGTACCAAGTTTGTTACTGTTTTGGCGTGGACTTAGGAAGTTTGTACCAAGTTTGCAAGTGTTTTTGGGTAGTTTTAAGAAGTTTCTACAAAGTTTGTATTTGACACTCTGTTGCAACTCTGTTGGAATTCGGGTAGTTGTAGGAAGTTTGTACCAAGTTTGTTACTGTTTTGGCGTGGACTTAGGAAGTTTGTACCAAGTTTGCAAGTGTTTTTGGGTAGTTTTAAGAAGTTTCTACAAAGTTTGTATTTGACACTCTGTTGCAACTCTGTTGGAATTCGGGTAGTTGTAGGAAGTTTGTATCAAGTTTGTTACTGTTTTGGCGTGGACTTAAGAAGTTTGTACCAAGTTTGGTGCTGTTTTGGCGTGGACTTAGGAAGTTTGTACCAAGTTTGCAAGTGTTTTTGGGTAGTTTTAAGAAGTTTCTACAAAGTTTGTATTTGACACTCTGTTGCAACTCTGTTGGAATTCGGGTAGTTGTAGGAAGTTTGTACCAAGTTTGTTACTGTTTTGGCGTGGACTTAGGAAGTTTGTACCAAGTGTGTTACTGTTTTGGCGTGGACTTAGGAAGTTTGTACCAAGTTTGCAAGTGTTTTTGGGTAGTTTTAAGAAGTTTCTACAAAGTTTGTATTTGACACTCTGTTGCAACTCTGTTGGAATTCGGGTAGTTGTAGGAAGTTTGTACCAAGTTTGTTACTGTTTTGGCGTGGACTTAGGAAGTTTGTACCAAGTTTGCAAGTGTTTTTGGGTAGTTTTAAGAAGTTTCTACAAAGTTTGTATTTGACACTCTGTTGCAACTCTGTTGGAATTCGGGTAGTTGTAGGAAGTTTGTACCAAGTTTGTTACTGTTTTGGCGTGGACTTAGGAAGTTTGTACCAAGTTTGCAAGTGTTTTTGGGTAGTTTTAAGAAGTTTCTACAAAGTTTGTATTTGACACTCTGTTGCAACTCTGTTGGAATTCGGGTAGTTGTAGGAAGTTTGTACCAAGTTTGTTACTGTTTTGGCGTGGACTTAGGAAGTTTGTACCAAGTTTGTTACTGTTTTGGCGTGGACTTAGGAAGTTTGTACCAAGTTTGCAAGTGTTTTTGGGTAGTTTTAAGAAGTTTCTACAAAGTTTGTATTTGACACTCTGTTGCAACTCTGTTGGAATTCGGGTAGTTGTAGGAAGTTTGTACCAAGTTTGTTACTGTTTTGGCGTGGACTTAGGAAGTTTGTACCAAGTTTGGTGCTGTTTTGGCGTGGACTTAGGAAGTTTGTACCAAGTTTGCAAGTGTTTTTGGGTAGTTTTAAGAAGTTTCTACAAAGTTTGTATTTGACACTCTGTTGCAACTCTGTTGGAATTCGGGTAGTTGTAGGAAGTTTGTACCAAGTTTGTTACTGTTTTGGCGTGGACTTAGGAAGTTTGTACCAAGTTTGCAAGTGTTTTTGGGTAGTTTTAAGAAGTTTCTACAAAGTTTGTATTTGACACTCTGTTGCAACTCTGTTGGAATTCGGGTAGTTGTAGGAAGTTTGTACCAAGTTTGTTACTGTTTTGGCGTGGACTTAGGAAGTTTGTACCAAGTTTGCAAGTGTTTTTGGGTAGTTTTAAGAAGTTTCTACAAAGTTTGTATTTGACACTCTGTTGCAACTCTGTTGGAATTCGGGTAGTTGTAGGAAGTTTGTACCAAGTTTGTTACTGTTTTGGCGTGGACTTAGGAAGTTTGTACCAAGTTTGGTGCTGTTTTGGCGTGGACTTAGGAAGTTTGTACCAAGTTTGCAAGTGTTTTTGGGTAGTTTTAAGAAGTTTCTACAAAGTTTGTATTTGACACTCTGTTGCAACTCTGTTGGAATTCGGGTAGTTGTAGGAAGTTTGTACCAAGTTTGTTACTGTTTTGGCGTGGACTTAGGAAGTTTGTACCAAGTTTGCAAGTGTTTTTGGGTAGTTTTAAGAAGTTTCTACAAAGTTTGTATTTGACACTCTGTTGCAACTCTGTTGGAATTCGGGTAGTTGTAGGAAGTTTGTACCAAGTTTGTTACTGTTTTGGCGTGGACTTAGGAAGTTTGTACCAAGTTTGTTACTGTTTTGGCGTGGACTTAGGAAGTTTGTACCAAGTTTGCAAGTGTTTTTGGGTAGTTTTAAGAAGTTTCTACAAAGTTTGTATTTGACACTCTGTTGCAACTCTGTTGGAATTCGGGTAGTTGTAGGAAGTTTGTACCAAGTTTGTTACTGTTTTGGCGTGGACTTAGGAAGTTTGTACCAAGTTTGCAAGTGTTTTTGGGTAGTTTTAAGAAGTTTCTACAAAGTTTGTATTTGACACTCTGTTGCAACTCTGTTGGAATTCGGGTAGTTGTAGGAAGTTTGTACCAAGTTTGTTACTGTTTTGGCGTGGACTTAGGAAGTTTGTACCAAGTTTGTTACTGTTTTGGCGTGGACTTAGGAAGTTTGTACCAAGTTTGCAAGTGTTTTTGGGTAGTTTTAAGAAGTTTCTACAAAGTTTGTATTTGACACTCTGTTGCAACTCTGTTGGAATTCGGGTAGTTGTAGGAAGTTTGTACCAAGTTTGTTACTGTTTTGGCGTGGACTTAGGAAGTTTGTACCAAGTTTGCAAGTGTTTTTGGGTAGTTTTAAGAAGTTTCTACAAAGTTTGTATTTGACACTCTGTTGCAACTCTGTTGGAATTCGGGTAGTTGTAGGAAGTTTGTACCAAGTTTGTTACTGTTTTGGCGTGGACTTAGGAAGTTTGTACCAAGTTTGTTACTGTTTTGGCGTGGACTTAGGAAGTTTGTACCAAGTTTGCAAGTGTTTTTGGGTAGTTTTAAGAAGTTTCTACAAAGTTTGTATTTGACACTCTGTTGCAACTCTGTTGGAATTCGGGTAGTTGTAGGAAGTTTGTACCAAGTTTGTTACTGTTTTGGCGTGGACTTAGGAAGTTTGTACCAAGTTTGCAAGTGTTTTTGGGTAGTTTTAAGAAGTTTCTACAAAGTTTGTATTTGACACTCTGTTGCAACTCTGTTGGAATTCGGGTAGTTGTAGGAAGTTTGTACCAAGTTTGTTACTGTTTTGGCGTGGACTTAGGAAGTTTGTACCAAGTTTGTTACTGTTTTGGCGTGGACTAAGGAAGTTTGTACCAAGTTTGCAAGTGTTTTTGGGTAGTTTTAAGAAGTTTCTACAAAGTTTGTATTTGACACTCTGTTGCAACTCTGTTGGAATTCGGGTAGTTGTAGGAAGTTTGTACCAAGTTTGTTACTGTTTTGGCGTGGACTTAGGAAGTTTGTACCAAGTTTGTTACTGTTTTGGCGTGGACTTAGGAAGTTTGTACCAAGTTTGTTACTGTTTTGGCGTGGACTTAGGAAGTTTGTACCAAGTTTGCAAGTGTTTTTGGGTAGTTTTAAGAAGTTTCTACAAAGTTTGTATTTGACACTCTGTTGCAACTCTGTTGGAATTCGGGTAGTTGTAGGAAGTTTGTACCAAGTTTGTTACTGTTTTGGCGTGGACTTAGGAAGTTTGTACCAAGTTTGCAAGTGTTTTTGGGTAGTTTTAAGAAGTTTCTACAAAGTTTGTATTTGACACTCTGTTGCAACTCTGTTGGAATTCGGGTAGTTGTAGGAAGTTTGTACCAAGTTTGTTACTGTTTTGGCGTGGACTTAGGAAGTTTGTACCAAGTTTGGTGCTGTTTTGGCGTGGACTTAGGAAGTTTGTTCCAAGTTTGCAAGTGTTTTTGGGTAGTTTTAAGAAGTTTCTACAAAGTTTGTATTTGACACTCTGTTGCAACTCTGTTGGAATTCGGGTAGTTGTAGGAAGTTTGTACCAAGTTTGTTACTGTTTTGGCGTGGACTTAGGAAGTTTGTACCAAGTTTGCAAGTGTTTTTGGGTAGTTTTAAGAAGTTTCTACAAAGTTTGTATTTGACACTCTGTTGCAACTCTGTTGGAATTCGGGTAGTTGTAGGAAGTTTGTACCAAGTTTGTTACTGTTTTGGCGTGGACTTAGGAAGTTTGTACCAAGTTTGCAAGTGTTTTTGGGTAGTTTTAAGAAGTTTCTACAAAGTTTGTATTTGACACTCTGTTGCAACTCTGTTGGAATTCGGGTAGTTGTAGGAAGTTTGTACCAAGTTTGTTACTGTTTTGGCGTGGACTTAGGAAGTTTGTACCAAGTTTGTTACTGTTTTGGCGTGGACTTAGGAAGTTTGTACCAAGTTTGCAAGTGTTTTTGGGTAGTTTTAAGAAGTTTCTACAAAGTTTGTATTTGACACTCTGTTGCAACTCTGTTGGAATTCGGGTAGTTGTAGGAAGTTTGTACCAAGTTTGTTACTGTTTTGGCGTGGACTTAGGAAGTTTGTACCAAGTTTGCAAGTGTTTTTGGGTAGTTTTAAGAAGTTTCTACAAAGTTTGTATTTGACACTCTGTTGCAACTCTGTTGGAATTCGGGTAGTTGTAGGAAGTTTGTACCAAGTTTGTTACTGTTTTGGCGTGGTCTTAGGAAGTTTGTACCAAGTTTGCAAGTGTTTTTGGGTAGTTTTAAGAAGTTTCTACAAAGTTTGTATTTGACACTCTGTTGCAACTCTGTTGGAATTCGGGTAGTTTTAGGAAGTTTGTACCAAGTTTGTTACTGTTTTGGCGTGGTCTTAGGAAGTTTGTACCAAGTTTGGTGCTGTTTTGGCGTGGACTTAGGAAGTTTGTACCAAGTTTGCAAGTGTTTTTGGGTAGTTTTAAGAAGTTTCTACAAAGTTTGTATTTGACACTCTGTTGCAACTCTGTTGGAATTCGGGTAGTTGTAGGAAGTTTGTACCAAGTTTGTTACTGTTTTGGCGTGGTCTTAGGAAGTTTGTACCAAGTTTGGTGCTGTTTTGGCGTGGACTTAGGAAGTTTGTACCAAGTTTGCAAGTGTTTTTGGGTAGTTTTAAGAAGTTTCTACAAAGTTTGTATTTGACACTCTGTTGCAACTCTGTTGGAATTCGGGTAGTTGTAGGAAGTTTGTACCAAGTTTGTTACTGTTTTGGCGTGGTCTTAGGAAGTTTGTACCAAGTTTGGTGCTGTTTTGGCGTGGACTTAGGAAGTTTGTACCAAGTTTGCAAGTGTTTTTGGGTAGTTTTAAGAAGTTTCTACAAAATTTGTATTTGACACTCTGTTGCAACTCTGTTGGAATTCGGGTAGTTGTAGGAAGTTTGTACCAAGTTTGTTACTGTTTTGGCGTGGACTTAGGAAGTTTGTACCAAGTTTGTTACTGTTTTGGCGTGGTCTTAGGAAGTTTGTACCAAGTTTGCAAGTGTTTTTGGGTAGTTTTAAGAAGTTTCTACAAAGTTTGTATTTGACACTCTGTTGCAACTCTGTTGGAATTCGGGTAGTTTTAGGAAGTTTGTACCAAGTTTGTTACTGTTTTGGCGTGGTCTTAGGAAGTTTGTACCAAGTTTGGTGCTGTTTTGGCGTGGACTTAGGAAGTTTGTACCAAGTTTGGTGCTGTTTAGGCGTGGACTTAGGAAGTTTGTATCAAGTTTGGTGCTGTTTTTGCGTGGACTTAGGAAGTTTGTACCAAGTTTGTTACTGTTTTGGCGTGGACTTAGGAAGTTTGTACCAAGTTTGTTACTGTTTTGGCGTGGACTTAGGAAGTTTGTACCAAGTTTGTTACTGTTTTGACGTGGACTAAGGAAGTTTGTACCAAGTTTGTTACTGTTTTGGCGTGGACTTAGGAAGTTTGTACCAAGTTTGTTACTGTTTTGGCGTGGACTTAGGAAGTTTGTACCAAGTTTGTTACTGTTTTGGCGCGGACTTACGAAGTTTGTACCAAGTTTGGTGCTGTTTTGGCGTGGACTTAGGAAGTTTGTATCAAGTTTTGTGCTGTTTTGGCGTGGACTTTGGAAGTTTGTACCAAGTTTGTTACTGTTTTGGCGTGGACTTAGAAAGTTTGTATCAAGTTTGGTGCTGTTTTGGCGTGGACTTAGGAAGTTTGTACCAAGTTTGTTACTGTTTTGGCGTGGACTTAGGAAGTTTGTACCAAGTTTGCAAGTGTTTTTGGGTAGTTTTAAGAAGTTTCTACAAAGTTTGTATTTGACACTCTGTTGCAACTCTGTTGGAATTCGGGTAGTTGTAGGAAGTTTGTACCAAGTTTGTTACTGTTTTGGCGTGGACTTAGGAACTTTGCACCAAGTTTGTTACTGTTTTGGCGTGGACTTAGGAAGTTTGTATCAAGTTTGTTACTGTTTTGGCGTGGACTTAGGAAGTTTGTACCAAGTTTGGTGCTGTTTTGGCGTGGACTTAGGAAGTTTGTACCAAGTTTGGTGATGTTTTGGCGTGGACGTAGGAAGTTTGTACCAAGTTTGTTACTGTTTTGGCGTGGACTTAGGAAGTTTGTACCAAGTTTGTTTCTGTTTTGGCGCGGACTTACGAAGTTTGTACCAAGTTTGGTGCTGTTTTGGCGTGGACTTAGGAAGTTTGTACCAAGTTTGTTACTGTTTTGGCGTGGACTTAGGAAGTTTGTACCAAGTTTGTTACTGTTTTGGCGTGGACTTAGGAAGTTTGTACCAAGTTTGGTGCTGTTTTGGCGTGGACTTAGGAAGTTTGTACCAAGTTTGTTACTGTTTTGGCGTGGACTTACGAAGTTTGTACCAAGTTTGGTGCTGTTTTGGCGTGGACTTAGGAAGTTTGTACCAAGTTTGTTACTGTTTTGGCGTGGACTTAGGAAGTTTGTACCAAGTTTGTTACTGTTTTGGCGTGGACTTAGGAAGTTTGTACCAAGTTTGGTGCTGTTTTGGCTTGGACTTACGAAGTTTGTACCAAGTTTGGTGATGTTTTGGCGTGGACGTAGGAAGTTTGTACCTAGTTTGTTTCTGTTTTGGCGTGGACTTAGGAAGTTTGTACCAAGTTTGTTTCTGTTTTGGCGCGGACTTACGAAATTTGTACCAAGTTTGGTGCTGTTTTGGCGTGGACTTAGGAAGTTTGTACCAAGTTTGTTACTGTTTTGGCGTGGACTTAGGAAGTTTGTACCAAGTTTGTTACTGTTTTGGCGTGGACTTAGGAAGTTTGTACCAAGTTTGGTGCTGTTTTGGCGTGGACTTAGGAAGTTTGTACCAAGTTTGTTACTGTTTTGGCGTGGACTTACGAAGTTTGTACCAAGTTTGGTGCTGTTTTGGCGTGGACTTAGGAAGTTTGTACCAAGTTTGTTACTGTTTTGGCGTGGACTTAGGAAGTTTGTACCAAGTTTGTTACTGTTTTGGCGTGGACTTAGGAAGTTTGTACCAAGTTTGGTGCTGTTTTGGCTTGGACTTACGAAGTTTGTACCAAGTTTGGTGATGTTTTGGCGTGGACGTAGGAAGTTTGTACCAAGTTTGTTACTGTTTTGGCGTGGACTTAGGAAGTTTGTACCAAGTTTGTTACTGTTTTGGCGTGGACTTAGGAAGTTTGTACCAAGTTTGGTGCTGTTTTGGCGTGGACTTAGGAAGTTTGTACCAAGTTTGTTACTGTTTTGGCGTGGACTTACGAAGTTTGTACCAAGTTTGGTGCTGTTTTGGCGTGGACTTAGGAAGTTTGTACCAAGTTTGTTACTGTTTTGGCGTGGACTTAGGAAGTTTGTACCAAGTTTGGTGCTGTTTTGGCTTGGACTTACGAAGTTTGTACCAAGTTTGGTGATGTTTTGGCGTGGACGTAGGAAGTTTGTACCAAGTTTGTTACTGTTTTGGCGTGGACTTAGGAAGTTTGTACCAAGTTTGTTACTGTTTTGGCGTGGACTGAGGAAGTTTGTACCAAGTTTGGTGCTGTTTTGGCGTGGACTTAGGAAGTTTGTACCAAGTTTGGTGCTGTTTTGGCGTGGACTTAGGAAGTTTGTACCAAGTTTGGTGCTGTTTTGGCGTGGACTTAGGAAGTTTGTACCAAGTTTGTTACTGTTTTGGCGTGGACTTAGGAAGTTTGTACCAAGTTTGTTACTGTTTTGGCGTGGACTTAGGAAGTTTGTACCAAGTTTGGTGCTGTTTTGGCGTGGACTTAGGAAGTTTGTACCAAGTTTGTTACTGTTTTGGCGTGGACTTAGGAAGTTTGTACCAAGTTTGTTACTGTTTTGGCGTGGACTTAGGAAGTTTGTACCAAGTTTGGTGCTGTTTTGGCGTGGACTTAGGAAGTTTGTATCAAGTTTGGTGCTGTTTTGGCGTGGACTTAGGAAGATTGTACCTAGTTTGTTTCTGTTTTGGCGTGGACTTAGGAAGTTTGTACCAAGTTTGTTTCTGTTTTGGCTTGGACTTACGAAGTTTGTACCAAGTTTGGTGATGTTTTGGCGTGGACGTAGGAAGTTTGTACCAAGTTTGGTGCTGTTTTGGCGTGGACTTAGGAAGTTTGTACCAAGTTTGTTACTGTTTTGGCGTGGACTTAGGAAGTTTGTACCAAGTTTGGTGCTGTTTTGGCGTGGACTTAGGAAGTTTGTACCAAGTTTGTTACTGTTTTGGCGTGGACTTAGGAAGTTTGTACCAAGTTTGTTACTGTTTTGGCGTGGACTTAGGAAGTTTGTACCAAGTTTGGTGCTGTTTTGGCTTGGACTTACGAAGTTTGTACCAAGTTTGGTGATGTTTTGGCGTGGACGTAGGAAGTTTGTACCAAGTTTGTTACTGTTTTGGCGTGGACTTAGGAAGTTTGTACCAAGTTTGTTTCTGTTTTGGCGCGGACTTACGAAGTTTGTACCAAGTTTGGTGCTGTTTTGGCGTGGACTTAGGAAGTTTGTACCAAGTTTGTTACTGTTTTGGCGTGGACTTAGGAAGTTTGTACCAAGTTTGTTACTGTTTTGGCGTGGACTTAGGAAGTTTGTACCAAGTTTGGTGCTGTTTTGGCGTGGACTTAGGAAGTTTGTACCAAGTTTGTTACTGTTTTGGCGTGGACTTACGAAGTTTGTACCAAGTTTGGTGCTGTTTTGGCGTGGACTTAGGAAGTTTGTACCAAGTTTGTTACTGTTTTGGCGTGGACTTAGGAACTTTGCACCAAGTTTGTTACTGTTTTGGCGTGGACTTAGGAAGTTTGTATCAAGTTTGGTGCTGTTTTGGCGTGGACTTAGGAAGTTTGTACCTAGTTTGTTTCTGTTTTGGCGTGGACTTAGGAACTTTGCACCAAGTTTGTTACTGTTTTGGCGTGGACTTAGGAAGTTTGTACCAAGTTTGTTACTGTTTTGGCGTGGACTTAGGAAGTTTGTACCTAGTTTGTTTCTGTTTTGGCGTGGACTTAGGAAGTTTGTACCAAGTTTGTTTCTGTTTTGGCGCGGACTTACGAAATTTGTACCAAGTTTGGTGCTGTTTTGGCGTGGACTTAGGAAGTTTGTACCAAGTTTGTTACTGTTTTGGCGTGGACTTAGGAAGTTTGTACCAAGTTTGTTACTGTTTTGGCGTGGACTTAGGAAGTTTGTACCAAGTTTGGTGCTGTTTTGGCGTGGACTTAGGAAGTTTGTACCAAGTTTGTTACTGTTTTGGCGTGGACTTACGAAGTTTGTACCAAGTTTGGTGCTGTTTTGGCGTGGACTTAGGAAGTTTGTACCAAGTTTGTTACTGTTTTGGCGTGGACTTAGGAAGTTTGTACCAAGTTTGGTGCTGTTTTGGCGTGGACTTAGGAAGTTTGTACCAAGTTTGTTACTGTTTTTGCGTGGACTTAGGAAGTTTGTACCAAGTTTGGTGCTGTTTTGGCGTGGTCTTAGGAAGTTTGTACCAAGTTTGTTACTGTTTTGGCGTGGACTTAGGAAGTTTGTACCAAGTTTGTTACTGTTTTGGCGTGGACTTAGGAAGTTTGTACCAAGTTTGCAAGTGTTTTTGGGTAGTTTTAAGAAGTTTCTACAAAGTTTGTATTTGACACTCTGTTGCAACTCTGTTGGAATTCGGGTAGTTGTAGGAAGTTTGTACCAAGTTTGTTACTGTTTTGGCATGGACTTAGGAAGTTTGTACCAAGTTTGTTACTGTTTTGGCGTGGACTTAGGAAGTTTGTACCAAGTTTGGTGCTGTTTTGGCGTGGACTTAGGAAGTTTGTACCAAGTTTGTTACTGTTTTGGCGCGGACTTAGGTAGCTTGTACCAAGTTTGGTGCTGTTTTGGCGTGGACTTAGGAAGTTTGTACCAAGTTTGTTTCTGTTTTGGCGCGGACTTACGAAGTTTGTACCAAGTTTGGTGCTGTTTTGGCGTGGACTTAGAAAGTTTGTACCAAGTTTGTTTCTGTTTTGGCGCGGACTTACGAAGTTTGTACCAAGTTTGGTGCTGTTTTGGCGTGGACTTAGAAAGTTTGTATCAAGTTTGGTGCTGTTTTGGCGTGGACTTAGGAAGTTTGTATCAAGTTTGGTGCTGTTTTGGCGTGGACTTAGGAAGTTTGTACCTAGTTGGTTTCTGTTTTGGCGTGGACTTAGGAAGTTTGTACCAAGTTTGTTTCTGTTTTGGCGCGGACTTACGAAGTTTGTACCAAGTTTGGTGCTGTTTTGGCGTGGACTTAGAAAGTTTGTATCAAGTTTGGTGCTGTTTTGGCGTGGACTTAGGAAGTTTGTACCTAGTTTGTTTCTGTTTTGGCGTGGACTTAGGAACTTTGCACCAAGTTTGTTACTGTTTTGGCGTGGACTTAGGAAGTTTGTATCAAGTTTGGTGCTGTTTTGGCGTGGACTTAGGAAGTTTGTACCTAGTTTGTTTCTGTTTTGGCGTGGACTTAGGAACTTTGCACCAAGTTTGTTACTGTTTTGGCGTGGACTTAGGAAGTTTGTACCAAGTTTGTTACTGTTTTGGCGTGGACTTAGGAAGTTTGTACCTAGTTTGTTTCTGTTTTGGCGTGGACTTAGGAAGTTTGTACCAAGTTTGTTTCTGTTTTGGCGCGGACTTACGAAATTTGTACCAAGTTTGGTGCTGTTTTGGCGTGGACTTAGGAAGTTTGTACTAAGTTTGTTACTGTTTTGGCGTGGACTTAGGAAGTTTGTACCAAGTTTGTTACTGTTTTGGCGTGGACTTAGGAAGTTTGTACCAAGTTTGGTGCTGTTTTGGCGTGGACTTAGGAAGTTTGTACCAAGTTTGTTACTGTTTTGGCGTGGACTTACGAAGTTTGTACCAAGTTTGGTGCTGTTTTGGCGTGGACTTAGGAAGTTTGTACCAAGTTTGTTACTGTTTTGGCGTGGACTTAGGAAGTTTGTACCAAGTTTGTTACTGTTTTGGCGTGGACTTAGGAAGTTTGTACCAAGTTTGGTGCTGTTTTGGCTTGGACTTACGAAGTTTGTACCAAGTTTGGTGATGTTTTGGCGTGGACGTAGGAAGTTTGTACCAAGTTTGTTACTGTTTTGGCGTGGACTTAGGAAGTTTGTACCAAGTTTGTTTCTGTTTTGGCGCGGACTTACGAAGTTTGTACCAAGTTTGGTGCTGTTTTGGCGTGGACTTAGGAAGTTTGTACCAAGTTTGTTACTGTTTTGGCGTGGACTTAGGAAGTTTGTACCAAGTTTGTTACTGTTTTGGCGTGGACTTAGGAAGTTTGTACCAAGTTTGGTGCTGTTTTGGCGTGGACTTAGGAAGTTTGTACCAAGTTTGTTACTGTTTTGGCGTGGACTTACGAAGTTTGTACCAAGTTTGGTGCTGTTTTGGCGTGGACTTAGGAAGTTTGTACCAAGTTTGTTACTGTTTTGGCGTGGACTTAGGAAGTTTGTACCAAGTTTGTTACTGTTTTGGCGTGGACTTAGGAAGTTTGTACCAAGTTTGGTGCTGTTTTGGCGCGGACTTACGAAGTTTGTACCAAGTTTGTTACTGTTTTGGCGTGGACTTAGGAAGTTTGTACCAAGTTTGTTACTGTTTTGGCGTGGACTTAGGAAGTTTGTACCAAGTTTGGTGCTGTTTTGGCGCGGACTTACGAAGTTTGTACCAAGTTTGGTGATGTTTTGGCGTGGACTTAGGAAGTTTGTACCAAGTTTGTTACTGTTTTGGCGTGGACTTAGGAAGTTTGTACCAAGTTTGTTACTGTTTTGGCGTGGACTTAGGAAGTTTGTACCAAGTTTGTTACTGTTTTGGCGTGGACTTAGGAAGTTTGTACCAAGTTTGGTGCTGTTTTGGCGTGGACTTAGGAAGTTTGTACCAAGTTTGTTACTGTTTTGGCGTGGACTTAGGAAGTTTGTACCAAGTTTGGTGCTGTTTTGGCGCGGACTTACGAAGTTTGTACCAAGTTTGGTGCTGTTTTGGCGCGGACTTACGAAGTTTGTACCAAGTTTGGTGATGTTTTGGCGTGGACTTAGGAAGTTTGTACCAAGTTTGGTGATGTTTTGGCGTGGACTTAGGAAGTTTGTACCAAGTTTGTTACTGTTTTGGCGTGGACTTAGGAAGTTTGTACCAAGTTTGTTACTGTTTTGGCGTGGACTGAGGAAGTTTGTACCAAGTTTGGTGCTGTTTTGGCGTGGACTTAGGAAGTTTGTACCAAGTTTGGTGCTGTTTTGGCGTGGACTTAGGAAGTTTGTACCAAGTTTGGTGCTGTTTTGGCGTGGACTTAGGAAGTTTGTACCAAGTTTGTTACTGTTTTGGCGTGGACTTAGGAAGTTTGTACCAAGTTTGTTACTGTTTTGGCGTGGACTTAGGAAGTTTGTACCAAGTTTGGTGCTGTTTTGGCGTGGACTTAGGAAGTTTGTACCAAGTTTGTTACTGTTTTGGCGTGGACTTAGGAAGTTTGTACCAAGTTTGTTACTGTTTTGGCGTGGACTTAGGAAGTTTGTACCAAGTTTGGTGCTGTTTTGGCGTGGACTTAGGAAGTTTGTATCAAGTTTGGTGCTGTTTTGGCGTGGACTTAGGAAGATTGTACCTAGTTTGTTTCTGTTTTGGCGTGGACTTAGGAAGTTTGTACCAAGTTTGTTTCTGTTTTGGCGCGGACTTACGAAGTTTGTACCAAGTTTGGTGCTGTTTTGGCGTGGTCTTAGGAAGTTTGTACCAAGTTTGTTACTGTTTTGGCGTGGACTTAGGAAGTTTGTACCAAGTTTGTTACTGTTTTGGCGTGGACTTACGTAGTTTGTACCAAGTTTGGTGCTGTTTTGGCGTGGACTTAGGAAGTTTTTACCAAGTTTGTTACTGTTTTGGCGTGGACTTAGGAAGTTTGTACCAAGTTTGTTACTGTTTTGGCGTGGACTTAGGAAGTTTGTACCAAGTTTGGTGCTGTTTTGGCGTGGACTTAGGAAGTTTGTACCAAGTTTGTTACTGTTTTGGCGTGGACTTAGGAAGTTTGTACCAAGTTTGTTACTGTTTTGGCGTGGACTTAGGAAGTTTGTACCAAGTTTGGTGCTGTTTTGGCGTGGACTTAGGAAGTTTGTATCAAGTTTGGTGCTGTTTTGGCGTGGACTTAGGAAGTTTGTACCTAGTTTGTTTCTGTTTTGGCGTGGACTTAGGAAGTTTGTACCAAGTTTGTTTCTGTTTTGGCGCGGACTTACGAAGTTTGTACCAAGTTTGGTGCTGTTTTGGCGTGGACTTAGGAAGTTTGTACCAAGTTTGTTACTGTTTTGGCGTGGACTTAGGAAGTTTGTACCAAGTTTGTTACTGTTTTTGCGTGGACTTAGGAAGTTTGTACCAAGTTTGTTACTGTTTTGGCGTGGACTTAGGAAGTTTGTACCAAGTTTGTTACTGTTTTGGCGTGGACTTAGGAAGTTTGTACCAAGTTTGTTACTGTTTTGGCGTGGACTTAGGAAGTTTGTACCAAGTTTGTTACTGTTTTGGCGTGGACTTAGGAAGTTTATACCAAGTTTGTTACTGTTTTGGCGTAGACTTAGGAAGTTTGTACCAAGTTTGGTGCTGTTTTGGCGTGGACTTAGAAAGTTTGTACCAAGTTTGGTGCTGTTTTGGCGCGGACTTACGAAGTTTGTACCAAGTTTGGTGCTGTTTTGGCGTGGACTTAGGAAGTTTGTCCCAAGTTTGTTACTGTTTTGGCGTGGACTTAGGAAGTTTGTACCAAGTTTGGTGCTGTTTTGGCGTGGACTTAGGAAGTTTGTACCAAGTTTGTTACTGTTTTGGCGTGGACTTAGGAAGTTTGTACCAAGTTTGGTGCTGTTTTGGCGTGGACTTAGGAAGTTTGTACCAAGTTTGTTACTGTTTTGGCGTGGACTTAGGAAGTTTGTACCAAGTTTGTTACTGTTTTGGCGTGGACTTAGGAAGTTTGTACCAAGTTTGTTACTGTTTTGGCGTGGACTTAGGAAGTTTGTACCAAGTTTGTTACTGTTTTGGCGTGGACTTAGGAAGTTTGTACCAAGTTTGTTACTGTTTTGGCGTGGACTTAGGAAGTTTGTACCAAGTTTGTTACTGTTTTGGCGTGGACTTAGGAAGTTTGTACCAAGTTTGTTACTGTTTTGGCGTGGACTTAGGAAGTTTGTACCAAGTTTGTTACTGTTTTGGCGTGGACTTAGGAAGTTTGTACCAAGTTTGTTACTGTTTTGGCGTGGACTTAGGAAGTTTGTACCAAGTTTGTTTCTGTTTTGGCGTGGACTTAGGAAGTTTGTACCAAGTTTGTTTCTGTTTTGGCGCGGACTTACGAAGTTTGTACCAAGTTTGGTGCTGTTTTGGCGTGGACTTAGGAAGTTTGTACCAAGTTTGTTACTGTTTTGGCGTGGACTTAGGAAGTTTGTACCAAGTTTGTTACTGTTTTGGCGTGGACTTAGGAAGTTTGTACCAAGTTTGGTGCTGTTTTGGCGTGGACTTAGGAAGTTTGTACCAAGTTTGTTACTGTTTTGGCGTGGACTTACGAAGTTTGTACCAAGTTTGGTGCTGTTTTGGCGTGGACTTAGGAAGTTTGTACCAAGTTTGTTACTGTTTTGGCGTGGACTTAGGAAGTTTGTACCAAGTTTGTTACTGTTTTGGCGTGGACTTAGGAAGTTTGTACCAAGTTTGGTGCTGTTTTGGCGTGGACTTAGGAAGTTTGTACCAAGTTTGTTACTGTTTTGGCGTGGACTTAGGAAGTTTGTACCAAGTTTGTTACTGTTTTGGCGTGGACTTAGGAAGTTTGTACCAAGTTTGTTACTGTTTTGGCGTGGACTTAGGAAGTTTGTACCAAGTTTGGTGCTGTTTTGGCGTGGACTTAGGAAGTTTGTACCAAGTTTGTTACTGTTTTGGCGTGGACTTAGGAAGTTTGTATCAAGTTTGGTGCTGTTTTGGCGTGGACTTAGGAAGTTTGTACCAAGTTTGTTACTGTTTTGGCGTGGACTTAGGAAGTTTGTACCAAGTTTGTTACTGTTTTGGCGTGGACTAGGAAGTTTGTACCAAGTTTGTTACTGTTTTGGCGTGGACTTAGGAAGTTTGTACCAAGTTTGTTACTGTTTTGGCGTGGACTTAGGAAGTTTGTACCAAGTTTGTTACTGTTTTGGCGTGGACTTAGGAAGTTTGTACCAAGTTTGTTACTGTTTTGGCGTGGACTTAGGAAGTTTGTACCAAGTTTGTTACTGTTTTGGCGTGGACTTAGGAAGTTTGTACCAAGTTTGGTGCTGTTTTGGCGTGGACTTAGGAAGTTTGTACCAAGTTTGTTACTGTTTTGGCGTGGACTTAGGAAGTTTGTACCAAGTTTGTTACTGTTTTGGCGTGGACTTAGGAAGTTTGTACCAAGTTTGGTGCTGTTTTGGCGTGGACTTAGGAAGTTTGTACCAAGTTTGTTACTGTTTTGGCGTGGACTTAGGAAGTTTGTACCAAATTTGTTACTGTTTTGGCATGGACTTAGGAAGTTTGTACCAAGTTTGTTACTGTTTTGGCGTGGACTTAGGAAGTTTGTACCAAGTTTGTTACTGTTTTGGCGTGGACTTAGGAAGTTTGTACCAAGTTTGTTACTGTTTTGGCGTGGACTTAGGAAGTTTGTACCAAGTTTGTTACTGTTTTGGCGTGGACTTAGGAAGTTTGTACCAAGTTTGTTACTGTTTTGGCGTGGACTTAGGAAGTTTGTACCAAGTTTGTTACTGTTTTGGCGTGGACTTAGGAAGTTTGTACCAAATTTGTTACTGTTTTGGCGTGGACTTAGGAAGTTTGTACCAAGTTTGTTACTGTTTTGGCGTGGACTTAGGAAGTTTGTACCAAGTTTGTTACTGTTTTGGCGTGGACTTAGGAAGTTTGTACCAAGTTTGTTACTGTTTTGGCGTGGACTTAGGAAGTTTGTACCAAGTTTGTTACTGTTTTGGCGTGGACTTAGGAAGTTTGTACCAAGTTTGTTACTGTTTTGGCGTGGACTTAGGATGTTTGTACCAAGTTTGTTACTGTTTTGGCGTGGACTTAGGAAGTTTGTACCAAGTTTGGTGCTGTTTTGGCGTGGACTTAGGAAGTTTGTTACTGTTTTGGCGTGGACTTAGGAAGTTTGTACCAAGTTTGTTACTGTTTTGGCGTGGACTTAGGAAGTTTGTACCAAGTTTGTTACTGTTTTGGCGTGGACTTAGGAAGTTTGTTACTGTTTTGGCGTGGACTTAGGAAGTTTGTACCAAGTTTGTTACTGTTTTGGCGTGGACTTAGGAAGTTTGTACCATGTTTGGTGCTGTTTTGGCGTGGACTTAGGAAGTTTGTACCAAGTTTGGTGCTGTTTTGGCGTGGACTTAGGAAGTTTGTACCAAGTTTGTTACTGTTTTGGCGTGGACTTAGGAAGTTTGTATCAAGTTTGGTGCTGTTTTGGCGTGAACTTAGGAAGTTTGTACCAAGTTTGGTGCTGTTTTGGCGTGGACTTAGGAAGTTTGTATCAAGTTTGTTACTGTTTTGGCGTGGACTTAGGAAGTTTGTACCAAGTTTGTTACTGTTTTGGCGTGGACTTACGAAGTTTGTACCAAGTTTGGTGCTGTTTTGGCGTGGACTTAGGAAGTTTGTACCAAGTTTGTTACTGTTTTGGCGTGGACTTAGGAAGTTTGTAACAAGTTTGTTACTGTTTTGGCGTGGACTTAGGAAGTTTGTACCAAGTTTGTTTCTGTTTTGGCGCGGACTTACGAAGTTTGTACCAAGTTTGGTGCTGTTTTGGCGTGGACTTAGGAAGTTTGTACCAAGTTTGTTACTGTTTTGGCGTGGACTTAGGAAGTTTGTACCAAGTTTGTTACTGTTTTGGCGTGGACTTAGGAAGTTTGTACCAAGTTTGGTGCTGTTTTGGCGTGGACTTAGAAAGTTTGTATCAAGTTTGGTGCTGTTTTGGCGTGGACTTAGAAAGTTTGTATCAAGTTTGGTGCTGTTTTGGCGTGGACTTACGAAGTTTGTACCAAGTTTGGTGCTGTTTTGGCGTGGACTTAGGAAGTTTGTACCAAGTTTGTTACTGTTTTGGCGTGGACTTAGGAAGTTTGTACCAAGTTTGGTGCTGTTTTGGCGTGGACTTAGGAAGTTTGTACCAAGTTTGTTACTGTTTTGGCGTGGACTTAGGAAGTTTGTACCAAGTTTGGTGCTGTTTTGGCGTGGACTTAGGAAGTTTGTACCTAGTTTGTTACTGTTTTGGCGTGGACTTAGGAAGTTTGTACCAAGTTTGGTGCTGTTTTGGCGTGGACTTAGGAAGTTTGTACCTAGTTTGTTTCTGTTTTGGCGTGGACTTAGGAAGTTTGTACCAAGTTTGTTTCTGTTTTGGCGCGGACTTACGAAGTTTGTACCAAGTTTGGTGCTGTTTTGGCGTGGACTTAGGAAGTTTGTACCAAGTTTGTTACTGTTTTGGCGTGGACTTAGGAAGTTTGTACCAAGTTTGGTGCTGTTTTGGCGTGGACTTAGGAAGTTTGTACCAAGTTTGTTACTGTTTTGGCGTGGACTTAGGAAGTTTGTACCAAGTTTGTTACTGTTTTGGCGTGGACTTAGGAAGTTTGTACCAAGTTTGGTGCTGTTTTGGCGTGGACTTAGGAAGTTTGTATCAAGTTTGGTGCTGTTTTGGCGTGGACTTAGGAAGATTGTACCTAGTTTGTTTCTGTTTTGGCGTGGACTTAGGAAGTTTGTACCAAGTTTGCAAGTGTTTTTGGGTAGTTTTAAGAAGTTTCTACAAAGTTTGTATTTGACACTCTGTTGCAACTCTGTTGGAATTCGGGTAGTTGTAGGAAGTTTGTACCAAGTTTGTTACTGTTTTGGCGTGGACTTAGGAAGTTTGTACCAAGTTTGGTGCTGTTTTGGCGTGGACTTAGGAAGTTTGTACCAAGTTTGCAAGTGTTTTTGGGTAGTTTTAAGAAGTTTCTACAAAGTTTGTATTTGACACTCTGTTGCAACTCTGTTGGAATTCGGGTAGTTGTAGGAAGTTTGTACCAAGTTTGTTACTGTTTTGGCGTGGACTTAGGAAGTTTGTACCAAGTTTGGTGCTGTTTTGGCGTGGACTTAGGAAGTTTGTACCAAGTTTGCAAGTGTTTTTGGGTAGTTTTAAGAAGTTTCTACAAAGTTTGTATTTGACACTCTGTTGCAACTCTGTTGGAATTCGGGTAGTTGTAGGAAGTTTGTACCAAGTTTGGTGCTGTTTTGGCGTGGACTTAGGAAGTTTGTACCAAGTTTGGTGCTGTTTTGGCGTGGACTTAGGAAGTTTGTACCTAGTTTGGTGCTGTTTTGGCGTGGACTTAGGAAGTTTGTACCAAGTCTGGTGCTGTTTTGGCGTGGACTTAGGAAGTTTGTACCAAGTTTGTTACTGTTTTGGCGTGGGCTTAGGAAGTTTGTACCAAGTTTGGTGCTGTTTTGGCGTGGACTTAGGAAGTTTGTACCAAGTTTGTTACTGTTTTGGCGTGGACTTAGAAAGTTTGTATCAAGTTTGGTGCTGTTTTGGCGTGGACTTAGGAAGTTTGTTCCAAGTTTGTTACTGTTTTGGCGTGGACTTAGGAAGTTTGTACCAAGTTTGTTACTGTTTTGGCGTGGACTTAGGAAGTTTGTACCAAGTTTGTTACTGTTTTGGCGTGGACTTAGGAAGTTTGTACCTAGTTTGTTTCTGTTTTGGCGTGGACTTAGGAAGTTTGTACCAAGTTTGGTGCTGTTTTGGCGTGGACTTAGGAAGTTTGTACCAAGTTTGTTACTGTTTTGGCGTGGACGTAGGAAGTTTGTACCAAGTTTGGTGCTGTTTTGGCGTGGACTTAGGAAGTTTGTACCAAGTTTGTTACTGTTTTGGCGTGGACTTAGGAAGTTTGTACCAAGTTTGTTACTGTTTTGGCGTGGACTTATGAAGTTTGTACCTAGTTTGTTTCAGTTTTGGCGTGGACTTAGGAAGTTTGTACCAAGTTTGGTGCTGTTTTGGCGTGGACTTAGGAAGTTTGTACCAAGTTTGTTACTGTTTTGGCGTGGACTTAGGAAGTTTGTACCAAGTTTGGTGCTGTTTTGGCGTGGACTTAGGAAGTTTGTACCAAGTTTGGTGCTGTTTTGGCGTGGACTTAGGAAGTTTGTACCAAGTTTGTTACTGTTTTGGCGTGGACTTAGGAAGTTTGTACCAAGTTTGTTACTGTTTTGGCGTGGACTTAGGAAGTTTGTACCAAGTTTGTTACTGTTTTGGCGTGGACTTAGAAAGTTTGTATCAAGTTTGGTGCTGTTTTGGCGTGGACTTAGGAAGTTTGTACCTAGTTTGGTGCTGTTTTGGCGTGGACTTAGGAAGTTTGTACCAAGTTTGGTGCTGTTTTGGCGTGGACTTAGGAAGTTTGTACCAAGTTTGGTGCTGTTTTGGCGTGGACTTAGGAAGTTTGTACCAAGTTTGGTGCTGTTTTGGCGTGGACTTAGGAAGTTTGTACCAAGTTTGTTACTGTTTTGGCGTGGACTTAGGAAGTTTGTACCAAGTTTGTTACTGTTTTGGCGTGGACTTAGAAAGTTTGTATCAAGTTTGGTGCTGTTTTGGCGTGGACTTAGGAAGTTTGTACCAAGTTTGGTACTGTTTTGGCGTGGACTTAGGAAGTTTGTACCAAGTTTGGTGCTGTTTTGGCGTGGACTTAGGAAGTTTGTACTAAGTTTGGTGCTGTTTTGGCGTGGACTTAGGAAGTTTGTACCAAGTTTGTTACTGTTTTGGCGTGGACTTAGGAAGTTTGTACCAAGTTTGTTACTGTTTTGGCGTGGACTTAGGAAGTTTGTACCAAGTTTGGTGCTGTTTTGGCGTGGACTTAGGAAGTTTGTACCAAGTTTGTTACTGTTTTGGCGTGGACTTAGGAAGTTTGTACCAAGTTTGGTGCTGTTTTGGCGTGGACTTAGGAAGTTTGTACCAAATTTGGTGCTGTTTTGGCGTGGACTTAGGAAGTTTGTACCAAGTTTGGTGCTGTTTTGGCGTGGACTTAGGAAGTTTGTATCAAGTTTGGTGCTGTTTTGGCGTGGACTTAGGAAGTTTGTACCTAGTTTGTTTCTGTTTTGGCGTGGACTTAGGAAGTTTGTACCAAGTTTTTTACTGTTTTGGCGTGGACTTAGGAAGTTTGTATCAAGTTTGGTGCTGTTTTGGCGTGGACTTAGAAAGTTTGTATCAAGTTTGGTGATGTTTTGGCGTGGACTTAGGAAGTTTGTACCAAGTTTGTTACTGTTTTGGCGTGGACTTAGGAAGTTTGTACCAAGTTTGTTACTGTTTTGGCGTGGACTTAGGAAGTTTGTACCAAGTTTGTTACTGTTTTGGCGTGGACTTAGGAAGTTTGTATCAAGTTTGGTGCTGTTTTGGCGTGGACTTAGAAAGTTTGTATCAAGTTTGGTGCTGTTTTGGCGTGGACTTAGGAAGTTTGTACCAAGTTTGGTGCTGTTTTGGCGTGGACTTAGGAAGTTTGTACCAAGTTTGTTACTGTTTTGGCGTGGACTTAGGAAGTTTGTACCAAGTTTGTTACTGTTTTGGCGTGGACTTAGGAAGTTTGTACCAAGTTTGTTACTGTTTTGGCGTGGACTTAGGAAGTTTGTACCAAGTTTGTTACTGTTTTGGCGTGGACTTAGGAAGTTTGTACCAAGTTTGTTACTGTTTTGGCGTGGACTTAGGAAGTTTGTACCAAGTTTGTTACTGTTTTGGCGTGGACTTAGGAAGTTTGTACCAAGTTTGTTACTGTTTTGGCGTGGACTTAGGAAGTTTGTACCAAGTTTGTTACTGTTTTGGCGTGGACTTACGAAGTTTGTACCAAGTTTGGTGCTGTTTTGGCGTGGACTTAGGAAGTTTGTACCAAGTTTGTTACTGTTTTGGCGTGGACTTAGGAAGTTTGTACCAAGTTTGTTACTGTTTTGGCGTGGACTTAGGAAATTTGTACCAAGTTTGTTTCTGTTTTGGCGCGGACTTACGAAGTTTGTACCAAGTTTGGTGCTGTTTTGGCGTGGACTTAGGAAGTTTGTACCAAGTTTGTTACTGTTTTGGCGTGGACTTAGGAAGTTTGTACCAAGTTTGTTACTGTTTTGGCGTGGACTTAGGAAGTTTGTACCAAGTTTGGTGCTGTTTTGGCGTGGACTTAGAAAGTTTGTATCAAGTTTGGTGCTGTTTTGGCGTGGACTTAGAAAGTTTGTATCAAGTTTGGTGCTGTTTAGGCGTGGACTTAGGAAGTTTGTACCTAGTTTGTTTCTGTTTTGGCGTGGACTTAGGAACTTTGCACCAAGTTTGTTACTGTTTTGGCGTGGACTTAGGAAGTTTGTATCAAGTTTGGTGCTGTTTTGGCGTGGACTTAGGAAGTTTGTACCAAGTTTGTTACTGTTTTGGCGTGGACTTAGGAACTTTGCACCAAGTATGTTACTGTTTTGGCGTGGGATTAGGAAGTTTGTACCAAGTTTGGTGCTGTTTTGGCGTGGACTTAGGAAGTTTGTACCAAGTTTGGTGCTGTTTTGGCGTGGACTTACGAAGTTTGTACCAAGTTTGGTGCTGTTTTGGCGTGGACTTAGGAAGTTTGTACCAAGTTTGTTACTGTTTTGGCGTGGACTTACGAAGTTTGTACCAAGTTTGGTGCTGTTTTGGCGTGGACTTAGGAAGTTTGTACCAAGTTTGTTACTGTTTTGGCGTGGACTTAGGAAGTTTGTACCTAGTTTGTTTCTGTTTTGGCGTGGACTTAGGAAGTTTGTACCAAGTTTGTTACTGTCTTGGTGTGGACTTAGGAAGTTTGTACCAAGTTTGGTGCTGTTTTGGCGTGGACTTAGGAAGTTTGTACCAAGTTTGGTGCTGTTTTGGCGTGGACTTACGAAGTTTGTACCAAGTTTGGTGCTGTTTTGGCGTGGACTTAGGAAGTTTGTACCAAGTTTGTTACTGTTTTGGCGTGGACTTAGGAAGTTTGTACCAAGTTTGTTACTGTTTTGGCGTGGACTTAGGAAGTTTGTACCAAGTTTGTTTCTGTTTTGGCGCGGACTTACGAAGTGTGTACCAAGTTTGTTACTGTTTTGGCGTGGACTTAGGAAGTTTGTATCAAGTTTGGTGCTGTTTTGGCGTGGACTTAGAAAGTTTGTATCAAGTTTGGTGCTGTTTTGGCGTGGACTTAGAAAGTTTGTATCAAGTTTGGTGCTGTTTTGGCGTGGACTTAGGAAGTTTGTACCAAGTTTGTTACTGTTTTGGCGTGGACTTAGGAAGTTTGTACCAAGTTTGGTGATGTTTTGGCGTGGACTTACGAAGTTTGTACCAAGTTTGGTGATGTTTTGGCGTGGACTTAGGAAGTTTGTATCAAGTTTGGTGCTGTTTTGGCGTGGACTTAGGAAGTTTGTACCAAGTTTGGTGATGTTTTGGCGTGGACTTACGAAGTTTGTACCAAGTTTGGTGCTGTTTTGGCGTGGACTTAGGAAGTTTGTACCAAGTTTGTTACTGTTTTGGCGTGGACTTAGGAAGTTTGTACCAAGTTTGGTGCTGTTTTGGCGTGGACTTAGAAAGTTTGTACCAAGTTTGTTACTGTTTTGGCGTGGACTTAGGAAGTTTGTACCAAGTTTGGTGCTGTTTTGGCGTGGACTTAGGAAGTTTGTACCAAGTTTGTTACTGTTTTGGCGTGGACTTAGGAGCTTTGCACCAAGTTTGTTACTGTTTTGGCGTGGACTTAGGAAGTTTGTACCAAGTTTGGTGCTGTTTTGGCGTGGACTTAGGAAGTTTGTACCAAGTTTGTTACTGTTTTGGCGTGGTCTTATGAAGTTTGTGCCAAGTTTGGTGCTGTTTTGGCGTGGACTTAGGAAGTTTGTACCAAGTTTGGTGCTGTTTTGGCGTGGACTTAGGAAGTTTGTACCAAGTTTGGTGATGTTTTGGCGTGGACTTACGAAGTTTGTACCAAGTTTGGTGCTGTTTTGGCGTGGACTTAGGAAGTTTGTACCAAGTTTGTTACTGTTTTGGCGTGGACTTAGGAAGTTTGTACCAAGTTTGTTACTGTTTTGGCGTGGACTTAGGAAGTTTGTACCAAGTTTGTTACTGTTTTGGCGTGGACTTAGGAAGTTTGTACCAAGTGTGTAACTGTTTTGGCGTGGACTTAGGAAGTTTGTACCAAGTTTGGTGATGTTTTGGCGTGGACTTACGAAGTTTGTACCAAGTTTGGTAATGTTTTGGTGTGGACTTAGGAAGTTTGTATCAAGTTTGGTGCTGTTTTGGCGTGGACTTAGGAAGTTTGTACCAAGTTTGGTGATGTTTTGGCGTGCACTTACGAAGTTTGTACCAAGTTTGGTGCTGTTTTGGCGTGGACTTAGGAAGTTTGTACCAAGTTTGTTACTGTTTTGGCGTGGACTTAGGAAGTTTGTACCAAGTTTGTTACTGTTTTGGCGTGGACTTAGGAAGTTTGTACCAAGTTTGTTACTGTTTTGGCGTGGACTTAGGAAGTTTGTACCAAGTTTGTTACTGTTTTGGCGTGGACTTAGGAAGTTTGTACCAAGTGTGTAACTGTTTTGGCGTGGACTTAGGAAGTTTGTACCAAGTTTGGTGCTGTTTTGGCGTGGACTTAGGAAGTTTGTACCAAGTTTGGTGCTGTTTTGGCGTGGACTTAGGAAGTTTGTACCAAGTTTGGTGCTGTTTTGGCGTGGACTTAGGAAGTTTGTATCAAGTTTGGTGCTGTTTTGGCGTGGACTTAGGAAGTTTGTACCTAGTTTGTTACTGTTTTGGCGTGGACTTAGGAAGTTTGTATCAACTTTGGTGCTGTTTTGGCGTGGACTTAGAAAGTTTGTACCAAGTTTGTTACTGTTTTGGCGTGGACTTAGGAAGTTTGTACCAAGTTTGTTACTGTTATGGCGTGGACTTAGAAAGTTTGTATCAAGTTTGGAGCTGTTTTGGCGTGGACTTAGGAAGTTTGTACCTAGTTTGGTGCTGTTTTGGCGTGGACTTAGGAAGTTTGTACCAAGTTTGTTACTGTTTTGGCGTGGACTTAGGAAGTTTGTACCAAGTTTGGTGATGTTTTGGCGTGGACTTACGAAGTTTGTACCAAGTTTGGTGCTGTTTTGGCGTGGACTTAGGAAGTTTGTACCAAGTTTGTTACTGTTTTGGCGTGGACTTAGGAAGTTTGTACCAAGTTTGTTACTGTTTTGGCGTGGACTTAGGAAGTTTGTACCAAGTTTGTTACTGTTTTGGCGTGGACTTAGGAAGTTTGTACCAAGTTTGTTACTGTTTTGGCGTGGACTTAGGAAGTTTGTACCAAGTTTGGTGCTGTTTTGGCGTGGACTTAGGAAGTTTGTACCAAGTTTGGTGCTGTTTTGGCGTGGACTTGGAAGTTTGTACCAAGTTTGGTGCTGTTTTGGCGTGGACTTAGGAAGTTTGTATCAAGTTTGGTGCTGTTTTGGCGTGGACTTAGGAAGGTTGTACCTAGTTTGTTTCTGTTTTGGCGTGGACTTAGGAAGTTTGTACCAAGTTTGTTACTGTTTTGGCGTGGACTTAGGAAGTTTGTATCAAGTTTGGTGCTGTTTTGGCGTGGACTTAGAAAGTTTGTATCATGTTTGGTGCTGTTTTGGCGTGGACTTAGAAAGTTTGTATCAAGTTTGGTGCTGTTTTGGCGTGGACTTAGGAAGTTTGTACCAAGTTTGTTACTGTTTTGGCGTGGTCTTAGGAAGTTTGTACCAAGTTTGTTACTGTTTTGGCGTGGACTTAGGAAGTTTGTATCAAGTTTGGTGCTGTTTTGGCGTGGACTTAGAAAGTTTGTATCAAGTTTGGTGCTGTTTTGGCGTGGACTTAGGAAGTTTGTACCAAGTTTGGTGCTGTTTTGGCGTGGATTTAGTAAGTTTGTTCCAAGTTTGTTACTGTTTTGGCGTGGACTTAGGAAGTTTGTACCAAGTTTGTTACTGTTTTGGCGTGGACTTAGGAAGTTTGTACCTAGTTTGTTTCTGTTTTGGCGTGGACTTAGGAAGTTTGTATCAAGTTTGGTGCTGTTTTGGCGTGGACTTAGAAAGTTTGTATCAAGTTTGGTGCTGTTTTGGCGTGGACTTAGGAAGTTTGTATCAAGTTTGGTGCTGTTTTGGCGTGGACTTAGAAAGTTTGTATCAAGTTTGGTGCTGTTTTGGCGTGGACTTAGGAAGTTTGTACCAAGTTTGGTGCTGTTTTGGCGTGGATTTAGTAAGTTTGTTCCAAGTTTGTTACTGTTTTGGCGTGGACTTAGGAAGTTTGTACCAAGTTTGTTACTGTTTTGGCGTGGACTTAGGAAGTTTGTACCTAGTTTGTTTCTGTTTTGGCGTGGACTTAGGAAGTTTGTATCAAGTTTGGTGCTGTTTTGGCGTGGACTTAGAAAGTTTGTATCAAGTTTGGTGCTGTTTTGGCGTGGACTTAGGAAGTTTGTACCAAGTTTGGTGCTGTTTTGGCGTGGACCTAGGAAGTTTGTACCAAGTTTGTTACTGTTTTGGCGTGGACTTAGGAAGTTTGTACCAAGTTTGTTACTGTTTTGGCGTGGACTTAGGAAGTTTGTACCAAGTTTGTTACTGTTTTGGCGTGGACTTTGAAAGTTTGTATCAAGTTTGGTGCTGTTTTGGCGTGGACTTAGGAAGTTTGTACCAAGTTTGTTACTGTTTTGGCGTGGACTTAGGAAGTTTGTACCAAGTTTGTTTCTGTTTTGGCGCGGACTTACGAAGTTTGTACCAAGTTTGGTGCTGTTTTGGCGTGGACTTAGAAAGTTTGTATCAAGTATGGTGCTGTTTTGGCGTGGACTTAGGAAGTTTGTACCTAGTTTGTTTCTGTTGTGGCGTGGACTTAGGAACTTTGCACCAAGTTTGTTACTGTTTTGGCGTGGACTTAGGAAGTTTGTATCAAGTTTGGTGCTGTTTTGGCGTGGACTTAGGAAGTTTGTACCTAGTTTGTTTCTGTTTTGGCGTGGACTTAGGAAGTTTGTACCAAGTTTGTTACTGTTTTGGCGTGGACTTAGGAAGTTTGTACCAAGTTTGGTGCTGTTTTAGCGTGGACTTAGGAAGTTTGTACCAAGTTTGTTACTGTTTTGGCGTGGACTTAGGAAGTTTGTACCAAGTTTGGTGCTGTTTTGGCGTGGACTTAGGAAGTTTGTACCAAGTTTGGTGCTATTTTGGCGTGGACTTAGGAAGTTTGTATCAAGTTTGGTGCGGTTTTGGCGTGGACTTAGGAAGTTTGTACCTAGTTTGTTTCTGTTTTGGCGTGGACTTAGGAAGTTTGTACCAAGTTTGTTACTGTTTTGGCGTGGACTTAGGAAGTTTGTACCAAGTTTGGTGCTGTTTTGGCGTGGACTTAGAAAGTTTGTACCAAGTTTGTTACTGTTTTGCCGTGGACTTAGGAAGTTTGTGCCAAGTTTGGTGCTGTTTTGGCGCGGACTTAGGAAGTTTGTACCAAGTTTGTTACTGTTTTGGCGTGGACTAAGGAAGTTTGTATCAAGTTTGGTGCTGTTTTGGCGTGGACTTAGGAAGTTTGTACCAAGTTTGTTACTGTTTTGGCATGGACTTAGGAACTTTGCACCAAGTTTGTTACTGTTTTGGCGTGGACTTAGGAAGTTTGTATCAAGTTTGGTGCTGTTTTGGCGTGGACTTAGGAAGTTTGTACCTAGTTTGTTTCAGTTTTGGCGTGGACTTAGGAAGTTTGTACCAAGTTTGTTTCTGTTTTGGCGCGGACTTACGAAGTTTGTACCAAGTTTGGTGCTGTTTTGGCGTGGACTTAGGAAGTTTGTACCAAGTTTGTTACTGTTTTGGCGTGGACTTAGGAACTTTGCACCAAGTATGTTACTGTTTTGGCGTGGACTTAGGAAGTTTGTATCAAGTTTGTTTCTGTTTTGGCGTGGACTTACGAAGTTTGTACCAAGTTTGGTGCTGTTTTGGCGTGGACTTAGAAAGTTTGTATCAAGTATGGTGCTGTTTTGGCGTGGACTTAGGAAGTTTGTACCAAGTTTGTTACTGTTTTGGCATGGACTTAGGAACTTTGCACCAAGTTTGTTACTGTTTTGGCGTGGACTTAGGAAGTTTGTATCAAGTTTGGTGCTGTTTTGGCGTGGACTTAGGAAGTTTGTACCTAGTTTGTTTCAGTTTTGGCGTGGACTTAGGAAGTTTGTACCAAGTTTGTTTCTGTTTTGGCGCGGACTTACGAAGTTTGTGCCAAGTTTGGTGCTGTTTTGGCGCGGACTTAGGAAGTTTGTACCAAGTTTGTTACTGTTTTGGCGTGGACTAAGGAAGTTTGTACCAAGTTTGTTACTGTTTTGGCGTGGACTTAGGAAGTTTGTACCAAGTTTGTTTCTGTTTTGGCGTGGACTTACGAAGTTTGTACCAAGTTTGGTGCTGTTTTGGCGTGGACTTAGAAAGTTTGTATCAAGTATGGTGCTGTTTTGGCGTGGACTTAGGAAGTTTGTACCTAGTTTGTTTCTGTTGTGGCGTGGACTTAGGAACTTTGCACCAAGTTTGTTACTGTTTTGGCGTGGACTTAGGAAGTTTGTATCAAGTTTGGTGCTGTTTTGGCGTGGACTTAGGAAGTTTGTACCTAGTTTGTTTCTGTTTTGGCGTGGACTTAGGAAGTTTGTACCAAGTTTGTTACTGTTTTGGCGTGGACTTAGGAAGTTTGTACCAAGTTTGGTGCTGTTTTGGCGTGGACTTAGAAAGTTTGTACCAAGTTTGTTACTGCTTTGGCGTGGACTTAGGAAGTTTGTGCCAAGTTTGGTGCTGTTTTGGCGTGGACTTAGGAAGTTTGTACCAAGTTTGTTACTGTTTTGGCGTGGACTTAGGAAGTTTGTATCAACTTTGGTGCTGTTTTGGCGTGGACTTAGAAAGTTTGTACCAAGTTTGTTACTGTTTTGGCGTGGACTTAGGAAGTTTGTACCAAGTTTGTTACTGTTATGGCGTGGACTTAGAAAGTTTGTATCAAGTTTGGAGCTGTTTTGGCGTGGACTTAGGAAGTTTGTACCTAGTTTGGTGCTGTTTTGGCGTGGACTTAGGAAGTTTGTACCAAGTTTGTTACTGTTTTGGCGTGGACTTAGGAAGTTTGTACCAAGTTTGGTGATGTTTTGGCGTGGACTTACGAAGTTTGTACCAAGTTTGGTGCTGTTTTGGCGTGGACTTAGGAAGTTTGTACCAAGTTTGTTACTGTTTTGGCGTGGACTTAGGAAGTTTGTACCAAGTTTGTTACTGTTTTGGCGTGGACTTAGGAAGTTTGTACCAAGTTTGTTACTGTTTTGGCGTGGACTTAGGAAGTTTGTACCAAGTTTGTTACTGTTTTGGCGTGGACTTAGGAAGTTTGTACCAAGTTTGTTACTGTTTTGGCGTGGACTTAGGAAGTTTGTACCAAGTTTGTTACTGTTTTGGCGTGGACTTAGGAAGTTTGTACCAAGTGTGTAACTGTTTTGGCGTGGACTTAGGAAGTTTGTACCAAGTTTGGTGCTGTTTTGGCGTGGACTTAGGAAGTTTGTACCAAGTTTGGTGCTGTTTTGGCGTGGACTTAGGAAGTTTGTACCAAGTTTGGTGCTGTTTTGGCGTGGACTTAGGAAGTTTGTATCAAGTTTGGTGCTGTTTTGGCGTGGACTTAGGAAGGTTGTACCTAGTTTGTTTCTGTTTTGGCGTGGACTTAGGAAGTTTGTACCAAGTTTGTTACTGTTTTGGCGTGGACTTAGGAAGTTTGTATCAAGTTTGGTGCTGTTTTGGCGTGGACTTAGAAAGTTTGTATCATGTTTGGTGCTGTTTTGGCGTGGACTTAGAAAGTTTGTATCAAGTTTGGTGCTGTTTTGGCGTGGACTTAGGAAGTTTGTACCAAGTTTGTTACTGTTTTGGCGTGGTCTTAGGAAGTTTGTACCAAGTTTGTTACTGTTTTGGCGTGGACTTAGGAAGTTTGTATCAAGTTTGGTGCTGTTTTGGCGTGGACTTAGAAAGTTTGTATCAAGTTTGGTGCTGTTTTGGCGTGGACTTAGGAAGTTTGTACCAAGTTTGGTGCTGTTTTGGCGTGGACTTAGGAAGTTTGTACCAAGTTTGTTACTGTTTTGGCGTGGACTTAAGAAGTTTGTACCAAGTTTGTTACTGTTTTGGCGTGGACTTAGGAAGTTTGTACCAAGTTTGTTACTGTTTTGGCGTGGACTTAGGAAGTTTGTACCAAGTTTGTTACTGTTTTGGCGTGGACTTAGGAAGTTTGTACCAAGTTTGTTACTGTTTTGGCGTGGACTTAGGAAGTTTGTACCAAGTTTGTTACTGTTTTGGCGTGGACTTAGGAAGTTTGTACCAAGTTTGTAACTGTTTTGACGTGGACTTAGGAAGTTTGTACCAAGTTTGGTGCTGTTTTGGCGTGGATTTAGTAAGTTTGTTCCAAGTTTGTTACTGTTTTGGCGTGGACTTAGGAAGTTTGTACCAAGTTTGTTACTGTTTTGGCGTGGACTTAGGAAGTTTGTACCTAGTTTGTTTCTGTTTTGGCGTGGACTTAGGAAGTTTGTATCAAGTTTGGTGCTGTTTTGGCGTGGACTTAGAAAGTTTGTATCAAGTTTGGTGCTGTTTTGGCGTGGACTTAGGAAGTTTGTACCAAGTTTTGTGCTGTTTTGGCGTGGACTTAGGAAGTTTGTACCAAGTTTGTTACTGTTTTGGCGTGGACTTAGGAAGTTTGTACCAAGTTTGTTACTGTTTTGGCGTGGACTTAGGAAGTTTGTACCAAGTTTGTTACTGTTTTGGCGTGGACTTTGAAAGTTTGTATCAAGTTTGGTGCTGTTTTGGCGTGGACTTAGGAAGTTTGTACCAAGTTTGTTACTGTTTTGGCGTGGACTTAGGAAGTTTGTACCAAGTTTGTTTCTGTTTTGGCGCGGACTTACGAAGTTTGTACCAAGTTTGGTGCTGTTTTGGCGTGGACTTAGAAAGTTTGTATCAAGTATGGTGCTGTTTTGGCGTGGACTTAGGAAGTTTGTACCTAGTTTGTTTCTGTTGTGGCGTGGACTTAGGAACTTTGCACCAAGTTTGTTACTGTTTTGGCGTGGACTTAGGAAGTTTGTATCAAGTTTGGTGCTGTTTTGGCGTGGACTTAGGAAGTTTGTACCTAGTTTGTTTCTGTTTTGGCGTGGACTTAGGAAGTTTGTACCAAGTTTGTTACTGTTTTGGCGTGGACTTAGGAAGTTTGTACCAAGTTTGGTGCTGTTTTAGCGTGGACTTAGGAAGTTTGTACCAAGTTTGTTACTGTTTTGGCGTGGACTTAGGAAGTTTGTACCAAGTTTGGTGCTGTTTTGGCGTGGACTTAGGAAGTTTGTATCAAGTTTGGTGCGGTTTTGGCGTGGACTTAGGAAGTTTGTACCTAGTTTGTTTCTGTTTTGGCGTGGACTTAGGAAGTTTGTACCAAGTTTGTTACTGTTTTGGCGTGGACTTAGGAAGTTTGTACCAAGTTTGGTGCTGTTTTAGCGTGGACTTAGGAAGTTTGTACCAAGTTTGTTACTGTTTTGGCGTGGACTTAGGAAGTTTGTACCAAGTTTGGTGCTATTTTGGCGTAGACTTAGGAAGTTTGTATCAAGTTTGGTGCGGTTTTGGCGTGGACTTAGGAAGTTTGTACCTAGTTTGTTTCTGTTTTGGCGTGGACTTAGGAAGTTTGTACCAAGTTTGTTACTGTTTTGGCGTGGACTTAGGAAGTTTGTACCAAGTTTGGTGCTGTTTTGGCGTGGACTTAGAAAGTTTGTACCAAGTTTGTTACTGTTTTGCCGTGGACTTAGGAAGTTTGTGCCAAGTTTGGTGCTGTTTTGGCGCGGACTTAGGAAGTTTGTACCAAGTTTGTTACTGTTTTGGCGTGGACTAAGGAAGTTTGTATCAAGTTTGGTGCTGTTTTGGCGTGGACTTAGGAAGTTTGTACCAAGTTTGTTACTGTTTTGGCATGGACTTAGGAACTTTTCACCAAGTTTGTTACTGTTTTGGCGTGGACTTAGGAAGTTTGTATCAAGTTTGGTGCTGTTTTGGCGTGGACTTAGGAAGTTTGTACCTAGTTTGTTTCAGTTTTGGCGTGGACTTAGGAAGTTTGTACCAAGTTTGTTTCTGTTTTGGCGCGGACTTACGAAGTTTGTACCAAGTTTGGTGCTGTTTTGGCGTGGACTTAGGAAGTTTGTACCAAGTTTGTTACTGTTTTGGCGTGGACTTAGGAAGTTTGTACCAAGTTTGTTACTGTTTTGGCGTGGACTTAGGAAGTTTGTACCAAGTTTGGTGCTGTTTTGGCGTGGACTTAGAAAGTTTGTACCAAGTTTGTTACTGTTTTGGCGTGGACTTAGGAAGTTTGTGCCAAGTTTGGTGCTGTTTTGGCGTGGACTTAGGAAGTTTGTATCAAGTTTGGTGCTGTTTTGGCGTGGACTTAGGAAGTTTGTATAAAGTTTGGTGCTGTTTTGGCGTGGACTTAGAAAGTTTGTATTAAGTTTGGTGCTGTTTTGGCGTGGACTTAGAAAGTTTGTATCAAGTTTGTTACTGTTTTGGCGTGGACTTAGGAACTTTGCACCAAGTTTGTTACTGTTTTGGCGTGGACTTAGGAAGTTTGTACCAAGTTTGGTGCTGTTTTGGCGTGGACTTAGGAAGTTTGTACCAAGTTTGTTACTGTTTTGGCGTGGACTTAGGAAGTTTGTACCAAGTTTGGTGCTGTTTTGGCGTGGACTTAGGAAGTTTGTACCAAGTTTGGTGCTGTTTTGGCGTGGACTTAGGAAGTTTGTACCAAGTTTGTTACTGTTTTGGCGTGGACTTAGGAAGTTTGTATCAAGTTTGGTGCTGTTTTGGCGTGGACTTAGAAAGTTTGTATCAAGTTTGGTGCTGTTTTGGCGTGGACTTAGGAAGTTTGTACCAAGTTTGGTGCTGTTTTGGCGTGGACCTAGGAAGTTTGTACCAAGTTTGTTACTGTTTTGGCGTGGACTTAGGAAGTTTGTACCAAGTTTGTTACTGTTTTGGCGTGGACTTAGGAAGTTTGTACCAAGTTTGTTACTGTTTTGGCGTGGACTTTGAAAGTTTGTATCAAGTTTGGTGCTGTTTTGGCGTGGACTTAGGAAGTTTGTACCAAGTTTGTTACTGTTTTGGCGTGGACTTAGGAAGTTTGTACCAAGTTTGTTTCTGTTTTGGCGCGGACTTACGAAGTTTGTACCAAGTTTGTTACTGTTTTGGCGTGGACTTAGAAAGTTTGTATCAAGTTTGGTGCTGTTTTGGCGTGGACTTAGAAAGTTTGTATCAAGTTTGTTACTGTTTTGGCGTGGACTTAGGAACTTTGCACCAAGTTTGTTACTGTTTTGGCGTGGACTTAGGAAGTTTGTACCAAGTTTGGTGCTGTTTTGGCGTGGACTTAGGAAGTTTGTACCAAGTTTGGTGCTGTTTTGGCGTGGACTTAGGAAGTTTGTATAAAGTTTGGTGCTGTTTTGGCGTGGACTTAGGAAGTTTGTATCAAGTTTGGTGATGTTTTGGCGTGGACTTAGAAAGTTTGTATCAAGTTTGGTGCTGTTTTGGCGTGGACTTAGAAAGTTTGTATCAAGTTTGTTACTGTTTTGGCGTGGACTTAGGAACTTTGCACCAAGTTTGTTACTGTTTTGGCGTGGACTTAGGAAGTTTGTACCAAGTTTGGTGCTGTTTTGGCGTGGACTTAGGAAGTTTGTACCAAGTTTGGTGCTGTTTTGGCGTGGACTTAGGAAGTTTGTATCAAGTTTGGTGCTGTTTTGGCGTGGACTTAGGAAGTTTGTATCAAGTTTGGTGCTGTTTTGGCGTGGACTTAGAAAGTTTGTATCAAGTTTGGTGCTGTTTTGGCGTGGACTTAGAAAGTTTGTATCAAGTTTGGTGCTGTTTTGGCGTGGACTTAGGAAGTTTGTATCAAGTTTGTTACTGTTTTGGCGTGGACTTAGGAAGTTTGTACCAAGTTTGGTGCTGTTTTGGCGTGGACTTAGGAAGTTTGTATCAAGTTTGTTACTGTTTTGGCGTGGACTTAGAAAGTTTGTATCAAGTTTGGTGCTGTTTTGGCGTGGACTTAGAAAGTTTGTATCAAGTTTGTTACTGTTTTGGCGTGGACTTAGGAACTTTGCACCAAGTTTGTTACTGTTTTGGCGTGGACTTAGGAAGTTTGTACCAAGTTTGGTGCTGTTTTGGCGTGGACTTAGGAAGTTTGTACCAAGTTTGGTGCTGTTTTGGCGTGGACTTAGGAAGTTTGTATCAAGTTTGGTGCTGTTTTGGCGTGGACTTAGGAAGTTTGTATCAAGTTTGGTGCTGTTTTGGCGTGGACTTAGAAAGTTTGTATCAAGTTTGGTGCTGTTTTGGCGTGGACTTAGAAAGTTTGTATCAATTTTGGTGCTGTTTTGGCGTGGACTTAGAAAGTTTGTATCAAGTTTGGTGCTGTTTTGGCGTGGACTTAGAAAGTTTGTATCAAGTTTGGTGCTGTTTTGGCGTGGACTTAGAAAGTTTGTATCAAGTTTGGTGCTGTTTTGGCGTGGACTTAGAAAGTTTGTATCAAGTTTGGTGCTGTTTTGGCGTGGACTTAGAAAGTTTGTATCAAGTTTGGTGCTGTTTTGGCGTGGACTTAGAAAGTTTGTACCAAGTTTGGTGCTGTTTTGGCGTGGACTTAGGAAGTTTGTATCAAGTTTGGTGCTGTTTTGGCGTGGACTTAGGAAGTTTGTACCAAGTTTGGTGCTGTTTTGGCGTGGACTTAGGAAGTTTGTACCAAGTTTGGTGCTGTTTTGGCGTGGACTTGGAAGTTTGTACCAAGTTTGGTGCTGTTTTGGCGTGGACTTAGGAAGTTTGTATCAAGTTTGGTGCTGTTTTGGCGTGGACTTAGGAAGGTTGTACCTAGTTTGTTTCTGTTTTGGCGTGGACTTAGGAAGTTTGTACCAAGTTTGTTACTGTTTTGGCGTGGACTTAGGAAGTTTGTATCAAGTTTGGTGCTGTTTTGGCGTGGACTTAGAAAGTTTGTATCATGTTTGGTGCTGTTTTGGCGTGGACTTAGAAAGTTTGTATCAAGTTTGGTGCTGTTTTGGCGTGGACTTAGGAAGTTTGTACCAAGTTTGTTACTGTTTTGGCGTGGACTTAGGAAGTTTGTACCAAGTTTGTTACTGTTTTGGCGTGGACTTAGGAAGTTTGTACCAAGTTTGTTTCTGTTTTGGCGCGGACTTACGAAGTTTGTACCAAGTTTGGTGCTGTTTTGGCGTGGACTTAGGAAGTTTGTACCAAGTTTGTTACTGTTTTGGCGTGGACTTAGGAAGTTTGTACCAAGTTTGTTACTGTTTTGGCGTGGACTTAGGAAGTTTGTACCAAGTTTGTTACTGTTTTGGCGTGGACTTAGGAAGTTTGTACCAAGTTTGGTGCTGTTTTGGCGCGGACTTACGAAGTTTGTACCAAGTTTGGTGATGTTTTGGCGTGGACTTAGGAAGTTTGTATCAAGTTTGTTACTGTTTTGGCGTGGACTAAGGAAGTTTGTACCAAGTTTGTTACTGTTTTGGCGTGGACTTAGGAAGTTTGTACCAAGTTTGGTGCTGTTTTGGCGCGGACTTACGAAGTTTGTACCAAGTTTGGTGATGTTTTGGCGTGGACTTAGGAAGTTTGTATCAAGTTTGGTGCTGTTTTGGCGTGGACTTAGGAAGTTTGTACCAAGTTTGTTACTGTTTTGGCGTGGACTTAGGAAGTTTGTACCAAGTTTGGTGCTGTTTTGGCGCGGACTTACGAAGTTTGTACCAAGTTTGGTGATGTTTTGGCGTGGACTTAGGAAGTTTGTATCAAGTTTGGTGCTGTTTTGGCGTGGACTTAGGAAGTTTATACCAAGTTTGTTACTGTTTTGGCGTGGACTTAGGAAGTTTGTACCAAGTTTGTTACTGTTTTGGCGTGGACTTACGAAGTTTGTACCAAGTTTGGTGCTGTTTTGGCGTGGACTTAGGAAGTTTGTACCAAGTGTGTTACTGTTTTGGCGTGGACTTAGGAAGTTTGTACCAAGTTTGTTACTGTTTTGGCGTGGACTTAGGAAGTTTGTACCAAGTTTGGTGCTGTTTTCGCGCGGACTTACGAAGTTTGTACCAAGTTTGGTGATGTATTGGCGTGGACTTAGGAAGTTTGTATCAAGTTTGGTGCTGTTTTGGCGTGGACTTAGGAAGTTTGTACCAAGTTTGTTACTGTTTTGGCGTGGACTTAGGAAGTTTGTACCAAGTTTGGTGCTGTTTTGGCGTGGTCTTAGGAAGTTTGTACCAAGCTTGGTGCTGTTTTGGCGTGGACTTAGGAAGTTTGTACCAAGTTTGGTGCTGTTTTGGCGCGGACAAGTTTGTTACTGTTTTGGCGTGGACTTAGGAAGTTTGTACCAAGTTTGTAACTGTTTTGGCGTGGACTTACGAAGTTTGTACCAAGTTTGGTGCTGTTTTGGCGTGGACTTAGGAAGTTTGTACCAAGTTTGTTACTGTTTTGGCGTGGACTAAGGAAGTTTGTACCAAGTTTGTTACTGTTTTGGCGTGGACTTAGGAAGTTTGTACCAAGTTTGGTGCTGTTTTGGCGCGGACTTACGAAGTTTGTACCAAGTTTGGTGATGTTTTGGCGTGGACTTAGGAAGTTTGTATCAAGTTTGGTGCTGTTTTGGCGTGGACTTAGGAAGTTTGTACCAAGTTTGTTACTGTTTTGGCGTGGACTTAGGAAGTTTGTACCAAGTTTGTTACTGTTTTGGCGTGGACTTAGGAAGTTTGTACCAAGTTTGTTACTGTTTTGGCGTGGACTTAGGAAGTTTGTACCAAGTTTGGTGCTGTTTTGGCGTGGTCTTAGGAAGTTTGTACCAAGCTTGGTGCTGTTTTGGCGTGGACTTAGGAAGTTTGTACCAAGTTTGTTACTGTTTTGGCGTGGACTTAGGAAGTTTGTACCAAGTTTGTTACTGTTTTGGCGTGGACTTAGGAAGTTTGTACCAAGTTTGTTACTGTTTTGGCGTGGACTTAGGAAGTTTGTACCAAGTTTGGTGCTGTTTTGGCGTGGACTTAGGAAGTTTGTACCAAGTTTGTTACTGTTTTGGCGTGGACTTAGGAAGTTTGTACCAAGTTTGTTACTGTTTTGGCGTGGACTTAGGAAGTTTGTACCAAGCTTGGTGCTGTTTTGGCGTGGACTAAGGAAGTTTGTACCAAGCTTGGTGCTGTTTTGGCGTGGTCTTAGGAAGTTTGTACCAAGTTTGGTGCTGTTTTGGCGTGGACTTAGGAAGTTTGTACCAAGTTTGTTATTGTTTTGGCGTGGACTTAGGAAGTTTGTACCAAGCTTGGTGCTGTTTTGGCGTGGACTTAGGAAGTTTGTACCAAGTTTGGTGCTGTTTTGGCGTGGTCTTAGGAAGTTTGTACCAAGCTTGGTGCTGTTGTGGCGTGGTCTTAGGAAGTTTGTACCAAGTTTGGTGCTGTTTTGGCGTGGTCTTAGGAAGTTTGTTCCAAGTTTGTTACTGTTTTGGCGTGGACTTAGGAAGTTTGTACCAAGTTTGGTGCTGTTTTGGCGTGGACTTAGGAAGTTTGTACCAAATTTGGTGCTGTTATGGCGTCGACTTAGGAAGTTTGTATCAAGTTTGTTGCTGTTTTGGCGTGGACTTAGGAAGTTTGTACCAAGTTTGTTACTGTTTTGGCGTGGACTTAGGAAGTTTGTACCAAGTTTGGTGCTGTTTTGGCGTGGACTTAGGAAGTTTGTACCAAGTTTGTTACTGTTTTGGCGTGGACTAAGGAAGTTTGTACCAAGTTTGTTACTGTTTTGGCGTGGACTTAGGAAGTTTGTACCAAGTTTGGTGCTGTTTTGGCGTGGACTTAGGAAGTTTGTACCAAGTTTGTTACTGTTTTGGCGTGGACTAAGGAAGTTTGTACCAAGTTTGTTACTGTTTTGGCGTGGACTTAGGAAGTTTGTACCAAGTTTGGTGCTGTTTTGGCGCGGACTTACGAAGTTTGTACCAAGTTTGGTGCTGTTTTGGCGTGGACTTAGGAAGTTTGTACCAAGTTTGTTACTGTTTTGGCGTGGACTTAGGAAGTTTGTACCAAGTTTGTTACTGTTTTGGCGTGGACTTACGAAGTTTGTACCAAGTTTGGTGCTGTTTTGGCGTGGACTTAGGAAGTTTGTACCAAGTTTGTTACTGTTTTGGCGTGGACTAAGGAAGTTTGTACCAAGTTTGTTACTGTTTTGGCGTGGACTTAGGAAGTTTGTACCAAGTTTGGTGCTGTTTTGGCGCGGACTTACGAAGTTTGTACCAAGTTTGGTGATGTTTTGGCGTGGACTTAGGAAGTTTGTATCAAGTTTGGTGCTGTTTTGGCGTGGACTTAGGAAGTTTGTACCAAGTTTGTTACTGTTTTGGCGTGGACTTAGGAAGTTTGTACCAAGTTTGTTACTGTTTTGGCGTGGACTTAGGAAGTTTGTACCAAGTTTGTTACTGTTTTGGCGTGGACTTAGGAAGTTTGTACCAAGTTTGGTGCTGTTTTGGCGTGGTCTTAGGAAGTTTGTACCAAGCTTGGTGCTGTTTTGGCGTGGTCTTAGGAAGTTTGTACCAAGTTTGGTGCTGTTTTGGCGTGGACTTAGGAAGTTTGTACCAAGTTTGTTACTGTTTTGGCGTGGACTTAGGAAGTTTGTACCAAGTTTGTTACTGTTTTGGCGTGGACTTAGGAAGTTTGTACCAAGCTTGGTGCTGTTTTGGCGTGGACTAAGGAAGTTTGTACCAAGCTTGGTGCTGTTTTGGCGTGGTCTTAGGAAGTTTGTACCAAGTTTGGTGCTGTTTTGGCGTGGACTTAGGAAGTTTGTACCAAGTTTGTTATTGTTTTGGCGTGGACTTAGGAAGTTTGTACCAAGCTTGGTGCTGTTTTGGCGTGGACTTAGGAAGTTTGTACCAAGTTTGGTGCTGTTTTGGCGTGGTCTTAGGAAGTTTGTACCAAGCTTGGTGCTGTTGTGGCGTGGTCTTAGGAAGTTTGTACCAAGTTTGGTGCTGTTTTGGCGTGGTCTTAGGAAGTTTGTTCCAAGTTTGTTACTGTTTTGGCGTGGACTTAGGAAGTTTGTACCAAGTTTGGTGCTGTTTTGGCGTGGACTTAGGAAGTTTGTACCAAATTTGGTGCTGTTATGGCGTCGACTTAGGAAGTTTGTATCAAGTTTGTTGCTGTTTTGGCGTGGACTTAGGAAGTTTGTACCAAGTTTGTTACTGTTTTGGCGTGGACTTAGGAAGTTTGTACCAAGTTTGGTGCTGTTTTGGCGTGGACTTAGGAAGTTTGTACCAAGTTTGTTACTGTTTTGGCGTGGACTAAGGAAGTTTGTACCAAGTTTGTTACTGTTTTGGCGTGGACTTAGGAAGTTTGTACCAAGTTTGGTGCTGTTTTGGCGTGGACTTAGGAAGTTTGTACCAAGTTTGTTACTGTTTTGGCGTGGACTAAGGAAGTTTGTACCAAGTTTGTTACTGTTTTGGCGTGGACTTAGGAAGTTTGTACCAAGTTTGGTGCTGTTTTGGCGCGGACTTACGAAGTTTGTACCAAGTTTGGTGCTGTTTTGGCGTGGACTTAGGAAGTTTGTACCAAGTTTGTTACTGTTTTGGCGTGGACTTAGGAAGTTTGTACCAAGTTTGTTACTGTTTTGGCGTGGACTTACGAAGTTTGTACCAAGTTTGGTGCTGTTTTGGCGTGGACTTAGGAAGTTTGTACCAAGTTTGTTACTGTTTTGGCGTGGACTAAGGAAGTTTGTACCAAGTTTGTTACTGTTTTGGCGTGGACTTAGGAAGTTTGTACCAAGTTTGGTGCTGTTTTGGCGCGGACTTACGAAGTTTGTACCAAGTTTGGTGATGTTTTGGCGTGGACTTAGGAAGTTTGTATCAAGTTTGGTGCTGTTTTGGCGTGGACTTAGGAAGTTTGTACCAAGTTTGTTACTGTTTTGGCGTGGACTTAGGAAGTTTGTACCAAGTTTGTTACTGTTTTGGCGTGGACTTAGGAAGTTTGTACCAAGTTTGTTACTGTTTTGGCGTGGACTTAGGAAGTTTGTACCAAGTTTGTTACTGTTTTGGCGTGGACTTACGAAGTTTGTACCAAGTTTGTTACTGTTTTGGCGTGGACTTAGGAAGTTTGTACCAAGTTTGTTACTGTTTTGGCGTGGACTTAGGAAGTTTGTACCAAGTTTGTTACTGTTTTGGCGTGGACTTAGGAAGTTTGTACCAAGTTTGGTGCTGTTTTGGCGCGGACTTACGAAGTTTGTACCAAGTTTGGTGATGTTTTGGCGTGGACTTAGGAAGTTTGTATCAAGTTTGGTGCTGTTTTGGCGTGGACTAAGGAAGTTTGTACCAAGTTTGTTACTGTTTTGGCGTGGACTTAGGAAGTTTGTACCAAGTTTGTTACTGTTTTGGCGTAGACTTAGGAAGTTTGTACCAAGTTTGTTACTGTTTTGGCGTGGACTTAGGAAGTTTGTACCAAGTTTGTTACTGTTTTGGCGTGGACTTACGAAGTTTGTACCAAGTTTGGTGCTGTTTTGGCGTGGACTTAGGAAGTTTGTACCAAGTGTGTTACTGTTTTGGCGTGGACTTAGGAAGTTTGTACCAAGTTTGTTACTGTTTTGGCGTGGACTTAGGAAGTTTGTACCAAGTTTGGTGCTGTTTTCGCGCGGACTTACGAAGTTTGTACCAAGTTTGGTGATGTTTTGGCGTGGACTTAGGAAGTTTGTATCAAGTTTGGTGCTGTTTTGGCGTGGACTTAGGAAGTTTGTACCAAGTTTGTTACTGTTTTGGCGTGGACTTAGGAAGTTTGTACCAAGTTTGTTACTGTTTTGGCGTAGACTTAGGAAGTTTGTACCAAGTTTGGTGCTGTTTTGGCGTGGACTTAGGAAGTTTGTACCAAGTTTGTTACTGTTTTGGCGTGGACTTAGGAAGTTTGTACCAAGTTTGTTACTGTTTTGGCGTGGACTTAGGAAGTTTGTACCAAGTTTGTTACTGTTTTGGCGTGGACTTAGGAAGTTTGTACCAAGTTTGTTACTGTTTTGGCGTGGACTTACGAAGTTTGTACCAAGTTTGGTGCTGTTTTGGCGTGGACTTAGGAAGTTTGTACCAAGTTTGTTACTGTTTTGGCGTGGACTTAGGAAGTTTGTACCAAGTTTGTTACTGTTTTGGCGTGGACTTACGAAGTTTGTACCAAGTTTGGTGCTGTTTTGGCGTGGACTTAGGAAGTTTGTACCAAGTTTGTTACTGTTTTGGCGTGGACTTAGGAAGTTTGTACCAAGTTTGTTACTGTTTTGGCGTGGACTTACGAAGTTTGTACCAAGTTTGTTACTGTTTTGGCGTGGACTTAGGAAGTTTGTACCAAGTTTGTTACTGTTTTGGCGTGGACTTAGGAAGTTTGTACCAAGTTTGTTACTGTTTTGGCGTGGACTTAGGAAGTTTGTACCAAGTTTGGTGCTGTTTTGGCGCGGACTTACGAAGTTTGTACCAAGTTTGGTGCTGTTTTGGCGTGGTCTTAGGAAGTTTGTACCAAGCTTGGTGCTGTTTTGGCGTGGACTTAGGAAGTTTGTACCAAGTTTGGTGCTGTTTTGGCGCGGACAAGTTTGTTACTGTTTTGGCGTGGACTTAGGAAGTTTGTACCAAGTTTGTAACTGTTTTGGCGTGGACTTACGAAGTTTGTACCAAGTTTGGTGCTGTTTTGGCGTGGACTTAGGAAGTTTGTACCAAGTTTGTTACTGTTTTGGCGTGGACTAAGGAAGTTTGTACCAAGTTTGTTACTGTTTTGGCGTGGACTTAGGAAGTTTGTACCAAGTTTGGTGCTGTTTTGGCGCGGACTTACGAAGTTTGTACCAAGTTTGGTGATGTTTTGGCGTGGACTTAGGAAGTTTGTATCAAGTTTGGTGCTGTTTTGGCGTGGACTTAGGAAGTTTGTACCAAGTTTGTTACTGTTTTGGCGTGGACTTAGGAAGTTTGTACCAAGTTTGGTGCTGTTTTGGCGCGGACTTACGAAGTTTGTACCAAGTTTGGTGATGTTTTGGCGTGGACTTAGGAAGTTTGTATCAAGTTTGGTGCTGTTTTGGCGTGGACTTAGGAAGTTTATACCAAGTTTGTTACTGTTTTGGCGTGGACTTAGGAAGTTTGTACCAAGTTTGTTACTGTTTTGGCGTGGACTTACGAAGTTTGTACCAAGTTTGGTGCTGTTTTGGCGTGGACTTAGGAAGTTTGTACCAAGTGTGTTACTGTTTTGGCGTGGACTTAGGAAGTTTGTACCAAGTTTGTTACTGTTTTGGCGTGGACTTAGGAAGTTTGTACCAAGTTTGGTGCTGTTTTCGCGCGGACTTACGAAGTTTGTACCAAGTTTGGTGATGTATTGGCGTGGACTTAGGAAGTTTGTATCAAGTTTGGTGCTGTTTTGGCGTGGACTTAGGAAGTTTGTACCAAGTTTGTTACTGTTTTGGCGTGGACTTAGGAAGTTTGTACCAAGTTTGGTGCTGTTTTGGCGTGGTCTTAGGAAGTTTGTACCAAGCTTGGTGCTGTTTTGGCGTGGACTTAGGAAGTTTGTACCAAGTTTGGTGCTGTTTTGGCGCGGACAAGTTTGTTACTGTTTTGGCGTGGACTTAGGAAGTTTGTACCAAGTTTGTAACTGTTTTGGCGTGGACTTACGAAGTTTGTACCAAGTTTGGTGCTGTTTTGGCGTGGACTTAGGAAGTTTGTACCAAGTTTGTTACTGTTTTGGCGTGGACTAAGGAAGTTTGTACCAAGTTTGTTACTGTTTTGGCGTGGACTTAGGAAGTTTGTACCAAGTTTGGTGCTGTTTTGGCGCGGACTTACGAAGTTTGTACCAAGTTTGGTGATGTTTTGGCGTGGACTTAGGAAGTTTGTATCAAGTTTGGTGCTGTTTTGGCGTGGACTTAGGAAGTTTGTACCAAGTTTGTTACTGTTTTGGCGTGGACTTAGGAAGTTTGTACCAAGTTTGTTACTGTTTTGGCGTGGACTTAGGAAGTTTGTACCAAGTTTGTTACTGTTTTGGCGTGGACTTAGGAAGTTTGTACCAAGTTTGGTGCTGTTTTGGCGTGGTCTTAGGAAGTTTGTACCAAGCTTGGTGCTGTTTTGGCGTGGACTTAGGAAGTTTGTACCAAGTTTGTTACTGTTTTGGCGTGGACTTAGGAAGTTTGTACCAAGTTTGTTACTGTTTTGGCGTGGACTTAGGAAGTTTGTACCAAGTTTGTTACTGTTTTGGCGTGGACTTAGGAAGTTTGTACCAAGTTTGGTGCTGTTTTGGCGTGGACTTAGGAAGTTTGTACCAAGTTTGTTACTGTTTTGGCGTGGACTTAGGAAGTTTGTACCAAGTTTGTTACTGTTTTGGCGTGGACTTAGGAAGTTTGTACCAAGCTTGGTGCTGTTTTGGCGTGGACTAAGGAAGTTTGTACCAAGCTTGGTGCTGTTTTGGCGTGGTCTTAGGAAGTTTGTACCAAGTTTGGTGCTGTTTTGGCGTGGACTTAGGAAGTTTGTACCAAGTTTGTTATTGTTTTGGCGTGGACTTAGGAAGTTTGTACCAAGCTTGGTGCTGTTTTGGCGTGGACTTAGGAAGTTTGTACCAAGTTTGGTGCTGTTTTGGCGTGGTCTTAGGAAGTTTGTACCAAGCTTGGTGCTGTTGTGGCGTGGTCTTAGGAAGTTTGTACCAAGTTTGGTGCTGTTTTGGCGTGGTCTTAGGAAGTTTGTTCCAAGTTTGTTACTGTTTTGGCGTGGACTTAGGAAGTTTGTACCAAGTTTGGTGCTGTTTTGGCGTGGACTTAGGAAGTTTGTACCAAATTTGGTGCTGTTATGGCGTCGACTTAGGAAGTTTGTATCAAGTTTGTTGCTGTTTTGGCGTGGACTTAGGAAGTTTGTACCAAGTTTGTTACTGTTTTGGCGTGGACTTAGGAAGTTTGTACCAAGTTTGGTGCTGTTTTGGCGTGGACTTAGGAAGTTTGTACCAAGTTTGTTACTGTTTTGGCGTGGACTAAGGAAGTTTGTACCAAGTTTGTTACTGTTTTGGCGTGGACTTAGGAAGTTTGTACCAAGTTTGGTGCTGTTTTGGCGTGGACTTAGGAAGTTTGTACCAAGTTTGTTACTGTTTTGGCGTGGACTAAGGAAGTTTGTACCAAGTTTGTTACTGTTTTGGCGTGGACTTAGGAAGTTTGTACCAAGTTTGGTGCTGTTTTGGCGCGGACTTACGAAGTTTGTACCAAGTTTGGTGCTGTTTTGGCGTGGACTTAGGAAGTTTGTACCAAGTTTGTTACTGTTTTGGCGTGGACTTAGGAAGTTTGTACCAAGTTTGTTACTGTTTTGGCGTGGACTTACGAAGTTTGTACCAAGTTTGGTGCTGTTTTGGCGTGGACTTAGGAAGTTTGTACCAAGTTTGTTACTGTTTTGGCGTGGACTAAGGAAGTTTGTACCAAGTTTGTTACTGTTTTGGCGTGGACTTAGGAAGTTTGTACCAAGTTTGGTGCTGTTTTGGCGCGGACTTACGAAGTTTGTACCAAGTTTGGTGATGTTTTGGCGTGGACTTAGGAAGTTTGTATCAAGTTTGGTGCTGTTTTGGCGTGGACTTAGGAAGTTTGTACCAAGTTTGTTACTGTTTTGGCGTGGACTTAGGAAGTTTGTACCAAGTTTGTTACTGTTTTGGCGTGGACTTAGGAAGTTTGTACCAAGTTTGTTACTGTTTTGGCGTGGACTTAGGAAGTTTGTACCAAGTTTGGTGCTGTTTTGGCGTGGTCTTAGGAAGTTTGTACCAAGCTTGGTGCTGTTTTGGCGTGGTCTTAGGAAGTTTGTACCAAGTTTGGTGCTGTTTTGGCGTGGACTTAGGAAGTTTGTACCAAGTTTGTTACTGTTTTGGCGTGGACTTAGGAAGTTTGTACCAAGTTTGTTACTGTTTTGGCGTGGACTTAGGAAGTTTGTACCAAGCTTGGTGCTGTTTTGGCGTGGACTAAGGAAGTTTGTACCAAGCTTGGTGCTGTTTTGGCGTGGTCTTAGGAAGTTTGTACCAAGTTTGGTGCTGTTTTGGCGTGGACTTAGGAAGTTTGTACCAAGTTTGTTATTGTTTTGGCGTGGACTTAGGAAGTTTGTACCAAGCTTGGTGCTGTTTTGGCGTGGACTTAGGAAGTTTGTACCAAGTTTGGTGCTGTTTTGGCGTGGTCTTAGGAAGTTTGTACCAAGCTTGGTGCTGTTGTGGCGTGGTCTTAGGAAGTTTGTACCAAGTTTGGTGCTGTTTTGGCGTGGTCTTAGGAAGTTTGTTCCAAGTTTGTTACTGTTTTGGCGTGGACTTAGGAAGTTTGTACCAAGTTTGGTGCTGTTTTGGCGTGGACTTAGGAAGTTTGTACCAAATTTGGTGCTGTTATGGCGTCGACTTAGGAAGTTTGTATCAAGTTTGTTGCTGTTTTGGCGTGGACTTAGGAAGTTTGTACCAAGTTTGTTACTGTTTTGGCGTGGACTTAGGAAGTTTGTACCAAGTTTGGTGCTGTTTTGGCGTGGACTTAGGAAGTTTGTACCAAGTTTGTTACTGTTTTGGCGTGGACTAAGGAAGTTTGTACCAAGTTTGTTACTGTTTTGGCGTGGACTTAGGAAGTTTGTACCAAGTTTGGTGCTGTTTTGGCGTGGACTTAGGAAGTTTGTACCAAGTTTGTTACTGTTTTGGCGTGGACTAAGGAAGTTTGTACCAAGTTTGTTACTGTTTTGGCGTGGACTTAGGAAGTTTGTACCAAGTTTGGTGCTGTTTTGGCGCGGACTTACGAAGTTTGTACCAAGTTTGGTGCTGTTTTGGCGTGGACTTAGGAAGTTTGTACCAAGTTTGTTACTGTTTTGGCGTGGACTTAGGAAGTTTGTACCAAGTTTGTTACTGTTTTGGCGTGGACTTACGAAGTTTGTACCAAGTTTGGTGCTGTTTTGGCGTGGACTTAGGAAGTTTGTACCAAGTTTGTTACTGTTTTGGCGTGGACTAAGGAAGTTTGTACCAAGTTTGTTACTGTTTTGGCGTGGACTTAGGAAGTTTGTACCAAGTTTGGTGCTGTTTTGGCGCGGACTTACGAAGTTTGTACCAAGTTTGGTGATGTTTTGGCGTGGACTTAGGAAGTTTGTATCAAGTTTGGTGCTGTTTTGGCGTGGACTTAGGAAGTTTGTACCAAGTTTGTTACTGTTTTGGCGTGGACTTAGGAAGTTTGTACCAAGTTTGTTACTGTTTTGGCGTGGACTTAGGAAGTTTGTACCAAGTTTGTTACTGTTTTGGCGTGGACTTAGGAAGTTTGTACCAAGTTTGTTACTGTTTTGGCGTGGACTTACGAAGTTTGTACCAAGTTTGTTACTGTTTTGGCGTGGACTTAGGAAGTTTGTACCAAGTTTGTTACTGTTTTGGCGTGGACTTAGGAAGTTTGTACCAAGTTTGTTACTGTTTTGGCGTGGACTTAGGAAGTTTGTACCAAGTTTGGTGCTGTTTTGGCGCGGACTTACGAAGTTTGTACCAAGTTTGGTGATGTTTTGGCGTGGACTTAGGAAGTTTGTATCAAGTTTGGTGCTGTTTTGGCGTGGACTAAGGAAGTTTGTACCAAGTTTGTTACTGTTTTGGCGTGGACTTAGGAAGTTTGTACCAAGTTTGTTACTGTTTTGGCGTAGACTTAGGAAGTTTGTACCAAGTTTGTTACTGTTTTGGCGTGGACTTAGGAAGTTTGTACCAAGTTTGTTACTGTTTTGGCGTGGACTTACGAAGTTTGTACCAAGTTTGGTGCTGTTTTGGCGTGGACTTAGGAAGTTTGTACCAAGTGTGTTACTGTTTTGGCGTGGACTTAGGAAGTTTGTACCAAGTTTGTTACTGTTTTGGCGTGGACTTAGGAAGTTTGTACCAAGTTTGGTGCTGTTTTCGCGCGGACTTACGAAGTTTGTACCAAGTTTGGTGATGTTTTGGCGTGGACTTAGGAAGTTTGTATCAAGTTTGGTGCTGTTTTGGCGTGGACTTAGGAAGTTTGTACCAAGTTTGGTGCTGTTTTGGCGTGGACTTAGGAAGTTTGTACCAAGTTTGTTACTGTTTTGGCGTAGACTTAGGAAGTTTGTACCAAGTTTGTTACTGTTTTGGCGTGGACTTAGGAAGTTTGTACCAAGTTTGTTACTGTTTTGGCGTGGACTTAGGAAGTTTGTACCAAGTTTGTTACTGTTTTGGCGTAGACTTAGGAAGTTTGTACCAAGTTTGGTGCTGTTTTGGCGTGGACTTAGGAAGTTTGTACCAAGTTTGTTACTGTTTTGGCGTGGACTTAGGAAGTTTGTACCAAGTTTGTTACTGTTTTGGCGTGGACTTAGGAAGTTTGTACCAAGTTTGTTACTGTTTTGGCGTGGACTTAGGAAGTTTGTACCAAGTTTGTTACTGTTTTGGCGTGGACTTACGAAGTTTGTACCAAGTTTGGTGCTGTTTTGGCGTGGACTTAGGAAGTTTGTACCAAGTTTGTTACTGTTTTGGCGTGGACTTAGGAAGTTTGTACCAAGTTTGTTACTGTTTTGGCGTGGACTTACGAAGTTTGTACCAAGTTTGGTGCTGTTTTGGCGTGGACTTAGGAAGTTTGTACCAAGTTTGTTACTGTTTTGGCGTGGACTTAGGAAGTTTGTACCAAGTTTGTTACTGTTTTGGCGTGGACTTACGAAGTTTGTACCAAGTTTGTTACTGTTTTGGCGTGGACTTAGGAAGTTTGTACCAAGTTTGTTACTGTTTTGGCGTGGACTTAGGAAGTTTGTACCAAGTTTGTTACTGTTTTGGCGTGGACTTAGGAAGTTTGTACCAAGTTTGGTGCTGTTTTGGCGCGGACTTACGAAGTTTGTACCAAGTTTGGTGATGTTTTGGCGTGGACTTAGGAAGTTTGTATCAAGTTTGGTGCTGTTTTGGCGTGGACTAAGGAAGTTTGTACCAAGTTTGTTACTGTTTTGGCGTGGACTTAGGAAGTTTGTACCAAGTTTGTTACTGTTTTGGCGTGGACTTAGGAAGTTTGTACCAAGTTTGGTGCTGTTTTGGCGCGGACTTACGAAGTTTGTACCAAGTTTGGTGATGTTTTGGCGTGGACTTAGGAAGTTTGTACCAAGTTTGTTACTGTTTTGGCGTGGACTTAGGAAGTTTGTACCAAGTTTGTTACTGTTTTGGCGTGGACTTAGGAAGTTTGTACCAAGTTTGTTACTGTTTTGGCGTGGACTTAGGAAGTTTGTACCAAGTTTGTTACTGTTTTGGCGTGGACTTAGGAAGTTTGTACCAAGTTTGGTGCTGTTTTGGCGCGGACTTACGAAGTTTGTACCAAGTTTGATGCTGTTTTGGCGTGGATTTAGGAAGTTTGTACCAAGTTTGTTACTGTTTTGGCGTGGACTTAGGAAGTTTGTACCAAGTTTGTTACTGTTTTGGCGTGGACTTAGGAAGTTTGTACCAAGTTTGTTACTGTTTTGGCGTGGACTTAGGAAGTTTGTACCAAGTTTGGTGCTGTTTTGGCGCGGACTTACGAAGTTTGTACCAAGTTTGGTGATGTTTTGGCGTGGACTTAGGAAGTTTGTATCAAGTTTGGTGCTGTTTTGGCGTGGACTTAGGAAGTTTGTACCAAGTTTGTTACTGTTTTGGCGTGGACTTAGGAAGTTTGTACCAAGTTTGGTGCTGTTTTGGCGTGGACTTAGGAAGTTTGTACCAAGTTTGTTACTGTTTTGGCGTGGACTTAGGAAGTTTGTACCAAGTTTGTTACTGTTTTGGCGTGGACTTAGGAAGTTTGTACCAAGTTTGTTACTGTTTTGGCGTGGACTTAGGAAGTTTGTACCAAGTTTGTTACTGTTTTGGCGTGGACTTAGGAAGTTTGTACCAAGTTTGGTGCTGTTTTGGCGTGGACTTAGGAAGTTTGTACCAAGTTTGGTGCTGTTTTGGCGTGGACCTAGGAAGTTTGTACCAAGTTTGTTACTGTTTTGGCGTGGACTTAGGAAGTTTGTACCAAGTTTGTTACTGTTTTGGCGTGGACTTAGGAAGTTTGTACCAAGTTTGTTACTGTTTTGGCGTGGACTTAGGAAGTTTGTACCAAGTTTGGTGCTGTTTTGGCGTGGACTTAGGAAGTTTGTACCAAGTTTGGTGCTGTTTTGGCGTGGACTTAGGAAGTTTGTACCAAGTTTGGTGCTGTTTTGGCGTGGACCTAGGAAGTTTGTACCAAGTTTGTTACTGTTTTGGCGTGGACTTAGGAAGTTTGTACCAAGTTTGTTACTGTTTTGGCGTGGACTTAGGAAGTTTGTACCAAGTTTGTTACTGTTTTGGCGTGGACTTAGGAAGTTTGTATCAAGTTTGGTGCTGTTTTGGCGTGGACTTAGGAAGTTTGTACCAAGTTTGTTACTGTTTTGGCGTGGACTTAGGAAGTTTGTACCAAGTTTGTTACTGTTTTGGCGTGGACTTAGGAAGTTTGTACCAAGTTTGGTGCTGTTTTGGCGCGGACTTACGAAGTTTGTACCAAGTTTGGTGATGTTTTGCGTGGACTTAGGAAGTTTGTATCAAGTTTGGTGCTGTTTTGGCGTGGACTTAGGAAGTTTGTACCAAGTTTGTTACTGTTTTGGCGTGGACTTAGGAAGTTTGTACCAAGTTTGGTGCTGTTTTGGCGTGGACTTAGGAAGTTTGTACCAAGTTTGGTGCTGTTTTGGCGTGGACTTAGGAAGTTTGTACCAAGTTTGTTACTGTTTTGGCGTGGACTTAGGAAGTTTGTACCAAGTTTGTTACTGTTTTGGCGTGGACTTAGGAAGTTTGTACCAAGTTTGTTACTGTTTTGGCGTGGACTTAGGAAGTTTGTACCAAGTTTGGTGCTGTTTTGGCGCGGACTTACGAAGTTTGTACCAAGTTTGGTGATGTTTTGGCGTGGACTTAGGAAGTTTGTATCAAGTTTGGTGCTGTTTTGGCGTGGACTTAGGAAGTTTGTACCAAGTTTGTTACTGTTTTGGCGTGGACTTAGGAAGTTTGTACCAAGTTTGTTACTGTTTTGGCGTGGACTTAGGAAGTTTGTACCAAGTTTGTTACTGTTTTGGCGTGGACTTAGGAAGTTTGTACCAAGTTTGGTGCTGTTTTGGCGCGGACTTACGAAGTTTGTACCAAGTTTGGTGATGTTTTGGCGTGGACTTAGGAAGTTTGTATCAAGTTTGGTGCTGTTTTGGCGTGGACTTAGGAAGTTTGTACCAAGTTTGTTACTGTTTTGGCGTGGACTTAGGAAGTTTGTACCAAGTTTGGTGCTGTTTTGGCGTGGACTTAGGAAGTTTGTACCAAGTTTGTTACTGTTTTGGCGTGGACTTAGGAAGTTTGTACCAAGTTTGTTACTGTTTTGGCGTGGACTTAGGAAGTTTGTACCAAGTTTGTTACTGTTTTGGCGTGGACTTAGGAAGTTTGTACCAAGTTTGTTACTGTTTTGGCGTGGACTTAGGAAGTTTGTACCAAGTTTGTTACTGTTTTGGCGTGGACTTAGGAAGTTTGTACCAAGTTTGTTACTGTTTTGGCGTGGACTTAGGAAGTTTGTACCAAGTTTGGTGCTGTTTTGGCGTGGACTTAGGAAGTTTGTACCAAGTTTGGTGCTGTTTTGGCGTGGACTTAGGAAGTTTGTACCAAGTTTGGTGCTGTTTTGGCGTGGACTTAGGAAGTTTGTACCAAGTTTGGTGCTGTTTTGGCGTGGACTTAGGAAGTTTGTATCAAGTTTGGTGCTGTTTTGGCGTGGACTTAGGAAGTTTGTACCAAGTTTGTTACTGTTTTGGCGTGGACTTAGGAACCTTGCACAAAGTTTGTTACTGTTTTGGCGTGGACTTAGGAAGTTTGTATCAAGTTTGGTGCTGTTTTGGCGTGGACTTAGGAAGTTTGTACCTAGTTTGTTTCTGTTTTGGCGTGGACTTAGGAAGTTTGTACCAAGTTTGTTACTGTTTTGGCGTGGACTTAGGAAGTTTGTACCAAGTTTGTTACTGTTTTGGCGTGGACTTAGGAAGTTTGTACCAAGTTTGTTACTGTTTTGGCGTGGACTTAGGAAGTTTGTACCAAGTTTGGTGCTGTTTTGGCGTGGACTTAGGAAGTTTGTACCAAGTTTGGTGCTGTTTTGGCGTGGACTTAGGAAGTTTGTACCAAGTTTGGTGCTGTTTTGGCGTGGACTTAGGAAGTTTGTACCAAGTTTGTTACTGTTTTGGCGTGGACTTAGGAAGTTTGTACCAAGTTTGTTACTGTTTTGGCGTGGACTTAGGAAGTTTGTACCAAGTTTGTTACTGTTTTGGCGTGGACTTAGGAAGTTTGTACCAAGTTTGTTACTGTTTTGGCGTGGACTTAGGAAGTTTGTACCAAGTTTGGTGCTGTTTTGGCGTGGACTTAGGAAGTTTGTACCAAGTTTGGTGCTGTTTTGGCGCGGACTTAGGAAGTTTGTACCAAGTTTGTTACTGTTTTGGCGTGGACTTAGGAAGTTTGTACCAAGTTTGTTACTGTTTTGGCGTGGACTTAGGAAGTTTGTACCAAGTTTGTTACTGTTTTGGCGTGGACTTAGGAAGTTTGTACCAAGTTTGGTGCTGTTTTGGCGTGGACTTAGGAAGTTTGTACCAAGTTTGGTGCTGTTTTGGCGTGGACTTAGGAAGTTTGTACCAAGTTTGGTGCTGTTTTGGCGTGGACTTAGGAAGTTTGTACCAAGTTTGGTGCTGTTTTGGCGTGGACTTAGGAAGTTTGTATCAAGTTTGGTGCTGTTTTGGCGTGGACTTAGGAAGTTTGTACCAAGTTTGTTACTGTTTTGGCGTGGACTTAGGAACCTTGCACAAAGTTTGTTACTGTTTTGGCGTGGACTTAGGAAGTTTGTATCAAGTTTGGTGCTGTTTTGGCGTGGACTTAGGAAGTTTGTACCTAGTTTGTTTCTGTTTTGGCGTGGACTTAGGAAGTTTGTACCAAGTTTGTTACTGTTTTGGCGTGGACTTAGGAACTTTGCACCAAGTTTGTTACTGTTTTGGCGTGGACTTAGGAAGTTTGTATCAAGTTTGGTGCTGTTTTGGCGTGGACTTAGGAAGTTTGTACCTAGTTTGTTTCTGTTTTGGCGTGGACTTAGGAAGTTTGTACCAAGTTTGTTTCTGTTTTGGCGTGGACTTACGAAGTTTGTACCAAGTTTGGTGCTGTTTTGGCGTGCACTTAGGAAGTTTGTACCAAGTTTGTTACTGTTTTGGCGTGGACTTAGGAAGTTTGTACCAAGTTTGGTGCTGTTTTGGCGCGGACTTACGAAGTTTGTACCAAGTTTGGTGATGTTTTGGCGTGGACTTAGGAAGTTTGTATCAAGTTTGGTGCTGTTTTGGCGTGGACTTAGGAAGTTTGTACCAAGTTTGTTACTGTTTTGGCGTGGACTTAGGAAGTTTGTTCCAAGTTTGTTACTGTTTTGGCGTGGACTTAGGAAGTTTGTACCAAGTTTGGTGCTGTTTTGGCGTGGACTTAGGAAGTTTGTACCAAGTTTGTTACTGTTTTGGCGTGGACTTAGGAAGTTTGTACCAAGTTTGTAACTGTTTTGGCGTGGACTTAGGAAGTTTGTACCAAGTTTGTTACTGTTTTGGCGTGGACTTAGGAAGTTTGTACCAAGTTTGTTACTGTTTTGGCGTGGACTTAGGAAGTTTGTACCAAGTTTGTTACTGTTTTGGCGTGGACTTACGAAGTTTGTACCAAGTTTGGTGCTGTTTTGGCGTGGACTTAGGAAGTTTGTACCAAGTTTGTTACTGTTTTGGCGTGGACTTAGGAAGTTTGTACCAAGTTTGGTGCTGTTTTGGCGTGGACTTAGGAAGTTTGTACCAAGTTTGTTACTGTTTTGGCGTGGACTTAGGAAGTTTGTACCAAGTTTGGTGCTGTTTTGGCGTGGACTTAGGAAGTTTGTACCAAGTTTGGTGCTGTTTTGGCGTGGACTTAGGAAGTTTGTACCAAGTTTGTTTCTGTTTTGGCGCGGACTTACGAAGTTTGTACTAAGTTTGATGCTGTTTTGGCGTGGACTTAGGAAGTTTGTACCAAGTTTGTTACTGTTTTGGCGTGGACTTAGGAAGTTTGTACCAAGTTTGTTACTGTTTTGGCGTGGACTTAGGAAGTTTGTACCAAGTTTGGTGCTGTTTTGGCGCGGACTTACGAAGTTTGTACCAAGTTTGGTGATGTTTTGGCGTGGACTTAGGAAGTTTGTATCAAGTTTGGTGCTGTTTTGGCGTGGACTTAGGAAGTTTGTACCAAGTTTGTTACTGTTTTGGCGTGGACTTAGGAAGTTTGTACCAAGTTTGTTACTGTTTTGGCGTGGACTTAGGAAGTTTGTACCAAGTTTGGTGCTGTTTTGGCGTGGACTTAGGAAGTTTGTACCAAGTTTGTTACTGTTTTGGCGTGGACTTAGGAAGTTTGTACCAAGTTTGGTGCTGTTTTGGCGTGGACTTAGGAAGTTTGTACCAAGTTTGTTACTGTTTTGGCGTGGACTTAGGAAGTTTGTACCAAGTTTGTTACTGTTTTGGCGTGGACTTAGGAAGTTTGTACCAAGTTTGTTACTGTTTTGGCGTGGACTTAGGAAGTTTGTACCAAGTTTGGTGCTGTTTTGGCGTGGACTTAGGAAGTTTGTACCAAGTTTGTTACTGTTTTGGCGTGGACTTACGAAGTTTGTACCAAGTTTGGTGCTGTTTTGGCGTGGACTTAGGAAGTTTGTACCAAGTTTGTTACTGTTTTGGCGTGGACTTAGGAAGTTTGTACCAAGTTTGGTGCTGTTTTGGCGCGGACTTACGAAGTTTGTACCAAGTTTGGTGATGTTTTGGCGTGGACTTAGGAAGTTTGTATCAAGTTTGGTGCTGTTTTGGCGTGGACTTAGGAAGTTTGTACCAAGTTTGTTACTGTTTTGGCGTGGATTTAGGAAGTTTGTTCCAAGTTTGTTACTGTTTTGGCGTGGATTTAGTAAGTTTGTTCCAAGTTTGTTACTGTTTTAGCGTGGACTTAGGAAGTTTGTACCAAGTTTTGTGCTATTTTGGCGTGGACTTAGGAAGTTTGTACCAAGTTTCTTACTGTTTTGGCGTGGACTTAGGAAGTTTGTACCAAGTTTGTTACTGTTTTGGCGTGGACTTAGGAAGTTTGTACCAAGTTTGTTACTGTTTTCGCGTGGACTTAGGAAGTTTGTTCCAAGTTTGTTACTGTTTTGGCGTGGACTTAGGAAGTTTGTACCAAGTTTGGTGCTGTTTTGGCTTGGACTTAAGAAGTTTGTACCAAGTTTGTAACTGTTTTGGCGTGGACTTAGGAAGTTTGTACCAAGTTTGTTACTGTTTTGGCGTGGACTTAAGAAGTTTGTACCAAGTTTGGTGCTGTTTTGGCGTGGACTTAGGAAGTTTGTACCAAGTTTCTTACTGTTTTGGCGTGGACTTAGGAAGTTTGTACCAAGTTTGTTACTGTTTTTGCGTGGACTTAGGAAGTTTGTACCAAGTTTGTTACTGTTTTGGCGTGGACTTTGGAAGTTTGTACCAAGTTTGTAACTGTTTCGGCGTGGTCTTAGGAAGTTTGTTCCAAGTTTGTTACTGTTTTGGCGTGGACTTAGGAAGTTTGTACCAAGTTTGTTACTGTTTTCGCGTGGACTTAGGAAGTTTGTTCCAAGTTTGTTACTGTTTTGGCGTGGACTTAGGAAGTTTGTACCAAGTTTGGTGCTGTTTTGGCTTGGACTTAAGAAGTTTGTACCAAGTTTGTAACTGTTTTGGCGTGGACTTAGGAAGTTTGTACCAAGTTTGTTACTGTTTTGGCGTGGACTTAAGAAGTTTGTACCAAGTTTGGTGCTGTTTTGGCGTGGACTTAGGAAGTTTGTACCAAGTTTCTTACTGTTTTGGCGTGGACTTAGGAAGTTTGTACCAAGTTTGTTACTGTTTTTGCGTGGACTTAGGAAGTTTGTACCAAGTTTGTTACTGTTTTGGCGTGGACTGAGGAAGTTTGTATCAAGTTTGTTACTGCTTTGGCGTGGTCTTAGGAAGTTTGTAGCAAGTTTGGTGCTGTTTTGGTGTGGACTTATGAAGTTTGTACTACGTTTGGTGCTGTTTTGGCGTGGACTTAGGAAGTTTGTACCAAGTTTGTAACTGTTTTGGCGTGGACTTAGGAAGTTTGTACCAAGGTTGGTGCTGTTTTGGCGTGGACTTTGGAAGTTTGTACCAAGTTTGTTACTGTTTTGGCGTGGTCTTAGGAAGTTTTTTCCAATTTTGTTACTGTTTTGGCGTGGGCTTAGGAAGTTTGTACCAATTTTGTTACTGTTTTGGCGTGGACTTAGGAAGTTTGTACCAAGTTTGTTACTCTTTTGGCGTGGAGTTAGGAAGTTTGTTCCCAGTTTGTTACTGTTTTGGCGTGGAGTTAGGAAGTTTGTACCAAGTTTGTTACTGTTTTGGCGTGGACTTAGGAAGTTTGTACCAAGTTTGGTGCTGTTTTGGCGTGGACTTAGGAAGTTTGTACCAAGTTTGTTACTGTTTTGGCGTGGACTTAGGAAGTTTGTACCTAGTTTGGTGCTGTTTTGGCGTGGACTTAGGAAGTTTGTATCAAGTTTGGTGCTGTTTTGGCGTGGACTTAGGAAGTTTGTACCTAGTTTGGTGCTGTTTTGGCGTGGACTTAGGAAGTTTGTACCAAGTTTGTTACTGTTTTGGCGTGGACTTAGGAAGTTTGTACCAAGTTTGTAACTGTTTTGGCGTGGACTTAGGAAGTTTGTACCAAGGTTGGTGCTGTTTTGGCGTGGACTTTGGAAGTTTGTACCAAGTTTGTTACTGTTTTGGCGTGGTCTTAGGAAGTTTTTTCCAATTTTGTTACTGTTTTGGCGTGGGCTTAGGAAGTTTGTACCAATTTTGTTACTGTTTTGGCGTGGACTTAGGAAGTTTGTACCAAGTTTGTTAATCTTTTGGCGTGGAGTTAGGAAGTTTGTACCCAGTTTGTTACTGTTTTGGCGTGGAGTTAGGAAGTTTGTACCAAGTTTGTTACTGTTTTGGCGTGGACTTAGGAAGTTTGTACCAAGTTTGTTACTGTTTTGGCGTGGACTTAGGAAGTTTGTACCAAGTTTGTTACTGTTTTGGCGTGGACTTAAGAAGTTTGTACCAAGTTTGGTGCTGTTTTGGCGTGGACTTAGGAAGTTTGTACCAAGTTTCTTACTGTTTTGGCGTGGACTTAGGAAGTTTGTACCAAGTTTGTTACTGTTTTTGCGTGGACTTAGGAAGTTTGTACCAAGTTTGTTACTGTTTTGGCGTGGACTGAGGAAGTTTGTATCAAGTTTGTTACTGCTTTGGCGTGGTCTTAGGAAGTTTGTAGCAAGTTTGGTGCTGTTTTGGTGTGGACTTATGAAGTTTGTACTACGTTTGGTGCTGTTTTGGCGTGGACTTAGGAAGTTTGTACCAAGTTTGTAACTGTTTTGGCGTGGACTTAGGAAGTGTGTACCAAGGTTGGTGCTGTTTTGGCGTGGACTTTGGAAGTTTGTACCAAGTTTGTTACTGTTTTGGCGTGGTCTTAGGAAGTTTTTTCCAATTTTGTTACTGTTTTGGCGTGGGCTTAGGAAGTTTGTACCAATTTTGTTACTGTTTTGGCGTGGACTTAGGAAGTTTGTACCAAGTTTGTTACTCTTTTGGCGTGGAGTTAGGAAGTTTGTTCCCAGTTTGTTACTGTTTTGGCGTGGAGTTAGGAAGTTTGTACCAAGTTTGTTACTGTTTTGGCGTGGACTTAGGAAGTTTGTACCAAGTTTGGTGCTGTTTTGGCGTGGACTTAGGAAGTTTGTACCAAGTTTGTTACTGTTTTGGCGTGGACTTAGGAAGTTTGTACCTAGTTTGGTGCTGTTTTGGCGTGGACTTAGGAAGTTTGTAGCAAGTTTGGTGCTGTTTTGGTGTGGACTTATGAAGTTTGTACTACGTTTGGTGCTGTTTTGGCGTGGACTTAGGAAGTTTGTACCAAGTTTGTAACTGTTTTGGCGTGGACTTAGGAAGTTTGTACCAAGGTTGGTGCTGTTTTGGCGTGGACTTTGGAAGTTTGTACCAAGTTTGTTACTGTTTTGGCGTGGTCTTAGGAAGTTTTTTCCAATTTTGTTACTGTTTTGGCGTGGGCTTAGGAAGTTTGTACCAATTTTGTTACTGTTTTGGCGTGGACTTAGGAAGTTTGTACCAAGTTTGTTACTCTTTTGGCGTGGAGTTAGGAAGTTTGTTCCCAGTTTGTTACTGTTTTGGCGTGGAGTTAGGAAGTTTGTACCAAGTTTGTTACTGTTTTGGCGTGGACTTAGGAAGTTTGTACCAAGTTTGGTGCTGTTTTGGCGTGGACTTAGGAAGTTTGTACCAAGTTTGTTACTGTTTTGGCGTGGACTTAGGAAGTTTGTACCTAGTTTGGTGCTGTTTTGGCGTGGACTTAGGAAGTTTGTATCAAGTTTGGTGCTGTTTTGGCGTGGACTTAGGAAGTTTGTACCTAGTTTGGTGCTGTTTTGGCGTGGACTTAGGAAGTTTGTACCAAGTTTGTTACTGTTTTGGCGTGGACTTAGGAAGTTTGTACCAAGTTTGTAACTGTTTTGGCGTGGACTTAGGAAGTTTGTACCAAGGTTGGTGCTGTTTTGGCGTGGACTTTGGAAGTTTGTACCAAGTTTGTTACTGTTTTGGCGTGGTCTTAGGAAGTTTTTTCCAATTTTGTTACTGTTTTGGCGTGGGCTTAGGAAGTTTGTACCAATTTTGTTACTGTTTTGGCGTGGACTTAGGAAGTTTGTACCAAGTTTGTTAATCTTTTGGCGTGGAGTTAGGAAGTTTGTACCCAGTTTGGTGCTGTTTTGGCGTGGACTTAGGAAGTTTGTACCAAGTTTGTTACTGTTTTGGCGTGGACTTAGGAAGTTTGTACCAAGTTTGTTACTGTTTTGGCGTGGTCTTTGGAAGTTTGTACCAAGTTTGTTACTGTTTTGGCGTGGTCTTAGGAAGTTTTTTCCAATTTTGTAACTGTTTTGGCGTGGGCTTAGGAAGTTTGTTCCAAGTTTGTTACTGTTTTGGCGTGGACTTAGGAAGTTTGTACCAAGTTTGTTACTGTTTTGGCGTGGAGTTAGGAAGTTTGTACCCAGTTTGGTGCTGTTTTGGCGTGGACTTAGGAAGTTTGTACCAAGTTTGGTGCTGTTTTGGCGTGGTCTTAGGAAGTTTGTACCAAGTTTGTTACTGTTTTGGCGTGGACTTAGGAAGTTTGTACCAAGTTTGGTGCTGTTTTGGCGTGGACTTAGGAAGTTTTTTCCAATTTTGTTACTGTTTTGGCGTGGGCTTAGGAAGTTTGTTCCAAGTTTGTTACTGTTTTGGCGTGGACTTAGGAAGTTTGTACCAAGTTTGTTACTGTTTTGGCGTGGACTTAGGAATTTTGTACCAAGTTTGTTACTGTTTTGGCGTGGAGTTAGGAAGTTTGTACCCAGTTTGGTGCTGTTTTGGCGTGGACTTAGGAAGTTTGTACCAAGTTTGGTGCTGTTTTGGCGTGGTCTTAGGACGTTTGTACCAAGTTTGTTACTGTTTTGGCGTGGACTTAGGAAGTTTGTACCAAGTTTGGTGCTGTTTTGGCGTGGTCTTAGGTAGTTTTTTCGAAGTTTGTTACTGTTTTGGCGTGGGCTTAGGAAGTTTGTTCCAAGTTTGTTACTGTTTTGGCGTGGACTTAGGAAGTTTGTACCAAGTTTGTTACTGTTTTGGCGTGGACTTAGGAAGTTTGTACCAAGTTTGTTACTGTTTTGGCGTGGAGTTAGGAAGTTTGTACCCAGTTTGGTGCTGTTTTGGCGTGGACTTAGGAAGTTTGTACCAAATTTGGTGCTGTTTTGGCGTGGTCTTAGGAAGTTTGTACCAAGTTTGTTACTGTTTTGGCGTGGTCTTTGGAAATTTTGACCAAGTTTGGTGCTGTTTTGGCGTGGACTTAGGAAGTTTGTACCAAGTTTGTTACTGTTTTGGCGTGGACTTAGGAAGTTTGTACCAAGTTTGGTGCTGTTTTGGCGTGGACTTTGGAAATTTGTACCAAGTTTGGAAGTGTTTTGGCGTGGACTTAGGTAGTTTGTACCAAGGATGTTACTGTTTTGGCGTGGACTTAGGTAGTTTGTACCAAGTTTGTTACTGTTTTGGCGTGGACTTAGGAAGTTTGTACCAAGTTTATTACTGTTTTGGCGTGGACTTTGGAAGTTTGTACCAAGTTTGTAACTGTTTCGGCGTGGTCTTAGGAAGTTTGTTCCAAGTTTGTTACTGTTTTGGCGTGGACTTAGGAAGTTTGTACCATGTTTGTTACTGTTTTGGCGTGGACTTAGGAAGTTTGTACCAAGTTTGTTACTGTTTTGGCGTGGACTTAGGAAGTTTGTACCAAGTTTGTTACTGTTTTGGCGTGGACTTAGGAAGTTTGTATCAAGTTTGGTGCTGTTTTGGCGTGGACTTAGGAAGTTTGTACCTAGTTTGGTGCTGTTTTGGCGTGGACTTAGGAAGTTTGTACCAAGTTTGTTACTGTTTTGGCGTGGACTTAGGAAGTTTGTACCAAGTTTGTAACTGTTTTGGCGTGGACTTAGGAAGTTTGTACCTAGTTTGTTTCTGTTTTGGCGTGGACTTAGGAACTTTGCACCAAGTTTGTTACTGTTTTGGCGTGGACTTAGGAAGTTTGTATCAAGTTTGTTACTGTTTTGGCGTGGACTTAGGAAGTTTGTACCATGTTTGGTGCTGTTTTGGCGTGGACTTAGGAAGTTTGTACCAAGTTTGTTACTGTTTTGGCGTGGACTTAGGAAGTTTGTACCAAGTTTGTTACTGTTTTGGCGTGGACTTAGGAAGTTTGTACCAAGTTTGTTACTGTTTTGGCGTGGACTTACGAAGTTTGTACCAAGTTTGTTACTGTTTTGGCGTGGACTTAGGAACTTTGCACCAAGTTTGTTACTGTTTTGGCGTGGACTTAGGAAGTTTGTACCAAGTTTGGTGCTGTTTTGGCGCGGACTTACGAAGTTTGTACCAAGTTTGTTACTGTTTTGGCGTGGACTTAGGAAGTTTGTACCAAGTTTGTTACTGTTTTGGCGTGGACTTAGGAAGTTTGTTACTGTTTTGGCGTGGACTTAGGAAGTTTGTACCAAGTTTGGTGCTGTTTTGGCGTGGACTTAGGAAGTTTGTATCAAGTTTGTTACTGTTTTGGCGTGGACTTAGGAAGTTTGTACCAAGTTTGGTGCTGTTTTGGCGTGGACTTAGGAAGTTTGTACCAAGTTTGTTACTGTTTTGGCGTGGACTTAGGAAGTTTGTACCAAGTTTGTTACTGTTTTGGCGTGGACTTAGGAAGTTTGTACCAAGTTTGTTACTGTTTTGGCGTGGACTTACGAAGTTTGTACCAAGTTTGTTACTGTTTTGGCGTGGACTTAGGAACTTTGCACCAAGTTTGTTACTGTTTTGGCGTGGACTTAGGAAGTTTGTACCAAGTTTGTTACTGTTTTGGCGTGGACTTAGGAAGTTTGTACCAAGTTTGGTGCTGTTTTGGCGTGGACTTAGGAAGTTTGTACCAAGTTTGTTACTGTTTTGGCGTGGACTTAGGAAGTTTGTACCAAGTTTGTTACTGTTTTGGCGTGGACTTAGGAAGTTTGTACCAAGTTTGTTACTGTTTTGGCGTGGACTTAGGAAGTTTGTACCAAGTTTGTTACTGTTTTGGCGTGGACTTACGAAGTTTCTACCAAGTTTGTTACTGTTTTGGCGTGGACTTAGGAAGTTTGTACCAAGTTTGTTACTGTTTTGGCGTGGACTTAGGAAGTTTGTACCAAGTTTGTTACTGTTTTGGCGTGGACTTAGGAAGTTTGTACCAAGTTTGTTACTGTTTTGGCGTGGACTTAGGAAGTTTGTACCAAGTTTGTTACTGTTTTGGCGTGGACTTAGGAAGTTTGTACCAAGTTTGGTGCTGTTTTGGCGTGGACTTAGGAAGTTTGTATCAAGTTTGGTGCTGTTTTGGCGTGGACTTAGGAAGTTTGTACCAAGTTTGTTACTGTTTTGGCGTGGACTTAGGAAGTTTGTACCAAGTTTGTTACTGTTTTGGCGTGGACTTAGGAAGTTTGTATCAAGTTTGTTACTGTTTTGGCGTGGACTTAGGAAGTTTGTACCAAGTTTGGTGCTTTTTTGGCGTGGACTTAGGAAGTTTGTACCAAGTTTGTTACTGTTTTGGCGTGGACTTAGGAAGTTTGTACCAAGTTTGGTGCTGTTTTGGCGTGGACTTAGGAAGTTTGTATCAAGTTTGGTGCTGTTTTGGCGTGGACTTAGGAAGTTTGTACCAAGTTTGTTACTGTTTTGGCGTGGACTTAGGAAGTTTGTACCAAGTTTGGTGCTTTTTTGGCGTGGACTTAGGAAGTTTGTACCAAGTTTGGTGCTGTTTTGGCGTGGACTTAGGAAGTTTGTATCAAGTTTGGTGCTGTTTTGGCGTGGACTTAGGAAGTTTGTACCAAGTTTGTTACTGTTTTGGCGTGGACTTAGGAAGTTTGTACCAAGTTTGGTGCTTTTTTGGCGTGGACTTAGGAAGTTTGTACCAAGTTTGTTACTGTTTTGGCGTGGACTTAGGAAGTTTGTACCAAGTTTGGTGCTGTTTTGGCGTGGACTTAGGAAGTTTGTATCAAGTTTGGTGCTGTTTTGGCGTGGACTTAGGAAGTTTGTACCAAGTTTGTTACTGTTTTGGCGTGGACTTAGGAAGTTTTTACCAAGTTTGTTACTGTTTTGGCGTGGACTTAGGAAGTTTGTACCAAGTTTGTTTCTGTTTTGGCGTGGACTTAGGAAGTTTGTACCAAGTTTGGTGCTGTTTTGGCGTGGACTTAGGAAGTTTGTACCTAGTTTGTTACTGTTTTGGCGTGGACTTAGGAAGTTTGTACCAAGTTTGGTGCTGTTTTGGCGTGGACTTAGGAAGTTTGTACCAAGTTTGTTACTGTTTTGGCGTGGACTTAGGAACTTTGTACCAAGTTTGGTGCTGTTTTGGCGTGGACTTAGGAAGTTTGTACCTAGTTTGTTACTGTTTTGGCGTGGACTTAGGAAGTTTGTACCAAGTTTGTTACTGTTTTGGCGTGGACTTAGGAAGTTTGTACCAAGTTTGGTGCTGTTTTGGCGTGGACTTAGGAAGTTTGTACCAAGTTTGTTACTGTTTTGGCGTGGACTTAGGAAGTTTGTATCAAGTTTGTTACTGTTTTGGCGTGGACTTAGGAAGTTTGTACCAAGTTTGGTGCTTTTTTGGCGTGGACTTAGGAAGTTTGTACCAAGTTTGTTACTGTTTTGGCGTGGACTTAGGAAGTTTGTACCAAGTTTGGTGCTGTTTTGGCGTGGACTTAGGAAGTTTGTATCAAGTTTGGTGCTGTTTTGGCGTGGACTTAGGAAGTTTGTACCAAGTTTGTTACTGTTTTGGCGTGGACTTAGGAAGTTTGTACCAAGTTTGGTGCTTTTTTGGCGTGGACTTAGGAAGTTTGTACCAAGTTTGGTGCTGTTTTGGCGTGGACTTAGGAAGTTTGTATCAAGTTTGGTGCTGTTTTGGCGTGGACTTAGGAAGTTTGTACCAAGTTTGTTACTGTTTTGGCGTGGACTTAGGAAGTTTGTACCAAGTTTGGTGCTTTTTTGGCGTGGACTTAGGAAGTTTGTACCAAGTTTGTTACTGTTTTGGCGTGGACTTAGGAAGTTTGTACCAAGTTTGGTGCTGTTTTGGCGTGGACTTAGGAAGTTTGTATCAAGTTTGGTGCTGTTTTGGCGTGGACTTAGGAAGTTTGTACCAAGTTTGTTACTGTTTTGGCGTGGACTTAGGAAGTTTTTACCAAGTTTGTTACTGTTTTGGCGTGGACTTAGGAAGTTTGTACCAAGTTTGTTTCTGTTTTGGCGTGGACTTAGGAAGTTTGTACCAAGTTTGGTGCTGTTTTGGCGTGGACTTAGGAAGTTTGTACCTAGTTTGTTACTGTTTTGGCGTGGACTTAGGAAGTTTGTACCAAGTTTGGTGCTGTTTTGGCGTGGACTTAGGAAGTTTGTACCAAGTTTGTTACTGTTTTGGCGTGGACTTAGGAACTTTGTACCAAGTTTGGTGCTGTTTTGGCGTGGACTTAGGAAGTTTGTACCTAGTTTGTTACTGTTTTGGCGTGGACTTAGGAAGTTTGTACCAAGTTTGTTACTGTTTTGGCGTGGACTTAGGAAGTTTGTACCAAGTTTGGTGCTGTTTTGGCGTGGACTTAGGAAGTTTGTACCAAGTTTGTTACTGTTTTGGCGCGGACTTACGAAGTTTGTACCAAGTTTGGTGCTGTTTTGGCGTGGACTTAGGAAGTTTGTACCAAGTGTGTTACTGTTTTGGCGTGGACTTAGGAAGTTTGTATCAAGTTTGGTGCTGTTTTGGCGTGGACTTAGGAAGTTTGTACCAAGTTTGTTACTGTTTTGGCGTGGACTTAGGAAGTTTGTACCAAGTTTGGTGCTGTTTTGGCGTGGACTTAGGAAGTTTGTACCAAGTTTGTTACTGTTTTGGCGTGGACTTAGGAAGTTTGTACCAAGTTTGTTACTGTTTTGGCGTGGACTTAGGAAGTTTGTACCAAGTTTGGTGCTGTTTTGGCGTGGACTTAGGAAGTTTGTACCAAGTTTGTTACTGTTTTGGCGCGGACTTACGAAGTTTGTACCAAATTTGGTGCTGTTTTGGCGTGGACTTAGGAAGTTTGTACCAAGTGTGTTACTGTTTTGGCGTGGACTTAGGAAGTTTGTATCAAGTTTGGTGCTGTTTTGGCGTGGACTTAGGAAGTTTGTACCTAGTTTGTTACTGTTTTGGCGTGGACTTAGGAAGTTTGTACCAAGTTTGTTACTGTTTTGGCGTGGACTTAGGAAGTTTGTACCAAGTTTGTTACTGTTTTGGCGTGGACTTAGGAAGTTTGTACCAAGTTTGTTTCTGTTTTGGCGCGGACTTAGGAAGTTTGTACCAAGTTTGGTGCTGTTTTGGCGTGGACTTAGAAAGTTTGTACCAAGTTTGGTGCTGTTTTGGCGTGGACTTAGGAAGTTTGTACCAAGTTTGGTGCTGTTTTGGCATGGACTTAGGAAGTTTGTACCAAGTTTGTTACTGTTTTGGCGTGGACTTAGGAAGTTTGTACCAAGTTTGTTACTGTTTTGGCGTGGACTTAGGAAGTTTGTACCAAGTTTGTTACTGTTTTGGCGTGGACTTAGGAAGTTTGTACCAAGTTTGTTACTGTTTTGGCGTGGACTTAGGAAGTTTGTACCAAGTTTGTTACTGTTTTGGCGTGGACTTAGGAAGTTTGTACCAAGTTTGTTACTGTTTTGGCGTGGACTTAGGAAGTTTGTACCAAGTTTGGTGCTGTTTTGGCGCGGACTTACGAAGTTTGTACCAAGTTTGGTGCTGTTTTGGCGTGGACTTAGGAAGTTTGTACCAAGTTTGTTACTGTTTTGGCGTGGACTTAGGAAGTTTGTACCAAGTTTGTTACTGTTTTGGCGTGGACTTAGGAAGTTTGCACCAAGTTTGTTACTGTTTTGGCGTGGACTTAGGAAGTTTGTACCAAGTTTGGTGCTGTTTTGGCGTGGACTAAGGAAGTTTGTACCAAGTTTGTTACTGTTTTGGCGTGGACTTAGGAAGTTTGTATCAAGTTTGGTGCTGTTTTGGCGTGGACTTAGAAAGTTTGTATCAAGTTTGGTGCTGTTTTGGCGTGGACTTAGGAAGTTTGTACCAAGTTTGTTACTGTTTTGGCGTGGACTTAGGAAGTTTGTACCAAGTTTGTTACTGTTTTGGCGTGGACTTAGGAAGTTTGTACCAAGTTTGTTACTGTTTTGGCGTGGACTTAGGAAGTTTGTACCAAGTTTGTTACTGTTTTGGCGTGGACTTAGGAAGTTTGTACCAAGTTTGGTGCTGTTTTGGCGTGGACTTAGGAAGTTTGTACCTAGTTTGTTACTGTTTTGGCGTGGACTTAGGAAGTTTGTACCAAGTTTGTTACTGTTTTGGCGTGGACTTAGGAAGTTTGTACTAAGTTTGTTTCTGTTTTGGCGCGGACTTACGAAGTTTGTACCAAGTTTGGTGCTGTTTTGGCGTGGACTTAGGAAGTTTGTATCAAGTTTGGTGCTGTTTTGGCGTGGACTTAGGAAGTTTGTACCAAGTTTGTTACTGTTTTGGCGTGGACTTAGGAAGTTTGTACCAAGTTTGGTGCTGTTTTGGCGTGGACTTAGGAAGTTTGTACCAAGTTTGTTACTGTTTTGGCGTGGACTTAGGAAGTTTGTACCAAGTTTGTTACTGTTTTGGCGTGGACTTAGGAAGTTTGTACCAAGTTTGTTACTGTTTTGGCGTGGACTTAGGAAGTTTGTACCAAGTTTGCAAGTGTTTTTGGGTAGTTTTAAGAAGTTTCTACAAAGTTTGTATTTGACACTCTGTTGCAACTCTGTTGGAATTCGGGTAGTTGTAGGAAGTTTGTACCAAGTTTGTTTCTGTTTTGGCGTGGACTTAGGAAGTTTGTACCAAGTTTGGTGCTGTTTTGTCGTGGACTTAGGAAGTTTGTACCAAGTTTGTTACTGTTTTGGCGTGGACTTAGGAAGTTTGTACCAAGTTTGTTTCTGTTTTGGCGCGGACTTACGAAGTTTGTACCAAGTTTGGTGCTGTTTTGGCGTGGACTTAGGAAGTTTGTATCAAGTTTGGTGCTGTTTTGGCGTGGACTTAGGAAGTTTGTACCAAGTTTGTTACTGTTTTGGCGTGGACTTAGGAAGTTTGTACCAAGTTTGGTGCTGTTTTGGCGTGGACTTAGGAAGTTTGTACCAAGTTTGTTACTGTTTTGGCGTGGACTTAGGAAGTTTGTACAAAGTTTGTTACTGTTTTGGCGTGGACTTAGGAAGTTTGTACCAAGTTTGTTACTGTTTTGGCGTGGACTTAGGAAGTTTGTACCAAGTTTGCAAGTGTTTTTGGGTAGTTTTAAGAAGTTTCTACAAAGTTTGTATTTGACACTCTGTTGCAACTCTGTTGGAATTCGGGTAGTTGTAGGAAGTTTGTACCAAGTTTGTTTCTGTTTTGGCGTGGACTTAGGAAGTTTGTACCAAGTTTGTTACTGTTGTGGCGTGGACTTAGGAAGTTTGTACCAAGTTTGGTGCTGTTTTGGCGTGGACTTAGGAAGTTTGTACCAAGTTTGTTACTGTTTTGGCGTGGACTTAGGAAGTTTGTACCAAGTTTGTTTCTGTTTTGGCGCGGACTTACGAAGTTTGTACCAAGTTTGGTGCTGTTTTGGCGTGGACTTAGGAAGTTTGTACCAAGTTTGTTACTGTTTTGGCGTGGACTTAGAAAGTTTGTATCAAGTTTGGTGCTGTTTTGGCGTGGACTTAGAAAGTTTGTATCAAGTTTGGTGCTGTTTTGGCGTGGACTTAGGAAGTTTGTACCAAGTTTGTTACTGTTTTGGCGTGGACTTAGGAAGTTTGTACCAAGTTTGGTGCTGTTTTGGCGTGGACTTAGGAAGTTTGTACCAAGTTTGTTACTGTTTTGGCGTGGACTTAGGAAGTTTGTACCAAGTTTGGTGCTGTTTTGGCGTGGACTTAGGAAGTTTGTACCAAGTTTGGTGCTGTTTTGGCGTGGACTTAGAAAGTTTGTATCAAGTTTGGTGCTGTTTTGGCGTGGACTTAGGAAGTTTGTACCTAGTTTGTTTCTGTTTTGGCGTGGACTTAGGAAGTTTGTACCAAGTTTGTTACTGTTTTGGCGTGGACTTAGGAAGTTTGTACCAAGTTTGTTACTGTTTTGGCGTGGACTTAGGAAGTTTGTACCAAGTTTGGTGCTGTTTTGGCGTGGACTTAGGAAGTTTGTACCAAGTTTGTTACTGTTTTGGCGTGGACTTAGGAAGTTTGTACCAAGCTTGTTTCTGTTTTGGCGCGGACTTACGAAGTTTGTACCAAGTTTGGTGCTGTTTTGGCGTGGACTTAGGAAGTTTGTACCAAGTTTGTTACTGTTTTGGCGTGGACTTAGAAAGTTTGTACCAAGTTTGTTACTGTTGTGGCGTGGACTTAGGAAGTTTGTACCAAGTTTGGTGCTGTTTTGGCGTGGACTTAGGAAGTTTGTACCAAGTTTGTTACTGTTTTGGCGTGGACTTAGGAAGTTTGTACCAAGTTTGGTGCTGTTTTGGCGTGGACTTAGGAAGTTTGTACCAAGTTTGGTGCTGTTTTGGCGTGGACTTAGAAAGTTTGTATCAAGTTTGGTGCTGTTTTGGCGTGGACTTAGGAAGTTTGTACCTAGTTTGTTTCTGTTTTGGCGTGGACTTAGGAAGTTTGTACCAAGTTTGTTACTGTTTTGGCGTGGACTTAGGAAGTTTGTACCAAGTTTGTTACTGTTTTGGCGTGGACTTAGGAAGTTTGTACCAAGTTTGGTGCTGTTTTGGCGTGGACTTAGGAAGTTTGTACCAAGTTTGTTACTGTTTTGGCGTGGACTTAGGAAGTTTGTACTAAGTTTGTTTCTGTTTTGGCGCGGACTTACGAAGTTTGTACCAAGTTTGGTGCTGTTTTGGCGTGGACTTAGGAAGTTTGTATCAAGTTTGGTGCTGTTTTGGCGTGGACTTAGGAAGTTTGTACCAAGTTTGTTACTGTTTTGGCGTGGACTTAGGAAGTTTGTACCAAGTTTGGTGCTGTTTTGGCGTGGACTTAGGAAGTTTGTACCAAGTTTGTTACTGTTTTGGCGTGGACTTAGGAAGTTTGTACCAAGTTTGTTACTGTTTTGGCGTGGACTTAGGAAGTTTGTACCAAGTTTGTTACTGTTTTGGCGTGGACTTAGGAAGTTTGTACCAAGTTTGCAAGTGTTTTTGGGTAGTTTTAAGAAGTTTCTACAAAGTTTGTATTTGACACTCTGTTGCAACTCTGTTGGAATTCGGGTAGTTGTAGGAAGTTTGTACCAAGTTTGTTTCTGTTTTGGCGTGGACTTAGGAAGTTTGTACCAAGTTTGGTGCTGTTTTGTCGTGGACTTAGGAAGTTTGTACCAAGTTTGTTACTGTTTTGGCGTGGACTTAGGAAGTTTGTACCAAGTTTGTTTCTGTTTTGGCGCGGACTTACGAAGTTTGTACCAAGTTTGGTGCTGTTTTGGCGTGGACTTAGGAAGTTTGTATCAAGTTTGGTGCTGTTTTGGCGTGGACTTAGGAAGTTTGTACCAAGTTTGTTACTGTTTTGGCGTGGACTTAGGAAGTTTGTACCAAGTTTGGTGCTGTTTTGGCGTGGACTTAGGAAGTTTGTACCAAGTTTGTTACTGTTTTGGCGTGGACTTAGGAAGTTTGTACAAAGTTTGTTACTGTTTTGGCGTGGACTTAGGAAGTTTGTACCAAGTTTGTTACTGTTTTGGCGTGGACTTAGGAAGTTTGTACCAAGTTTGCAAGTGTTTTTGGGTAGTTTTAAGAAGTTTCTACAAAGTTTGTATTTGACACTCTGTTGCAACTCTGTTGGAATTCGGGTAGTTGTAGGAAGTTTGTACCAAGTTTGTTTCTGTTTTGGCGTGGACTTAGGAAGTTTGTACCAAGTTTGTTACTGTTGTGGCGTGGACTTAGGAAGTTTGTACCAAGTTTGGTGCTGTTTTGGCGTGGACTTAGGAAGTTTGTACCAAGTTTGTTACTGTTTTGGCGTGGACTTAGGAAGTTTGTACCAAGTTTGTTACTGTTTTGGCGTGGACTTAGGAAGTTTGTACCAAGTTTGTTTCTGTTTTGGCGTGGACTTAGGAAGTTTGTACCAAGTTTGTTACTGTTGTGGCGTGGACTTAGGAAGTTTGTACCAAGTTTGGTGCTGTTTTGGCGTGGACTTAGGAAGTTTGTACCAAGTTTGTTACTGTTTTGGCGTGGACTTAGGAAGTTTGTACCAAGTTTGTTTCTGTTTTGGCGCGGACTTACGAAGTTTGTACCAAGTTTGTTACTGTTTTGGCGTGGACTTAGAAAGTTTGTATCAAGTTTGGTGCTGTTTTGGCGTGGACTTAGAAAGTTTGTATCAAGTTTGGTGCTGTTTTGGCGTGGACTTAGGAAGTTTGTACCAAGTTTGTTACTGTTTTGGCGTGGACTTAGGAAGTTTGTACCAAGTTTGGTGCTGTTTTGGCGTGGACTTAGGAAGTTTGTACCAAGTTTGTTACTGTTTTGGCGTGGACTTAGGAAGTTTGTACCAAGTTTGGTGCTGTTTTGGCGTGGACTTAGGAAGTTTGTACCAAGTTTGGTGCTGTTTTGGCGTGGACTTAGAAAGTTTGTATCAAGTTTGGTGCTGTTTTGGCGTGGACTTAGGAAGTTTGTACCTAGTTTGTTTCTGTTTTGGCGTGGACTTAGGAAGTTTGTACCAAGTTTGTTACTGTTTTGGCGTGGACTTAGGAAGTTTGTACCAAGTTTGTTACTGTTTTGGCGTGGACTTAGGAAGTTTGTACCAAGTTTGGTGCTGTTTTGGCGTGGACTTAGGAAGTTTGTACCAAGTTTGTTACTGTTTTGGCGTGGACTTAGGAAGTTTGTACCAAGTTTGTTTCTGTTTTGGCGCGGACTTACGAAGTTTGTACCAAGTTTGGTGCTGTTTTGGCGTGGACTTAGGAAGTTTGTATCAAGTTTGGTGCTGTTTTGGCGTGGACTTAGGAAGTTTGTACCAAGTTTGTTACTGTTTTGGCGTGGACTTAGGAAGTTTGTACCAAGTTTGGTGCTGTTTTGGCGTGGACTTAGGAAGTTTGTACCAAGTTTGTTACTGTTTTGGCGTGGACTTAGGAAGTTTGTACCAAGTTTGTTACTGTTTTGGCGTGGACTTAGGAAGTTTGTACCTAGTTTGTTTCTGTTTTGGCGTGGACTTAGGAAGTTTGTACCAAGTTTGGTGCTGTTTTGGCGTGGACTTAGGAAGTTTGTACCAAGTTTGTTACTGTTTTGGCGTGGACTTAGGAAGTTTGTACCAAGTTTGGTGCTGTTTTGGCGTGGACTTAGGAAGTTTGTACCAAGTTTGTTACTGTTTTGGCGTGGACTTAGGAAGTTTGTATCAAGTTTGGTGCTGTTTTGGCGTGGACTTAGGAAGTTTGTACCAAGTTTGTTACTGTTTTGGCGTGGACTTAGGAAGTTTGTACCAAGTTTGGTGCTGTTTTGGCGTGGACTTAGGAAGTTTGTACCAAGTTTGTTACTGTTTTGGCGTGGACTTAGGAAGTTTGTACCAAGTTTGTTACTGTTTTGGCGTGGACTTAGGAAGTTTGTACCAAGTTTGTTACTGTTTTGGCGTGGACTTAGGAAGTTTGTACCAAGTTTGGTGCTGTTTTGGCGTGGACTTAGGAAGTTTGTACCAAGTTTGTTACTGTTTTGGCGTGGACTTAGGAAGTTTGTACCAAGTTTGGTGCTGTTTTGGCGTTGACTTAGGAAGTTTGTACCAAGTTTGGTGCTGTTTTGGCGTGGACTTAGAAAGTTTGTATCAAGTTTGGTGCTGTTTTGGCGTGGACTTAGGAAGTTTGTACCAAGTTTGTTACTGTTTTGGCGTGGACTTAGGAAGTTTGTACCAAGTTTGGTGCTGTTTTGGCGTGGACTTAGGAAGTTTGTACCAAGTTTGTTACTGTTTTGGCGTGGACTTAGGAAGTTTGTACCAAGTTTGGTGCTGTTTTGGCGTGGACTTAGGAAGTTTGTACCAAGTTTGGTGCTGTTTTGGCGTGGACTTAGGAAGTTTGTACCAAGTTTGTTACTGTTTTGGCGTGGACTTAGGAAGTTTGTACCAAGTTTGGTGCTGTTTTGGCGTGGACTTAGGAAGTTTGTATCAAGTTTGGTGCTGTTTTGGCGTGGACTTAGGAAGTTTGTACCAAGTTTGGTGCTGTTTTGGCGTGGACTTAGGAAGTTTGTACCAAGTTTGTTACTGTTTTGGCGTGGACTTAGGAAGTTTGTACCAAGTTTGGTGCTGTTTTGGCGTGGACTTAGGAAGTTTGTACCAAGTTTGCAAGTGTTTTTTGGTAGTTTTAAGAAGTTTCTACAAAGTTTGTATTTGACACTATGTTGCAACTCTGTTGGAATTCGGGTAGTTGTAGGAAGTTTGTACCAAGTTTGTTACTGTTTTGGCGTGGTCTTAGGAAGTTTGTACCAAGTTTGTTACTGTTTTGGCGTGGACTTAGGAAGTTTGTACCAAGTTTGCAAGTGTTTTTGGGTAGTTTTAAGAAGTTTCTACAAAGTTTGTATTTGACACTCTGTTGCAACTCTGTTGGAATTCGGGTAGTTGTAGGAAGTTTGTACCAAGTTTGTTACTGTTTTGGCGTGGACTTAGGAAGTTTGTACCAAGTTTGGTGCTGTTTTGGCGTGGACTTAGGAAGTTTGTACCAAGTTTGTTACTGTTTTTGGGTAGTTTTAAGAAGTTTCTACAAAGTTTGTATTTGACACTCTGTTGCAACTCTGTTGGAATTCGGGTAGTTGTAGGAAGTTTGTACCAAGTTTGTTACTGTTTTGGCGTCGTCTTAGGAAGTTTGTACCAAGTTTGGTGCTGTTTTGGCGTGGACTTAGGAAGTTTGTACCAAGTTTGCAAGTGTTTTTGGGTAGTTTTAAGAAGTTTCTACAAAGTTTGTATTTGACACTCTGTTGCAACTCTGTTGGAATTCGGGTAGTTGTAGGAAGTTTGTACCAAGTTTGTTACTGTTTTGGCGTGGACTTAGGAAGTTTGTACCAAGTTTGGTGCTGTTTTGGCGTGGACTTAGGAAGTTTGTACCAAGTTTGCAAGTGTTTTTGGGTAGTTTTAAGAAGTTTCTACAAAGTTTGTATTTGACACTCTGTTGCAACTCTGTTGGAATTCGGGTAGTTGTAGGAAGTTTGTACCAAGTTTGTTACTGTTTTGGCGTCGTCTTAGGAAGTTTGTACCAAGTTTGGTGCTGTTTTGGCGTGGACTTAGGAAGTTTGTACCAAGTTTGTTACTGTTTTGGCGTGGACTTAGGAAGTTTGTACCAAGTTTGCAAGTGTTTTTGGGTAGTTTTAAGAAGTTTCTACAAAGTTTGTATTTGACACTCTGTTGCAACTCTGTTGGAATTCGGGTAGTTGTAGGAAGTTTGTACCAAGTTTGTTACTGTTTTGGCGTGGACTTAGGAAGTTTGTACCAAGTTTGGTGCTGTTTTGGCGTGGACTTAGGAAGTTTGTACCAAGTTTGCAAGTGTTTTTGGGTAGTTTTAAGAAGTTTCTACAAAGTTTGTATTTGACACTCTGTTGCAACTCTGTTGGAATTCGGGTAGTTGTAGGAAGTTTGTACCAAGTTTGTTACTGTTTTGGCGTGGACTTAGGAAGTTTGTACCAAGTTTGTTTCTGTTTTGGCGTGGACTTAGGAAGTTTGTACCAAGTTTGTTACTGTTGTGGCGTGGACTTAGGAAGTTTGTACCAAGTTTGGTGCTGTTTTGGCGTGGACTTAGGAAGTTTGTACCAAGTTTGTTACTGTTTTGGCGTGGACTTAGGAAGTTTGTACCAAGTTTGTTACTGTTTTGGCGTGGACTTAGGAAGTTTGTACCAAGTTTGTTACTGTTTTGGCGTGGACTTAGGAAGTTTGTACCAAGTTTGGTGCTGTTTTGGCGTGGACTTAGGAAGTTTGTACCAAGTTTGTTACTGTTTTGGCGTGGACTTAGGAAGTTTGTACCAAGTTTGTTTCTGTTTTGGCGCGGACTTACGAAGTTTGTACCAAGTTTGGTGCTGTTTTGGCGTGGACTTAGGAAGTTTGTACCAAGTTTGTTACTGTTTTGGCGTGGACTTAGAAAGTTTGTATCAAGTTTGGTGCTGTTTTGGCGTGGACTTAGAAAGTTTGTATCAAGTTTGGTGCTGTTTTGGCGTGGACTTAGGAAGTTTGTACCAAGTTTGTTACTGTTTTGGCGTGGACTTAGGAAGTTTGTACCAAGTTTGGTGCTGTTTTGGCGTGGACTTAGGAAGTTTGTACCAAGTTTGTTACTGTTTTGGCGTGGACTTAGGAAGTTTGTACCAAGTTTGGTGCTGTTTTGGCGTGGACTTAGGAAGTTTGTACCAAGTTTGGTGCTGTTTTGGCGTGGACTTAGAAAGTTTGTATCAAGTTTGGTGCTGTTTTGGCGTGGACTTAGGAAGTTTGTACCTAGTTTGTTTCTGTTTTGGCGTGGACTTAGGAAGTTTGTACCAAGTTTGTTACTGTTTTGGCGTGGACTTAGGAAGTTTGTACCAAGTTTGTTACTGTTTTGGCGTGGACTTAGGAAGTTTGTACCAAGTTTGGTGCTGTTTTGGCGTGGACTTAGGAAGTTTGTACCAAGTTTGTTACTGTTTTGGCGTGGACTTAGGAAGTTTGTACTAAGTTTGTTTCTGTTTTGGCGCGGACTTACGAAGTTTGTACCAAGTTTGGTGCTGTTTTGGCGTGGACTTAGGAAGTTTGTATCAAGTTTGGTGCTGTTTTGGCGTGGACTTAGGAAGTTTGTACCAAGTTTGTTACTGTTTTGGCGTGGACTTAGGAAGTTTGTACCAAGTTTGGTGCTGTTTTGGCGTGGACTTAGGAAGTTTGTACCAAGTTTGTTACTGTTTTGGCGTGGACTTAGGAAGTTTGTACCAAGTTTGTTACTGTTTTGGCGTGGACTTAGGAAGTTTGTACCAAGTTTGTTACTGTTTTGGCGTGGACTTAGGAAGTTTGTACCAAGTTTGCAAGTGTTTTTGGGTAGTTTTAAGAAGTTTCTACAAAGTTTGTATTTGACACTCTGTTGCAACTCTGTTGGAATTCGGGTAGTTGTAGGAAGTTTGTACCAAGTTTGTTTCTGTTTTGGCGTGGACTTAGGAAGTTTGTACCAAGTTTGGTGCTGTTTTGTCGTGGACTTAGGAAGTTTGTACCAAGTTTGTTACTGTTTTGGCGTGGACTTAGGAAGTTTGTACCAAGTTTGTTTCTGTTTTGGCGCGGACTTACGAAGTTTGTACCAAGTTTGGTGCTGTTTTGGCGTGGACTTAGGAAGTTTGTATCAAGTTTGGTGCTGTTTTGGCGTGGACTTAGGAAGTTTGTACCAAGTTTGTTACTGTTTTGGCGTGGACTTAGGAAGTTTGTACCAAGTTTGGTGCTGTTTTGGCGTGGACTTAGGAAGTTTGTACCAAGTTTGTTACTGTTTTGGCGTGGACTTAGGAAGTTTGTACAAAGTTTGTTACTGTTTTGGCGTGGACTTAGGAAGTTTGTACCAAGTTTGTTACTGTTTTGGCGTGGACTTAGGAAGTTTGTACCAAGTTTGCAAGTGTTTTTGGGTAGTTTTAAGAAGTTTCTACAAAGTTTGTATTTGACACTCTGTTGCAACTCTGTTGGAATTCGGGTAGTTGTAGGAAGTTTGTACCAAGTTTGTTTCTGTTTTGGCGTGGACTTAGGAAGTTTGTACCAAGTTTGTTACTGTTGTGGCGTGGACTTAGGAAGTTTGTACCAAGTTTGGTGCTGTTTTGGCGTGGACTTAGGAAGTTTGTACCAAGTTTGTTACTGTTTTGGCGTGGACTTAGGAAGTTTGTACCAAGTTTGTTACTGTTTTGGCGTGGACTTAGGAAGTTTGTACCAAGTTTGTTTCTGTTTTGGCGTGGACTTAGGAAGTTTGTACCAAGTTTGTTACTGTTGTGGCGTGGACTTAGGAAGTTTGTACCAAGTTTGGTGCTGTTTTGGCGTGGACTTAGGAAGTTTGTACCAAGTTTGTTACTGTTTTGGCGTGGACTTAGGAAGTTTGTACCAAGTTTGTTTCTGTTTTGGCGCGGACTTACGAAGTTTGTACCAAGTTTGGTGCTGTTTTGGCGTGGACTTAGGAAGTTTGTACCAAGTTTGTTACTGTTTTGGCGTGGACTTAGGAAGTTTGTACCAAGTTTGTTACTGTTTTGGCGTGGACTTAGGAAGTTTGTACCAAGTTTGGTGCTGTTTTGGCGTGGACTTAGGAAGTTTGTACCAAGTTTGTTACTGTTTTGGCGTGGACTTTGGAAGTTTGTACCAAGTTTGGTGCTGTTTTGGCGTGGACTTAGGAAGTTTGTACCAAGTTTGTTACTGTTTTGGCGTGGACTTAGGAAGTTTGTACCAAGTTTGTTACTGTTTTGGCGTGGACTTAGGAAGTTTGTACCAAGTTTGGTGCTGTTTTGGCGTGGACTTAGGAAGTTTGTACCAAGTTTGTTACTGTTTTGGCGTGGACTTAGGAAGTTTGTACCAAGTTTGGTGCTGTTTTGGCGTGGACTTAGGAAGTTTGTACCAAGTTTGGTGCTGTTTTGGCGTGGACTTAGAAAGTTTGTATCAAGTTTGGTGCTGTTTTGGCGTGGACTTAGGAAGTTTGTACCTAGTTTGTTTCTGTTTTGGCGTGGACTTAGGAAGTTTGTACCAAGTTTGTTACTGTTTTGGCGTGGACTTAGGAAGTTTGTACCAAGTTTGTTACTGTTTTGGCGTGGACTTAGGAAGTTTGTACCAAGTTTGGTGCTGTTTTGGCGTGGACTTAGGAAGTTTGTACCAAGTTTGTTACTGTTTTGGCGTGGACTTAGGAAGTTTGTACCAAGTTTGTTTCTGTTTTGGCGCGGACTTACGAAGTTTGTACCAAGTTTGGTGCTGTTTTGGCGTGGACTTAGGAAGTTTGTATCAAGTTTGGTGCTGTTTTGGCGTGGACTTAGGAAGTTTGTACCAAGTTTGTTACTGTTTTGGCGTGGACTTAGGAAGTTTGTACCAAGTTTGGTGCTGTTTTGGCGTGGACTTAGGAAGTTTGTACCAAGTTTGTTACTGTTTTGGCGTGGACTTAGGAAGTTTGTACCAAGTTTGTTACTGTTTTGGCGTGGACTTAGGAAGTTTGTACCTAGTTTGTTTCTGTTTTGGCGTGGACTTAGGAAGTTTGTACCAAGTTTGGTGCTGTTTTGGCGTGGACTTAGGAAGTTTGTACCAAGTTTGTTACTGTTTTGGCGTGGACTTAGGAAGTTTGTACCAAGTTTGGTGCTGTTTTGGCGTGGACTTAGGAAGTTTGTACCAAGTTTGTTACTGTTTTGGCGTGGACTTAGGAAGTTTGTATCAAGTTTGGTGCTGTTTTGGCGTGGACTTAGGAAGTTTGTACCAAGTTTGTTACTGTTTTGGCGTGGACTTAGGAAGTTTGTACCAAGTTTGGTGCTGTTTTGGCGTGGACTTAGGAAGTTTGTACCAAGTTTGTTACTGTTTTGGCGTGGACTTAGGAAGTTTGTACCAAGTTTGTTACTGTTTTGGCGTGGACTTAGGAAGTTTGTACCAAGTTTGTTACTGTTTTGGCGTGGACTTAGGAAGTTTGTACCAAGTTTGGTGCTGTTTTGGCGTGGACTTAGGAAGTTTGTACCAAGTTTGTTACTGTTTTGGCGTGGACTTAGGAAGTTTGTACCAAGTTTGGTGCTGTTTTGGCGTTGACTTAGGAAGTTTGTACCAAGTTTGGTGCTGTTTTGGCGTGGACTTAGAAAGTTTGTATCAAGTTTGGTGCTGTTTTGGCGTGGACTTAGGAAGTTTGTACCAAGTTTGTTACTGTTTTGGCGTGGACTTAGGAAGTTTGTACCAAGTTTGGTGCTGTTTTGGCGTGGACTTAGGAAGTTTGTACCAAGTTTGTTACTGTTTTGGCGTGGACTTAGGAAGTTTGTACCAAGTTTGGTGCTGTTTTGGCGTGGACTTAGGAAGTTTGTACCAAGTTTGGTGCTGTTTTGGCGTGGACTTAGGAAGTTTGTACCAAGTTTGTTACTGTTTTGGCGTGGACTTAGGAAGTTTGTACCAAGTTTGGTGCTGTTTTGGCGTGGACTTAGGAAGTTTGTATCAAGTTTGGTGCTGTTTTGGCGTGGACTTAGGAAGTTTGTACCAAGTTTGGTGCTGTTTTGGCGTGGACTTAGGAAGTTTGTACCAAGTTTGTTACTGTTTTGGCGTGGACTTAGGAAGTTTGTACCAAGTTTGGTGCTGTTTTGGCGTGGACTTAGGAAGTTTGTACCAAGTTTGCAAGTGTTTTTTGGTAGTTTTAAGAAGTTTCTACAAAGTTTGTATTTGACACTATGTTGCAACTCTGTTGGAATTCGGGTAGTTGTAGGAAGTTTGTACCAAGTTTGTTACTGTTTTGGCGTGGTCTTAGGAAGTTTGTACCAAGTTTGTTACTGTTTTGGCGTGGACTTAGGAAGTTTGTACCAAGTTTGCAAGTGTTTTTGGGTAGTTTTAAGAAGTTTCTACAAAGTTTGTATTTGACACTCTGTTGCAACTCTGTTGGAATTCGGGTAGTTGTAGGAAGTTTGTACCAAGTTTGTTACTGTTTTGGCGTGGACTTAGGAAGTTTGTACCAAGTTTGGTGCTGTTTTGGCGTGGACTTAGGAAGTTTGTACCAAGTTTGTTACTGTTTTTGGGTAGTTTTAAGAAGTTTCTACAAAGTTTGTATTTGACACTCTGTTGCAACTCTGTTGGAATTCGGGTAGTTGTAGGAAGTTTGTACCAAGTTTGTTACTGTTTTGGCGTCGTCTTAGGAAGTTTGTACCAAGTTTGGTGCTGTTTTGGCGTGGACTTAGGAAGTTTGTACCAAGTTTGCAAGTGTTTTTGGGTAGTTTTAAGAAGTTTCTACAAAGTTTGTATTTGACACTCTGTTGCAACTCTGTTGGAATTCGGGTAGTTGTAGGAAGTTTGTACCAAGTTTGTTACTGTTTTGGCGTGGACTTAGGAAGTTTGTACCAAGTTTGGTGCTGTTTTGGCGTGGACTTAGGAAGTTTGTACCAAGTTTGCAAGTGTTTTTGGGTAGTTTTAAGAAGTTTCTACAAAGTTTGTATTTGACACTCTGTTGCAACTCTGTTGGAATTCGGGTAGTTGTAGGAAGTTTGTACCAAGTTTGTTACTGTTTTGGCGTCGTCTTAGGAAGTTTGTACCAAGTTTGGTGCTGTTTTGGCGTGGACTTAGGAAGTTTGTACCAAGTTTGTTACTGTTTTGGCGTGGACTTAGGAAGTTTGTACCAAGTTTGCAAGTGTTTTTGGGTAGTTTTAAGAAGTTTCTACAAAGTTTGTATTTGACACTCTGTTGCAACTCTGTTGGAATTCGGGTAGTTGTAGGAAGTTTGTACCAAGTTTGTTACTGTTTTGGCGTGGACTTAGGAAGTTTGTACCAAGTTTGGTGCTGTTTTGGCGTGGACTTAGGAAGTTTGTACCAAGTTTGCAAGTGTTTTTGGGTAGTTTTAAGAAGTTTCTACAAAGTTTGTATTTGACACTCTGTTGCAACTCTGTTGGAATTCGGGTAGTTGTAGGAAGTTTGTACCAAGTTTGTTACTGTTTTGGCGTGGACTTAGGAAGTTTGTACCAAGTTTGTTTCTGTTTTGGCGTGGACTTAGGAAGTTTGTACCAAGTTTGTTACTGTTGTGGCGTGGACTTAGGAAGTTTGTACCAAGTTTGGTGCTGTTTTGGCGTGGACTTAGGAAGTTTGTACCAAGTTTGTTACTGTTTTGGCGTGGACTTAGGAAGTTTGTACCAAGTTTGTTACTGTTTTGGCGTGGACTTAGGAAGTTTGTACCAAGTTTGTTACTGTTTTGGCGTGGACTTAGGAAGTTTGTACCAAGTTTGGTGCTGTTTTGGCGTGGACTTAGGAAGTTTGTACCAAGTTTGTTACTGTTTTGGCGTGGACTTAGGAAGTTTGTACCAAGTTTGTTTCTGTTTTGGCGCGGACTTACGAAGTTTGTACCAAGTTTGGTGCTGTTTTGGCGTGGACTTAGGAAGTTTGTACCAAGTTTGTTACTGTTTTGGCGTGGACTTAGAAAGTTTGTATCAAGTTTGGTGCTGTTTTGGCGTGGACTTAGAAAGTTTGTATCAAGTTTGGTGCTGTTTTGGCGTGGACTTAGGAAGTTTGTACCAAGTTTGTTACTGTTTTGGCGTGGACTTAGGAAGTTTGTACCAAGTTTGGTGCTGTTTTGGCGTGGACTTAGGAAGTTTGTACCAAGTTTGTTACTGTTTTGGCGTGGACTTAGGAAGTTTGTACCAAGTTTGGTGCTGTTTTGGCGTGGACTTAGGAAGTTTGTACCAAGTTTGGTGCTGTTTTGGCGTGGACTTAGAAAGTTTGTATCAAGTTTGGTGCTGTTTTGGCGTGGACTTAGGAAGTTTGTACCTAGTTTGTTTCTGTTTTGGCGTGGACTTAGGAAGTTTGTACCAAGTTTGTTACTGTTTTGGCGTGGACTTAGGAAGTTTGTACCAAGTTTGTTACTGTTTTGGCGTGGACTTAGGAAGTTTGTACCAAGTTTGGTGCTGTTTTGGCGTGGACTTAGGAAGTTTGTACCAAGTTTGTTACTGTTTTGGCGTGGACTTAGGAAGTTTGTACTAAGTTTGTTTCTGTTTTGGCGCGGACTTACGAAGTTTGTACCAAGTTTGGTGCTGTTTTGGCGTGGACTTAGGAAGTTTGTATCAAGTTTGGTGCTGTTTTGGCGTGGACTTAGGAAGTTTGTACCAAGTTTGTTACTGTTTTGGCGTGGACTTAGGAAGTTTGTACCAAGTTTGGTGCTGTTTTGGCGTGGACTTAGGAAGTTTGTACCAAGTTTGTTACTGTTTTGGCGTGGACTTAGGAAGTTTGTACCAAGTTTGTTACTGTTTTGGCGTGGACTTAGGAAGTTTGTACCAAGTTTGTTACTGTTTTGGCGTGGACTTAGGAAGTTTGTACCAAGTTTGCAAGTGTTTTTGGGTAGTTTTAAGAAGTTTCTACAAAGTTTGTATTTGACACTCTGTTGCAACTCTGTTGGAATTCGGGTAGTTGTAGGAAGTTTGTACCAAGTTTGTTTCTGTTTTGGCGTGGACTTAGGAAGTTTGTACCAAGTTTGGTGCTGTTTTGTCGTGGACTTAGGAAGTTTGTACCAAGTTTGTTACTGTTTTGGCGTGGACTTAGGAAGTTTGTACCAAGTTTGTTTCTGTTTTGGCGCGGACTTACGAAGTTTGTACCAAGTTTGGTGCTGTTTTGGCGTGGACTTAGGAAGTTTGTATCAAGTTTGGTGCTGTTTTGGCGTGGACTTAGGAAGTTTGTACCAAGTTTGTTACTGTTTTGGCGTGGACTTAGGAAGTTTGTACCAAGTTTGGTGCTGTTTTGGCGTGGACTTAGGAAGTTTGTACCAAGTTTGTTACTGTTTTGGCGTGGACTTAGGAAGTTTGTACAAAGTTTGTTACTGTTTTGGCGTGGACTTAGGAAGTTTGTACCAAGTTTGTTACTGTTTTGGCGTGGACTTAGGAAGTTTGTACCAAGTTTGCAAGTGTTTTTGGGTAGTTTTAAGAAGTTTCTACAAAGTTTGTATTTGACACTCTGTTGCAACTCTGTTGGAATTCGGGTAGTTGTAGGAAGTTTGTACCAAGTTTGTTTCTGTTTTGGCGTGGACTTAGGAAGTTTGTACCAAGTTTGGTGCTGTTTTGGCGTGGACTTAGGAAGTTTGTACCAAGTTTGTTACTGTTTTGGCGTGGACTTAGGAAGTTTGTACCAAGTTTGTTACTGTTTTGGCGTGGACTTAGGAAGTTTGTACCAAGTTTGTTACTGTTTTGGCGTGGACTTAGGAAGTTTGTACCAAGTTTGTTACTGTTTTGGCGTGGACTTAGGAAGTTTGTACCAAGTTTGTTACTGTTTTGGCGTGGACTTACGAAGTTTGTACCAAGTTTGTTACTGTTTTGGCGTGGACTTAGGAAGTTTGTACCAAGTTTGTTACTGTTTTGGCGTGGACTTAGAAAGTTTGTACCAAGTTTGGTGCTGTTTTGGCGTGGACTTAGGAAGTTTGTACCAAGTTTGGTGCTGTTTTGGCGTGGACTTAGGAAGTTTGTACCAAGTTTGTTACTGTTGTGGCGTGGACTTAGGAAGTTTGTACCAAGTTTGGTGCTGTTTTGGCGTGGACTTAGGAAGTTTGTACCAAGTTTGTTACTGTTTTGGCGTGGACTTAGGAAGTTTGTACCAAGTTTGTTACTGTTTTGGCGTGGACTTAGGAAGTTTGTACCAAGTTTGTTTCTGTTTTGGCGTGGACTTAGGAAGTTTGTACCAAGTTTGTTACTGTTGTGGCGTGGACTTAGGAAGTTTGTACCAAGTTTGGTGCTGTTTTGGCGTGGACTTAGGAAGTTTGTACCAAGTTTGTTACTGTTTTGGCGTGGACTTAGGAAGTTTGTACCAAGTTTGTTTCTGTTTTGGCGCGGACTTACGAAGTTTGTACCAAGTTTGGTGCTGTTTTGGCGTGGACTTAGGAAGTTTGTACCAAGTTTGTTACTGTTTTGGCGTGGACTTAGAAAGTTTGTATCAAGTTTGGTGCTGTTTTGGCGTGGACTTAGAAAGTTTGTATCAAGTTTGGTGCTGTTTTGGCGTGGACTTAGGAAGTTTGTACCAAGTTTGTTACTGTTTTGGCGTAGACTTAGGAAGTTTGTACCAAGTTTGGTGCTGTTTTGGCGTGGACTTAGGAAGTTTGTACCAAGTTTGTTACTGTTTTGGCGTGGACTTAGGAAGTTTGTACCAAGTTTGGTGCTGTTTTGGCGTGGACTTAGGAAGTTTGTACCAAGTTTGGTGCTGTTTTGGCGTGGACTTAGAAAGTTTGTATCAAGTTTGGTGCTGTTTTGGCGTGGACTTAGGAAGTTTGTACCTAGTTTGTTTCTGTTTTGGCGTGGACTTAGGAAGTTTGTACCAAGTTTGTTACTGTTTTGGCGTGGACTTAGGAAGTTTGTACCAAGTTTGTTACTGTTTTGGCGTGGACTTAGGAAGTTTGTACCAAGTTTGGTGCTGTTTTGGCGTGGACTTAGGAAGTTTGTACCAAGTTTGTTACTGTTTTGGCGTGGACTTAGGAAGTTTGTACCAAGTTTGTTTCTGTTTTGGCGCGGACTTACGAAGTTTGTACCAAGTTTGGTGCTGTTTTGGCGTGGACTTAGGAAGTTTGTATCAAGTTTGGTGCTGTTTTGGCGTGGACTTAGGAAGTTTGTACCAAGTTTGTTACTGTTTTGGCGTGGACTTAGGAAGTTTGTACCAAGTTTGGTGCTGTTTTGGCGTGGACTTAGGAAGTTTGTACCAAGTTTGTTACTGTTTTGGCGTGGACTTAGGAAGTTTGTACCAAGTTTGTTACTGTTTTGGCGTGGACTTAGGAAGTTTGTACCTAGTTTGTTTCTGTTTTGGCGTGGACTTAGGAAGTTTGTACCAAGTTTGGTGCTGTTTTGGCGTGGACTTAGGAAGTTTGTACCAAGTTTGTTACTGTTTTGGCGTGGACTTAGGAAGTTTGTACCAAGTTTGGTGCTGTTTTGGCGTGGACTTAGGAAGTTTGTACCAAGTTTGTTACTGTTTTGGCGTGGACTTAGGAAGTTTGTATCAAGTTTGGTGCTGTTTTGGCGTGGACTTAGGAAGTTTGTACCAAGTTTGTTACTGTTTTGGCGTGGACTTAGGAAGTTTGTACCAAGTTTGGTGCTGTTTTGGCGTGGACTTAGGAAGTTTGTACCAAGTTTGTTACTGTTTTGGCGTGGACTTAGGAAGTTTGTACCAAGTTTGTTACTGTTTTGGCGTGGACTTAGGAAGTTTGTACCAAGTTTGTTACTGTTTTGGCGTGGACTTAGGAAGTTTGTACCAAGTTTGGTGCTGTTTTGGCGTGGACTTAGGAAGTTTGTACCAAGTTTGTTACTGTTTTGGCGTGGACTTAGGAAGTTTGTACCAAGTTTGGTGCTGTTTTGGCGTTGACTTAGGAAGTTTGTACCAAGTTTGGTGCTGTTTTGGCGTGGACTTAGAAAGTTTGTATCAAGTTTGGTGCTGTTTTGGCGTGGACTTAGGAAGTTTGTACCAAGTTTGTTACTGTTTTGGCGTGGACTTAGGAAGTTTGTACCAAGTTTGGTGCTGTTTTGGCGTGGACTTAGGAAGTTTGTACCAAGTTTGTTACTGTTTTGGCGTGGACTTAGGAAGTTTGTACCAAGTTTGGTGCTGTTTTGGCGTGGACTTAGGAAGTTTGTACCAAGTTTGGTGCTGTTTTGGCGTGGACTTAGGAAGTTTGTACCAAGTTTGTTACTGTTTTGGCGTGGACTTAGGAAGTTTGTACCAAGTTTGGTGCTGTTTTGGCGTGGACTTAGGAAGTTTGTATCAAGTTTGGTGCTGTTTTGGCGTGGACTTAGGAAGTTTGTACCAAGTTTGGTGCTGTTTTGGCGTGGACTTAGGAAGTTTGTACCAAGTTTGTTACTGTTTTGGCGTGGACTTAGGAAGTTTGTACCAAGTTTGGTGCTGTTTTGGCGTGGACTTAGGAAGTTTGTACCAAGTTTGCAAGTGTTTTTTGGTAGTTTTAAGAAGTTTCTACAAAGTTTGTATTTGACACTATGTTGCAACTCTGTTGGAATTCGGGTAGTTGTAGGAAGTTTGTACCAAGTTTGTTACTGTTTTGGCGTGGTCTTAGGAAGTTTGTACCAAGTTTGTTACTGTTTTGGCGTGGACTTAGGAAGTTTGTACCAAGTTTGCAAGTGTTTTTGGGTAGTTTTAAGAAGTTTCTACAAAGTTTGTATTTGACACTCTGTTGCAACTCTGTTGGAATTCGGGTAGTTGTAGGAAGTTTGTACCAAGTTTGTTACTGTTTTGGCGTGGACTTAGGAAGTTTGTACCAAGTTTGGTGCTGTTTTGGCGTGGACTTAGGAAGTTTGTACCAAGTTTGTTACTGTTTTTGGGTAGTTTTAAGAAGTTTCTACAAAGTTTGTATTTGACACTCTGTTGCAACTCTGTTGGAATTCGGGTAGTTGTAGGAAGTTTGTACCAAGTTTGTTACTGTTTTGGCGTCGTCTTAGGAAGTTTGTACCAAGTTTGGTGCTGTTTTGGCGTGGACTTAGGAAGTTTGTACCAAGTTTGCAAGTGTTTTTGGGTAGTTTTAAGAAGTTTCTACAAAGTTTGTATTTGACACTCTGTTGCAACTCTGTTGGAATTCGGGTAGTTGTAGGAAGTTTGTACCAAGTTTGTTACTGTTTTGGCGTGGACTTAGGAAGTTTGTACCAAGTTTGGTGCTGTTTTGGCGTGGACTTAGGAAGTTTGTACCAAGTTTGCAAGTGTTTTTGGGTAGTTTTAAGAAGTTTCTACAAAGTTTGTATTTGACACTCTGTTGCAACTCTGTTGGAATTCGGGTAGTTGTAGGAAGTTTGTACCAAGTTTGTTACTGTTTTGGCGTCGTCTTAGGAAGTTTGTACCAAGTTTGGTGCTGTTTTGGCGTGGACTTAGGAAGTTTGTACCAAGTTTGTTACTGTTTTGGCGTGGACTTAGGAAGTTTGTACCAAGTTTGCAAGTGTTTTTGGGTAGTTTTAAGAAGTTTCTACAAAGTTTGTATTTGACACTCTGTTGCAACTCTGTTGGAATTCGGGTAGTTGTAGGAAGTTTGTACCAAGTTTGTTACTGTTTTGGCGTGGACTTAGGAAGTTTGTACCAAGTTTGGTGCTGTTTTGGCGTGGACTTAGGAAGTTTGTACCAAGTTTGCAAGTGTTTTTGGGTAGTTTTAAGAAGTTTCTACAAAGTTTGTATTTGACACTCTGTTGCAACTCTGTTGGAATTCGGGTAGTTGTAGGAAGTTTGTACCAAGTTTGTTACTGTTTTGGCGTGGACTTAGGAAGTTTGTACCAAGTTTGTTTCTGTTTTGGCGTGGACTTAGGAAGTTTGTACCAAGTTTGTTACTGTTGTGGCGTGGACTTAGGAAGTTTGTACCAAGTTTGGTGCTGTTTTGGCGTGGACTTAGGAAGTTTGTACCAAGTTTGTTACTGTTTTGGCGTGGACTTAGGAAGTTTGTACCAAGTTTGTTACTGTTTTGGCGTGGACTTAGGAAGTTTGTACCAAGTTTGTTACTGTTTTGGCGTGGACTTAGGAAGTTTGTACCAAGTTTGGTGCTGTTTTGGCGTGGACTTAGGAAGTTTGTACCAAGTTTGTTACTGTTTTGGCGTGGACTTAGGAAGTTTGTACCAAGTTTATTTCTGTTTTGGCGCGGACTTACGAAGTTTGTACCAAGTTTGGTGCTGTTTTGGCGTGGACTTAGGAAGTTTGTACCAAGTTTGTTACTGTTTTGGCGTGGACTTAGAAAGTTTGTATCAAGTTTGGTGCTGTTTTGGCGTGGACTTAGAAAGTTTGTATCAAGTTTGGTGCTGTTTTGGCGTGGACTTAGGAAGTTTGTACCAAGTTTGTTACTGTTTTGGCGTGGACTTAGGAAGTTTGTACCAAGTTTGGTGCTGTTTTGGCGTGGACTTAGGAAGTTTGTACCAAGTTTGTTACTGTTTTGGCGTGGACTTAGGAAGTTTGTACCAAGTTTGGTGCTGTTTTGGCGTGGACTTAGGAAGTTTGTACCAAGTTTGGTGCTGTTTTGGCGTGGACTTAGAAAGTTTGTATCAAGTTTGGTGCTGTTTTGGCGTGGACTTAGGAAGTTTGTACCTAGTTTGTTTCTGTTTTGGCGTGGACTTAGGAAGTTTGTACCAAGTTTGTTACTGTTTTGGCGTGGACTTAGGAAGTTTGTACCAAGTTTGTTACTGTTTTGGCGTGGACTTAGGAAGTTTGTACCAAGTTTGGTGCTGTTTTGGCGTGGACTTAGGAAGTTTGTACCAAGTTTGTTACTGTTTTGGCGTGGACTTAGGAAGTTTGTACTAAGTTTGTTTCTGTTTTGGCGCGGACTTACGAAGTTTGTACCAAGTTTGGTGCTGTTTTGGCGTGGACTTAGGAAGTTTGTATCAAGTTTGGTGCTGTTTTGGCGTGGACTTAGGAAGTTTGTACCAAGTTTGTTACTGTTTTGGCGTGGACTTAGGAAGTTTGTACCAAGTTTGGTGCTGTTTTGGCGTGGACTTAGGAAGTTTGTACCAAGTTTGTTACTGTTTTGGCGTGGACTTAGGAAGTTTGTACCAAGTTTGTTACTGTTTTGGCGTGGACTTAGGAAGTTTGTACCAAGTTTGTTACTGTTTTGGCGTGGACTTAGGAAGTTTGTACCAAGTTTGCAAGTGTTTTTGGGTAGTTTTAAGAAGTTTCTACAAAGTTTGTATTTGACACTCTGTTGCAACTCTGTTGGAATTCGGGTAGTTGTAGGAAGTTTGTACCAAGTTTGTTTCTGTTTTGGCGTGGACTTAGGAAGTTTGTACCAAGTTTGGTGCTGTTTTGTCGTGGACTTAGGAAGTTTGTACCAAGTTTGTTACTGTTTTGGCGTGGACTTAGGAAGTTTGTACCAAGTTTGTTTCTGTTTTGGCGCGGACTTACGAAGTTTGTACCAAGTTTGGTGCTGTTTTGGCGTGGACTTAGGAAGTTTGTATCAAGTTTGGTGCTGTTTTGGCGTGGACTTAGGAAGTTTGTACCAAGTTTGTTACTGTTTTGGCGTGGACTTAGGAAGTTTGTACCAAGTTTGGTGCTGTTTTGGCGTGGACTTAGGAAGTTTGTACCAAGTTTGTTACTGTTTTGGCGTGGACTTAGGAAGTTTGTACAAAGTTTGTTACTGTTTTGGCGTGGACTTAGGAAGTTTGTACCAAGTTTGTTACTGTTTTGGCGTGGACTTAGGAAGTTTGTACCAAGTTTGCAAGTGTTTTTGGGTAGTTTTAAGAAGTTTCTACAAAGTTTGTATTTGACACTCTGTTGCAACTCTGTTGGAATTCGGGTAGTTGTAGGAAGTTTGTACCAAGTTTGTTTCTGTTTTGGCGTGGACTTAGGAAGTTTGTACCAAGTTTGTTACTGTTGTGGCGTGGACTTAGGAAGTTTGTACCAAGTTTGGTGCTGTTTTGGCGTGGACTTAGGAAGTTTGTACCAAGTTTGTTACTGTTTTGGCGTGGACTTAGGAAGTTTGTACCAAGTTTGTTACTGTTTTGGCGTGGACTTAGGAAGTTTGTACCAAGTTTGTTTCTGTTTTGGCGTGGACTTAGGAAGTTTGTACCAAGTTTGTTACTGTTGTGGCGTGGACTTAGGAAGTTTGTACCAAGTTTGGTGCTGTTTTGGCGTGGACTTAGGAAGTTTGTACCAAGTTTGTTACTGTTTTGGCGTGGACTTAGGAAGTTTGTACCAAGTTTGTTTCTGTTTTGGCGCGGACTTACGAAGTTTGTACCAAGTTTGGTGCTGTTTTGGCGTGGACTTAGGAAGTTTGTACCAAGTTTGTTACTGTTTTGGCGTGGACTTAGAAAGTTTGTATCAAGTTTGGTGCTGTTTTGGCGTGGACTTAGAAAGTTTGTATCAAGTTTGGTGCTGTTTTGGCGTGGACTTAGGAAGTTTGTACCAAGTTTGTTACTGTTTTGGCGTGGACTTAGGAAGTTTGTACCAAGTTTGGTGCTGTTTTGGCGTGGACTTAGGAAGTTTGTACCAAGTTTGTTACTGTTTTGGCGTGGACTTAGGAAGTTTGTACCAAGTTTGGTGCTGTTTTGGCGTGGACTTAGGAAGTTTGTACCAAGTTTGGTGCTGTTTTGGCGTGGACTTAGAAAGTTTGTATCAAGTTTGGTGCTGTTTTGGCGTGGACTTAGGAAGTTTGTACCTAGTTTGTTTCTGTTTTGGCGTGGACTTAGGAAGTTTGTACCAAGTTTGTTACTGTTTTGGCGTGGACTTAGGAAGTTTGTACCAAGTTTGTTACTGTTTTGGCGTGGACTTAGGAAGTTTGTACCAAGTTTGGTGCTGTTTTGGCGTGGACTTAGGAAGTTTGTACCAAGTTTGTTACTGTTTTGGCGTGGACTTAGGAAGTTTGTACCAAGTTTGTTTCTGTTTTGGCGCGGACTTACGAAGTTTGTACCAAGTTTGGTGCTGTTTTGGCGTGGACTTAGGAAGTTTGTATCAAGTTTGGTGCTGTTTTGGCGTGGACTTAGGAAGTTTGTACCAAGTTTGTTACTGTTTTGGCGTGGACTTAGGAAGTTTGTACCAAGTTTGGTGCTGTTTTGGCGTGGACTTAGGAAGTTTGTACCAAGTTTGTTACTGTTTTGGCGTGGACTTAGGAAGTTTGTACCAAGTTTGTTACTGTTTTGGCGTGGACTTAGGAAGTTTGTACCTAGTTTGTTTCTGTTTTGGCGTGGACTTAGGAAGTTTGTACCAAGTTTGGTGCTGTTTTGGCGTGGACTTAGGAAGTTTGTACCAAGTTTGTTACTGTTTTGGCGTGGACTTAGGAAGTTTGTACCAAGTTTGGTGCTGTTTTGGCGTGGACTTAGGAAGTTTGTACCAAGTTTGTTACTGTTTTGGCGTGGACTTAGGAAGTTTGTATCAAGTTTGGTGCTGTTTTGGCGTGGACTTAGGAAGTTTGTACCAAGTTTGTTACTGTTTTGGCGTGGACTTAGGAAGTTTGTACCAAGTTTGGTGCTGTTTTGGCGTGGACTTAGGAAGTTTGTACCAAGTTTGTTACTGTTTTGGCGTGGACTTAGGAAGTTTGTACCAAGTTTGTTACTGTTTTGGCGTGGACTTAGGAAGTTTGTACCAAGTTTGTTACTGTTTTGGCGTGGACTTAGGAAGTTTGTACCAAGTTTGGTGCTGTTTTGGCGTGGACTTAGGAAGTTTGTACCAAGTTTGTTACTGTTTTGGCGTGGACTTAGGAAGTTTGTACCAAGTTTGGTGCTGTTTTGGCGTTGACTTAGGAAGTTTGTACCAAGTTTGGTGCTGTTTTGGCGTGGACTTAGAAAGTTTGTATCAAGTTTGGTGCTGTTTTGGCGTGGACTTAGGAAGTTTGTACCAAGTTTGTTACTGTTTTGGCGTGGACTTAGGAAGTTTGTACCAAGTTTGGTGCTGTTTTGGCGTGGACTTAGGAAGTTTGTACCAAGTTTGTTACTGTTTTGGCGTGGACTTAGGAAGTTTGTACCAAGTTTGGTGCTGTTTTGGCGTGGACTTAGGAAGTTTGTACCAAGTTTGGTGCTGTTTTGGCGTGGACTTAGGAAGTTTGTACCAAGTTTGTTACTGTTTTGGCGTGGACTTAGGAAGTTTGTACCAAGTTTGGTGCTGTTTTGGCGTGGACTTAGGAAGTTTGTATCAAGTTTGGTGCTGTTTTGGCGTGGACTTAGGAAGTTTGTACCAAGTTTGGTGCTGTTTTGGCGTGGACTTAGGAAGTTTGTACCAAGTTTGTTACTGTTTTGGCGTGGACTTAGGAAGTTTGTACCAAGTTTGGTGCTGTTTTGGCGTGGACTTAGGAAGTTTGTACCAAGTTTGCAAGTGTTTTTTGGTAGTTTTAAGAAGTTTCTACAAAGTTTGTATTTGACACTATGTTGCAACTCTGTTGGAATTCGGGTAGTTGTAGGAAGTTTGTACCAAGTTTGTTACTGTTTTGGCGTGGTCTTAGGAAGTTTGTACCAAGTTTGTTACTGTTTTGGCGTGGACTTAGGAAGTTTGTACCAAGTTTGCAAGTGTTTTTGGGTAGTTTTAAGAAGTTTCTACAAAGTTTGTATTTGACACTCTGTTGCAACTCTGTTGGAATTCGGGTAGTTGTAGGAAGTTTGTACCAAGTTTGTTACTGTTTTGGCGTCGTCTTAGGAAGTTTGTACCAAGTTTGGTGCTGTTTTGGCGTGGACTTAGGAAGTTTGTACCAAGTTTGCAAGTGTTTTTGGGTAGTTTTAAGAAGTTTCTACAAAGTTTGTATTTGACACTCTGTTGCAACTCTGTTGGAATTCGGGTAGTTGTAGGAAGTTTGTACCAAGTTTGTTACTGTTTTGGCGTGGACTTAGGAAGTTTGTACCAAGTTTGGTGCTGTTTTGGCGTGGACTTAGGAAGTTTGTACCAAGTTTGCAAGTGTTTTTGGGTAGTTTTAAGAAGTTTCTACAAAGTTTGTATTTGACACTCTGTTGCAACTCTGTTGGAATTCGGGTAGTTGTAGGAAGTTTGTACCAAGTTTGTTACTGTTTTGGCGTCGTCTTAGGAAGTTTGTACCAAGTTTGGTGCTGTTTTGGCGTGGACTTAGGAAGTTTGTACCAAGTTTGTTACTGTTTTGGCGTGGACTTAGGAAGTTTGTACCAAGTTTGCAAGTGTTTTTGGGTAGTTTTAAGAAGTTTCTACAAAGTTTGTATTTGACACTCTGTTGCAACTCTGTTGGAATTCGGGTAGTTGTAGGAAGTTTGTACCAAGTTTGTTACTGTTTTGGCGTGGACTTAGGAAGTTTGTACCAAGTTTGGTGCTGTTTTGGCGTGGACTTAGGAAGTTTGTACCAAGTTTGCAAGTGTTTTTGGGTAGTTTTAAGAAGTTTCTACAAAGTTTGTATTTGACACTCTGTTGCAACTCTGTTGGAATTCGGGTAGTTGTAGGAAGTTTGTACCAAGTTTGTTACTGTTTTGGCGTCGTCTTAGGAAGTTTGTACCAAGTTTGGTGCTGTTTTGGCGTGGACTTAGGAAGTTTGTACCAAGTTTGTTACTGTTTTGGCGTGGACTTAGGAAGTTTGTACCAAGTTTGCAAGTGTTTTTGGGTAGTTTTAAGAAGTTTCTACAAAGTTTGTATTTGACACTCTGTTGCAACTCTGTTGGAATTCGGGTAGTTGTAGGAAGTTTGTACCAAGTTTGTTACTGTTTTGGCGTGGACTTAGGAAGTTTGTACCAAGTTTGCAAGTGTTTTTGGGTAGTTTTAAGAAGTTTCTACAAAGTTTGTATTTGACACTCTGTTGCAACTCTGTTGGAATTCGGGTAGTTGTAGGAAGTTTGTACCAAGTTTGTTACTGTTTTGGCGTGGACTTAGGAAGTTTGTACCAAGTTTGCAAGTGTTTTTGGGCAGTTTTAAGAAGTTTCTACAAAGTTTGTATTTGACACTCTGTTGCAACTCTGTTGGAATTCGGGTAGTTGTAGGAAGTTTGTACCAAGTTTGTTACTGTTTTGGCGTGGACTTAGGAAGTTTGTACCAAGTTTGTTACTGTTTTGGCGTGGACTTAGGAAGTTTGTACCAAGTTTGCAAGTGTTTTTGGGTAGTTTTAAGAAGTTTCTACAAAGTTTGTATTTGACACTCTGTTGCAACTCTGTTGGAATTCGGGTAGTTGTAGGAAGTTTGTACCAAGTTTGTTACTGTTTTGGCGTGGACTTAGGAAGTTTGTACCAAGTTTGCAAGTGTTTTTGGGTAGTTTTAAGAAGTTTCTACAAAGTTTGTATTTGACACTCTGTTGCAACTCTGTTGGAATTCGGGTAGTTGTAGGAAGTTTGTACCAAGTTTGTTACTGTTTTGGCGTGGACTTAGGAAGCTTGTACCAAGTTTGTTACTGTTTTGGCGTGGACTTAGGAAGTTTGTACCAAGTTTGCAAGTGTTTTTGGGTAGTTTTAAGAAGTTTCTACAAAGTTTGTATTTGACACTCTGTTGCAACTCTGTTGGAATTCGGGTAGTTGTAGGAAGTTTGTACCAAGTTTGTTACTGTTTTGGCGTGGACTTAGGAAGTTTGTACCAAGTTTGGTGCTGTTTTGGCGTGGACTTAGGAAGTTTGTACCAAGTTTGCAAGTGTTTTTGGGTAGTTTTAAGAAGTTTCTACAAAGTTTGTATTTGACACTCTGTTGCAACTCTGTTGGAATTCGGGTAGTTGTAGGAAGTTTGTACCAAGTTTGTTACTGTTTTGGCGTGGACTTAGGAAGTTTGTACCAAGTTTGTTACTGTTTTGGCGTGGACTTAGGAAGTTTGTACCAAGTTTGCAAGTGTTTTTGGGTAGTTTTAAGAAGTTTCTACAAAGTTTGTATTTGACACTCTGTTGCAACTCTGTTGGAATTCAGGTAGTTGTAGGAAGTTTGTACCAAGTTTGTTACTGTTTTGGCGTGGACTTAGGAAGTTTGTACCAAGTTTGTTACTGTTTTGGCGTGGACTTAGGAAGTTTGTACCAAGTTTGCAAGTGTTTTTGGGTAGTTTTAAGAAGTTTCTACAAAGTTCGTATTTGACACTCTGTTGCAACTCTGTTGGAATTCGGGTAGTTGTAGGAAGTTTGTACCAAGTTTGTTACTGTTTTGGCGTGGTCTTAGGAAGTTTGTACCAAGTTTGGTGCTGTTTTGGCGTGGACTTAGGAAGTTTGTACCAAGTTTGCAAGTGTTTTTGGGTAGTTTTAAGAAGTTTCTACAAAGTTTGTATTTGACACTCTGTTGCAACTCTGTTGGAATTCGGGTAGTTGTAGGAAGTTTGTACCAAGTTTGTTACTGTTTTGGCGTGGACTTAGGAAGTTTGTACCAAGTTTGCAAGTGTTTTTGGGCAGTTTTAAGAAGTTTCTACAAAGTTTGTATTTGACACTCTGTTGCAACTCTGTTGGAATTCGGGTAGTTGTAGGAAGTTTGTACCAAGTTTGTTACTGTTTTGGCGTGGACTTAGGAAGTTTGTACCAAGTTTGGTGCTGTTTTGGCGTGGACTTAGGAAGTTTGTACCAAGTTTGCAAGTGTTTTTGGGTAGTTTTAAGAAGTTTCTACAAAGTTTGTATTTGACACTCTGTTGCAACTCTGTTGGAATTCGGGTAGTTGTAGGAAGCTTGTACCAAGTTTGTTACTGTTTTGGCGTGGACTTAGGAAGTTTGTACCAAGTTTGTTACTGTTTTGGCGTGGACTTAGGAAGTTTGTACCAAGTTTGTTACTGTTTTGGCGTGGACTTAGGAAGTTTGTACCAAGTTTGCAAGTGTTTTTGGGTAGTTTTAAGAAGTTTCTACAAAGTTTGTATTTGACACTCTGTTGCAACTCTGTTGGAATTCGGGTAGTTGTAGGAAGTTTGTACCAAGTTTGTTACTGTTTTGGCGTGGACTTAGGAAGTTTGTACCAAGTTTGCAAGTGTTTTTGGGTAGTTTTAAGAAGTTTCTACAAAGTTTGTATTTGACACTCTGTTGCAACTCTGTTGGAATTCGGGTAGTTGTAGGAAGTTTGTACCAAGTTTGTTACTGTTTTGGCGTGGACTTAGGAAGTTTGTACCAAGTTTGGTGCTGTTTTGGCGTGGACTTAGGAAGTTTGTACCAAGTTTGCAAGTGTTTTTGGGTAGTTTTAAGAAGTTTCTACAAAGTTTGTATTTGACACTCTGTTGCAACTCTGTTGGAATTCGGGTAGTTGTAGGAAGTTTGTACCAAGTTTGGTGCTGTTTTGGCGTGGACTTAGGAAGTTTGTACCAAGTTTGTTACTGTTTTGGCGTGGACTTAGGAAGTTTGTACCAAGTTTGCAAGTGTTTTTGGGTAGTTTTAAGAAGTTTCTACAAAGTTCGTATTTGACACTCTGTTGCAACTCTGTTGGAATTCGGGTAGTTGTAGGAAGTTTGTACCAAATTTGGTGCTGTTTTGGCGTGGACTTAGGAAGTTTGTTCCAAGTTTGCAAGTGTTTTTGGGTAGTTTTAAGAAGCTTCTACAAAGTTTGTATTTGACACTCTGTTGCAACTCTGTTGGAATTCGGGTAGTTGTAGGAAGTTTGTACCAAGTTTGTTATTGTTTTGGCGTGGACTTAGGAAGTTTGTACCAAGTTTGCAAGTGTTTTTGGGTAGTTTTAAGAAGTTTCTACAAAGTTTGTATTTGACACTCTGTTGCAACTCTGTTGGAATTCGGGTAGTTGTAGGAAGTTTGTACCAAGTTTGGTGCTGTTTTGGCGTGGACTTAGGAAGTTTGTACCAAGTTTGTTACTGTTTTGGCGTGGACTTAGGAAGTTTGTACCAAGTTTGCAAGTGTTTTTGGGTAGTTTTAAGAAGTTTCTACAAAGTTCGTATTTGACACTCTGTTGCAACTCTGTTGGAATTCGGGTAGTTGTAGGAAGTTTGTACCAAGTTTGTTACTGTTTTGGCGTGGACTTAGGAAGTTTGTACCAAGTTTGGTGCTGTTTTGGCGTGGACTTAGGAAGTTTGTACCAAGTTTGCAAGTGTTTTTGGGTAGTTTTAAGAAGTTTCTACAAAGTTTGTATTTGACACTCTGTTGCAACTCTGTTGGAATTCGGGTAGTTGTAGGAAGTTTGTACCAAGTTTGTTACTGTTTTGGCGTGGACTTAGGAAGTTTGTACCAAGTTTGCAAGTGTTTTTGGGTAGTTTTAAGAAGTTTCTACAAAGTTTGTATTTGACACTCTGTTGCAACTCTGTTGGAATTCGGGTAGTTGTAGGAAGTTTGTACCAAGTTTGGTGCTGTTTTGGCGTGGACTTAGGAAGTTTGTATCAAGTTTGTTACTGTTTTGGCGTGGACTTAGGAAGCTTGTACCAAGTTTGTTACTGTTTTGGCGTGGACTTAGGAAGTTTGTACCAAGTTTGCAAGTGTTTTTGGGTAGTTTTAAGAAGTTTCTACAAAGTTTGTATTTGACACTCTGTTGCAACTCTGTTGGAATTCGGGTAGTTGTAGGAAGTTTGTACCAAGTTTGTTACTGTTTTGGCGTGGACTTAGGAAGTTTGTACCAAGTTTGGTGCTGTTTTGGCGTGGACTTAGGAAGTTTGTACCAAGTTTGCAAGTGTTTTTGGGTAGTTTTAAGAAGTTTCTACAAAGTTTGTATTTGACACTCTGTTGCAACTCTGTTGGAATTCGGGTAGTTGTAGGAAGTTTGTACCAAGTTTGTTACTGTTTTGGCGTGGACTTAGGAAGTTTGTACCAAGTTTGTTACTGTTTTGGCGTGGACTTAGGAAGTTTGTACCAAGTTTGCAAGTGTTTTTGGGTAGTTTTAAGAAGTTTCTACAAAGTTTGTATTTGACACTCTGTTGCAACTCTGTTGGAATTCAGGTAGTTGTAGGAAGTTTGTACCAAGTTTGTTACTGTTTTGGCGTGGACTTAGGAAGTTTGTACCAAGTTTGTTACTGTTTTGGCGTGGACTTAGGAAGTTTGTACCAAGTTTGCAAGTGTTTTTGGGTAGTTTTAAGAAGTTTCTACAAAGTTCGTATTTGACACTCTGTTGCAACTCTGTTGGAATTCGGGTAGTTGTAGGAAGTTTGTACCAAGTTTGTTACTGTTTTGGCGTGGTCTTAGGAAGTTTGTACCAAGTTTGGTGCTGTTTTGGCGTGGACTTAGGAAGTTTGTACCAAGTTTGCAAGTGTTTTTGGGTAGTTTTAAGAAGTTTCTACAAAGTTTGTATTTGACACTCTGTTGCAACTCTGTTGGAATTCGGGTAGTTGTAGGAAGTTTGTACCAAGTTTGTTACTGTTTTGGCGTGGACTTAAGAAGTTTGTACCAAGTTTGGTGCTGTTTTGGCGTGGACTTAGGAAGTTTGTACCAAGTTTGCAAGTGTTTTTGGGTAGTTTTAAGAAGTTTCTACAAAGTTTGTATTTGACACTCTGTTGCAACTCTGTTGGAATTCGGGTAGTTGTAGGAAGTTTGTACCAAGTTTGGTGCTGTTTTGGCGTGGACTTAGGAAGTTTGTACCAAGTTTGGTGCTGTTCTGGCGTGGACTTAGGAAGTTTGTACCAAGTTTGTTACTGTTTTGGCGTGGACTTAGGAAGTTTGTACCAAGTTTGCAAGTGTTTTTGGGTAGTTTTAAGAAGTTTCTACAAAGTTTGTATTTGACACTCTGTTGCAACTCTGTTGGAATTCAGGTAGTTGTAGGAAGTTTGTACCAAGTTTGTTACTGTTTTGGCGTGGACTTAGGAAGTTTGTACCAAGTTTGTTACTGTTTTGGCGTGGACTTAGGAAGTTTGTACCAAGTTTGCAAGTGTTTTTGGGTAGTTTTAAGAAGTTTCTACAAAGTTCGTATTTGACACTCTGTTGCAACTCTGTTGGAATTCGGGTAGTTGTAGGAAGTTTGTACCAAGTTTGTTACTGTTTTGGCGTGGTCTTAGGAAGTTTGTACCAAGTTTGGTGCTGTTTTGGCGTGGACTTAGGAAGTTTGTACCAAGTTTGCAAGTGTTTTTGGGTAGTTTTAAGAAGTTTCTACAAAGTTTGTATTTGACACTCTGTTGCAACTCTGTTGGAATTCGGGTAGTTGTAGGAAGTTTGTACCAAGTTTGTTACTGTTTTGGCGTGGACTTAGGAAGTTTGTACCAAGTTTGGTGCTGTTTTGGCGTGGACTTAGGAAGTTTGTACCAAGTTTGCAAGTGTTTTTGGGTAGTTTTAAGAAGTTTCTACAAAGTTTGTATTTGACACTCTGTTGCAACTCTGTTGGAATTCGGGTAGTTGTAGGAAGTTTGTACCAAGTTTGGTGCTGTTTTGGCGTGGACTTAGGAAGTTTGTACCAAGTTTGGTGCTGTTTTGGCGTGGACTTAGGAAGTTTGTACCAAGTTTGTTACTGTTTTGGCGTGGACTTAGGAAGTTTGTACCAAGTTTGCAAGTGTTTTTGGGTAGTTTTAAGAAGTTTCTACAAAGTTCGTATTTGACACTCTGTTGCAACTCTGTTGGAATTCGGGTAGTTGTAGGAAGTTTGTACCAAGTTTGTTACTGTTTTGGCGTGGACTTAGGAAGTTTGTACCAAGTTTGGTGCTGTTTTGGCGTGGACTTAGGAAGTTTGTACCAAGTTTGCAAGTGTTTTTGGGTAGTTTTAAGAAGTTTCTACAAAGTTTGTATTTGACACTCTGTTGCAACTCTGTTGGAATTCGGGTAGTTGTAGGAAGTTTGTACCAAGTTTGTTACTGTTTTGGCGTGGACTTAGGAAGTTTGTACCAAGTTTGGTGCTGTTTTGGCGTGGACTTAGGAAGTTTGTACCAAGTTTGCAAGTGTTTTTGGGTAGTTTTAAGAAGTTTCTACAAAGTTTGTATTTGACACTCTGTTGCAACTCTGTTGGAATTCGGGTAGTTGTAGGAAGTTTGTACCAAGTTTGTTACTGTTTTGGCGTGGACTTAGGAAGTTTGTACCAAGTTTGGTGCTGTTTTGGCGTGGACTTAGGAAGTTTGTACCAAGTTTGCAAGTGTTTTTGGGTAGTTTTAAGAAGTTTCTACAAAGTTTGTATTTGACACTCTGTTGCAACTCTGTTGGAATTCGGGTAGTTGTAGGAAGTTTGTACCAAGTTTGGTGCTGTTTTGGCGTGGACTTAGGAAGTTTGTACCAAGTTTGGTGCTGTTTTGGCGTGGACTTAGGAAGTTTGTACCAAGTTTGTTACTGTTTTGGCGTGGACTTAGGAAGTTTGTACCAAGTTTGCAAGTGTTTTTGGGTAGTTTTAAGAAGTTTCTACAAAGTTCGTATTTGACACTCTGTTGCAACTCTGTTGGAATTCGGGTAGTTGTAGGAAGTTTGTACCAAGTTTGTTACTGTTTTGGCGTGGTCTTAGGAAGTTTGTACCAAGTTTGGTGCTGTTTTGGCGTGGACTTAGGAAGTTTGTACCAAGTTTGCAAGTGTTTTTGGGTAGTTTTAAGAAGTTTCTACAAAGTTTGTATTTGACACTCTGTTGCAACTCTGTTGGAATTCGGGTAGTTGTAGGAAGTTTGTACCAAGTTTGTTACTGTTTTGGCGTGGACTTACGAAGTTTGTACCAAGTTTGGTGCTGTTTTGGCGTGGACTTAGGAAGTTTGTACCAAGTTTGGTGCTGTTTTGGCGTGGACTTAGGAAGTTTGTACCAAGTTTGTTACTGTTTTGGCGTGGACTTAGGAAGTTTGTACCAAGTTTGTTTCTGTTTTGGCGCGGACTTACGAAGTTTGTACCAAGTTTGGTGCTGTTTTGGCGTGGACTTAGGAAGTTTGTACCAAGTTTGGTGCTGTTTTGGCGTGGACTTAGGAAGTTTGTACCAAGTTTGTTACTGTTTTGGCGTGGACTTAGGAAGTTTGTATCAAGTTTGGTGCTGTTTTGGCGTGGTCTTAGGAAGTTTTTACCAAGTTTGTTACTGTTTTGGCGTGGACTTAGGAAGTTTGTACCAAGTTTGCAAGTGTTTTTGGGTAGTTTTAAGAAGTTTCTACAAAGTTTGTATTTGACACTCTGTTGCAACTCTGTTGGAATTCGGGTAGTTGTAGGAAGTTTGTACCAAGTTTGTTACTGTTTTGGCGTGGTCTTAGGAAGTTTGTACCAAGTTTGGTGCTGTTTTGGCGTGGACTTAGGAAGTTTGTACCAAGTTTGCAAGTGTTTTTGGGTAGTTTTAAGAAGTTTCTACAAAGTTTGTATTTGACACTCTGTTGCAACTCTGTTGGAATTCGGGTAGTTGTAGGAAGTTTGTACCAAGTTTGTTACTGTTTTGGTGTGGACTTAGGAAGTTTGTACCAAGTTTGGTGCTGTTTTGGCGTGGACTTAGGAAGTTTGTACCAAGTTTGCAAGTGTTTTTGGGTAGTTTTAAGAAGTTTCTACAAAGTTTGTATTTGACACTCTGTTGCAACTCTGTTGGAATTCGGGTAGTTGTAGGAAATTTTCACCAAGTTTGTTACTGTTTTGGCGTGGACTTAGGAAGTTTGTACCAAGTTTGGTGCTGTTTTGGCGCGGACTTAGGAAGTTTGTACCAAGTTTGCAAGTGTTTTTGGGTAGTTTTAAGAAGTTTCTACAAAGTTTGTATTTGACACTCTGTTGCAACTCTGTTGGAATTCGGGTAGTTGTAGGAAGTTTGTACCAAGTTTGTTACTGTTTTGGCGTGGACTTAGGAAGTTTGTACCAAGTTTGGTGCTGTTTTGGCGTGGACTTAGGAAGTTTGTACCAAGTTTGCAAGTGTTTTTGGGTAGTTTTAAGAAGTTTCTACAAAGTTTGTATTTGACACTCTGTTGCAACTCTGTTGGAATTCGGGTAGTTGTAGGAAGTTTGTACCAAGTTTGTTACTGTTTTGGCGTGGACTTAGGAAGTTTGTACCAAGTTTGCAAGTGTTTTTGGGCAGTTTTAAGAAGTTTCTACAAAGTTTGTATTTGACACTCTGTTGCAACTCTGTTGGAATTCGGGTAGTTGTAGGAAGTTTGAACCAAGTTTGTTACTGTTTTGGCGTGGTCTTAGGAAGTTTGTACCAAGTTTGTTACTGTTTTGGCGTGGACTTAGGAAGTTTGTACCAAGTTTGCAAGTGTTTTTGGGTAGTTTTAAGAAGTTTCTACAAAGTTTGTATTTGACACTCTGTTGCAACTCTGTTGGAATTCGGGTAGTTGTAGGAAGTTTGTACCAAGTTTGTTACTGTTTTGGCGTGGACTTAGGAAGTTTGTACCAAGTTTGTTACTGTTTTGGCGTGGACTTAGGAAGTTTGTACCAAGTTTGCAAGTGTTTTTGGGTAGTTTTAAGAAGTTTCTACAAAGTTTGTATTTGACACTCTGTTGCAACTCTGTTGGAATTCGGGTAGTTGTAGGAAGTTTGTACCAAGTTTGTTACTGTTTTGGCGTCGTCTTAGGAAGTTTGTACCAAGTTTGGTGCTGTTTTGGCGTGGACTTAGGAAGTTTGTACCAAGTTTGCAAGTGTTTTTGGGTAGTTTTAAGAAGTTTCTACAAAGTTTGTATTTGACACTCTGTTGCAACTCTGTTGGAATTCGGGTAGTTGTAGGAAGTTTGTACCAAGTTTGTTACTGTTTTGGCGTCGTCTTAGGAAGTTTGTACCAAGTTTGTTACTGTTTTGGCGTGGACTTAGGAAGTTTGTACCAAGTTTGTTACTGTTTTGGCGTGGACTTAGGAAGTTTGTACCAAGTTTGCAAGTGTTTTTGGGTAGTTTTAAGAAGTTTCTACAAAGTTTGTATTTGACACTCTGTTGCAACTCTGTTGGAATTCGGGTAGTTGTAGGAAGTTTGTACCAAGTTTGTTACTGTTTTGGCGTGGACTTAGGAAGTTTGTACCAAGTTTGGTGCTGTTTTGGCGTGGACTTAGGAAGTTTGTACCAAGTTTGCAAGTGTTTTTGGGTAGTTTTAAGAAGTTTCTACAAAGTTTGTATTTGACACTCTGTTGCAACTCTGTTGGAATTCGGGTAGTTGTAGGAAGCTTGTACCAAGTTTGTTACTGTTTTGGCGTGGACTTAGGAAGTTTGTACCAAGTTTGTTACTGTTTTGGCGTGGACTTAGGAAGTTTGTACCAAGTTTGTTACTGTTTTGGCGTGGACTTAGGAAGTTTGTACCAAGTTTGCAAGTGTTTTTGGGTAGTTTTAAGAAGTTTCTACAAAGTTTGTATTTGACACTCTGTTGCAACTCTGTTGGAATTCAGGTAGTTGTAGGAAGTTTGTACCAAGTTTGTTACTGTTTTGGCGTGGACTTAGGAAGTTTGTACCAAGTTTGTTACTGTTTTGGCGTGGACTTAGGAAGTTTGTACCAAGTTTGCAAGTGTTTTTGGGTAGTTTTAAGAAGTTTCTACAAAGTTCGTATTTGACACTCTGTTGCAACTCTGTTGGAATTCGGGTAGTTGTAGGAAGTTTGTACCAAGTTTGTTACTGTTTTGGCGTGGTCTTAGGAAGTTTGTACCAAGTTTGGTGCTGTTTTGGCGTGGACTTAGGAAGTTTGTACCAAGTTTGCAAGTGTTTTTGGGTAGTTTTAAGAAGTTTCTACAAAGTTTGTATTTGACACTCTGTTGCAACTCTGTTGGAATTCGGGTAGTTGTAGGAAGTTTGTACCAAGTTTGTTACTGTTTTGGCGTGGACTTAGGAAGTTTGTACCAAGTTTGCAAGTGTTTTTGGGCAGTTTTAAGAAGTTTCTACAAAGTTTGTATTTGACACTCTGTTGCAACTCTGTTGGAATTCGGGTAGTTGTAGGAAGTTTGTACCAAGTTTGTTACTGTTTTGGCGTGGACTTAGGAAGTTTGTACCAAGTTTGGTGCTGTTTTGGCGTGGACTTAGGAAGTTTGTACCAAGTTTGCAAGTGTTTTTGGGTAGTTTTAAGAAGTTTCTACAAAGTTTGTATTTGACACTCTGTTGCAACTCTGTTGGAATTCGGGTAGTTGTAGGAAGTTTGTACCAAGTTTGTTACTGTTTTGGCGTGGACTTAGGAAGTTTGTACCAAGTTTGGTGCTGTTTTGGCGTGGACTTAGGAAGTTTGTACCAAGTTTGTTACTGTTTTGGCGTGGACTTAGGAAGTTTGTACCAAGTTTGTTACTGTTTTGGCGTGGACTTAGGAAGTTTGTATCAAGTTTGGTGCTGTTTTGGCGTGGACTTAGGAAGTTTGTACCAAGTTTGTTACTGTTTTGGCGTGGACTTAGGAAGTTTGTACCAAGTTTGTTACTGTTTTGGCGTGGACTTAGGAAGTTTGTACCAAGTTTGCAAGTGTTTTTGGGTAGTTTTAAGAAGTTTCTACAAAGTTTGTATTTGACACTCTGTTGCAACTCTGTTGGAATTCGGGTAGTTGTAGGAAGTTTGTACCAATTTTGTTACTGTTTTGGCGTGGACTTAGGAAGTTTGTACCAAGTTTGCAAGTGTTTTTGGGTAGTTTTAAGAAGTTTCTACAAAGTTTGTATTTGACACTCTGTTGCAACTCTGTTGGAATTCGGGTAGTTGTAGGAAGTTTGTACCAAGTTTGTTACTGTTTTGGCGTGGACTTAGGAAGTTTGTACCAAGTTTGCAAGTGTTTTTGGGTAGTTTTAAGAAGTTTCTACAAAGTTTGTATTTGACACTCTGTTGCAACTCTGTTGGAATTCGGGTAGTTGTAGGAAGTTTGTACCAAGTTTGTTACTGTTTTGGCGTCGTCTTAGGAAGTTTGTACCAAGTTTGGTGCTGTTTTGGCGTGGACTTAGGAAGTTTGTACCAAGTTTGTTACTGTTTTGGCGTGGACTTAGGAAGTTTGTACCAAGTTTGCAAGTGTTTTTGGGTAGTTTTAAGAAGTTTCTACAAAGTTTGTATTTGACACTCTGTTGCAACTCTGTTGGAATTCGGGTAGTTGTAGGAAGTTTGTACCAAGTTTGTTACTGTTTTGGCGTCGTCTTAGGAAGTTTGTACCAAGTTTGGTGCTGTTTTGGCGTGGACTTAGGAAGTTTGTACCAAGTTTGTTACTGTTTTGGCGTGGACTTAGGAAGTTTGTACCAAGTTTGCAAGTGTTTTTGGGTAGTTTTAAGAAGTTTCTACAAAGTTTGTATTTGACACTCTGTTGCAACTCTGTTGGAATTCGGGTAGTTGTAGGAAGTTTGTACCAAGTTTGTTACTGTTTTGGCGTGGACTTAGGAAGTTTGTACCAAGTTTGTTACTGTTTTGGCGTGGACTTAGGAAGTTTGTACCAAGTTTGCAAGTGTTTTTGGGTAGTTTTAAGAAGTTTCTACAAAGTTTGTATTTGACACTCTGTTGCAACTCTGTTGGAATTCGGGTAGTTGTAGGAAGTTTGTACCAAGTTTGTTACTGTGTTGGCGTGGTCTTAGGAAGTTTGTACCAAGTTTGGTGCTGTTTTGGCGTAGACTTAGGAAGTTTGGACCAAGTTTGGTGCTGTTTTGGCGTGGACTTAGGAAGTTTGTACCAAGTTTGCAAGTGTTTTTGGGTAGTTTTAAGAAGTTTCTACAAAGTTTGTATTTGACACTCTGTTGCAACTCTGTTGGAATTCGGGTAGTTGTAGGAAGTTTGTACCAAGTTTGTTACTGTTTTGGCGTCGTCTTAGGAAGTTTGTACCAAGTTTGGTGCTGTTTTGGCGTGGACTTAGGAAGTTTGTACCAAGTTTGTTACTGTTTTGGCGTGGACTTAGGAAGTTTGTACCAAGTTTGCAAGTGTTTTTGGGTAGTTTTAAGAAGTTTCTACAAAGTTTGTATTTGACACTCTGTTGCAACTCTGTTGGAATTCGGGTAGTTGTAGGAAGTTTGTACCAAGTTTGTTACTGTTTTGGCGTCGTCTTAGGAAGTTTGTACCAAGTTTGGTGCTGTTTTGGCGTGGACTTAGGAAGTTTGTACCAAGTTTGTTACTGTTTTGGCGTGGACTTAGGAAGTTTGTACCAAGTTTGCAAGTGTTTTTGGGTAGTTTTAAGAAGTTTCTACAAAGTTTGTATTTGACACTCTGTTGCAACTCTGTTGGAATTCGGGTAGTTGTAGGAAGTTTGTACCAAGTTTGTTACTGTTTTGGCGTGGACTTAGGAAGTTTGTACCAAGTTTGTTACTGTTTTGGCGTGGACTTAGGAAGTTTGTACCAAGTTTGCAAGTGTTTTTGGGTAGTTTTAAGAAGTTTCTACAAAGTTTGTATTTGACACTCTGTTGCAACTCTGTTGGAATTCGGGTAGTTGTAGGAAGTTTGTACCAAGTTTGTTACTGTGTTGGCGTGGTCTTAGGAAGTTTGTACCAAGTTTGGTGCTGTTTTGGCGTAGACTTAGGAAGTTTGGACCAAGTTTGGTGCTGTTTTGGCGTGGACTTAGGAAGTTTGTACCAAGTTTGCAAGTGTTTTTGGGTAGTTTTAAGAAGTTTCTACAAAGTTTGTATTTGACACTCTGTTGCAACTCTGTTGGAATTCGGGTAGTTGTAGGAAGTTTGTACCAAGTTTGTTACTGTTTTGGCGTCGTCTTAGGAAGTTTGTACCAAGTTTGGTGCTGTTTTGGCGTGGACTTAGGAAGTTTGTACCAAGTTTGTTACTGTTTTGGCGTGGACTTAGGAAGTTTGTACCAAGTTTGGTGCTGTTTTGGCGTGGACTTAGGAAGTTTGTACCAAGTTTGTTACTGTTTTGGCGTGGACTTAGGAAGTTTGTACCAAGTTTGCAAGTGTTTTTGGGTAGTTTTAAGAAGTTTCTACAAAGTTTGTATTTGACACTCTGTTGCAACTCTGTTGGAATTCGGGTAGTTGTAGGAAGTTTGTACCAAGTTTGTTACTGTTTTGGCGTGGACTTAGGAAGTTTGTACCAAGTTTGTTACTGTTTTGGCGTGGACTTAGGAAGTTTGTACCAAGTTTGCAAGTGTTTTTGGGTAGTTTTAAGAAGTTTCTACAAAGTTTGTATTTGACACTCTGTTGCAACTCTGTTGGAATTCGGGTAGTTGTAGGAAGTTTGTACCAAGTTTGTTACTGTGTTGGCGTGGTCTTAGGAAGTTTGTACCAAGTTTGGTGCTGTTTTGGCGTAGACTTAGGAAGTTTGGACCAAGTTTGGTGCTGTTTTGGCGTGGACTTAGGAAGTTTGTACCAAGTTTGCAAGTGTTTTTGGGTAGTTTTAAGAAGTTTCTACAAAGTTTGTATTTGACACTCTGTTGCAACTCTGTTGGAATTCGGGTAGTTGTAGGAAGTTTGTACCAAGTTTGTTACTGTTTTGGCGTCGTCTTAGGAAGTTTGTACCAAGTTTGGTGCTGTTTTGGCGTGGACTTAGGAAGTTTGTACCAAGTTTGTTACTGTTTTGGCGTGGACTTAGGAAGTTTGTACCAAGTTTGCAAGTGTTTTTGGGTAGTTTTAAGAAGTTTCTACAAAGTTTGTATTTGACACTCTGTTGCAACTCTGTTGGAATTCGGGTAGTTGTAGGAAGTTTGTACCAAGTTTGTTACTGTTTTGGCGTCGTCTTAGGAAGTTTGTACCAAGTTTGGTGCTGTTTTGGCGTGGACTTAGGAAGTTTGTACCAAGTTTGTTACTGTTTTGGCGTGGACTTAGGAAGTTTGTACCAAGTTTGCAAGTGTTTTTGGGTAGTTTTAAGAAGTTTCTACAAAGTTTGTATTTGACACTCTGTTGCAACTCTGTTGGAATTCGGGTAGTTGTAGGAAGTTTGTACCAAGTTTGTTACTGTTTTGGCGTGGACTTAGGAAGTTTGTACCAAGTTTGTTACTGTTTTGGCGTGGACTTAGGAAGTTTGTACCAAGTTTGCAAGTGTTTTTGGGTAGTTTTAAGAAGTTTCTACAAAGTTTGTATTTGACACTCTGTTGCAACTCTGTTGGAATTCGGGTAGTTGTAGGAAGTTTGTACCAAGTTTGTTACTGTGTTGGCGTGGTCTTAGGAAGTTTGTACCAAGTTTGGTGCTGTTTTGGCGTAGACTTAGGAAGTTTGGACCAAGTTTGGTGCTGTTTTGGCGTGGACTTAGGAAGTTTGTACCAAGTTTGCAAGTGTTTTTGGGTAGTTTTAAGAAGTTTCTACAAAGTTTGTATTTGACACTCTGTTGCAACTCTGTTGGAATTCGGGTAGTTGTAGGAAGTTTGTACCAAGTTTGTTACTGTTTTGGCGTCGTCTTAGGAAGTTTGTACCAAGTTTGGTGCTGTTTTGGCGTGGACTTAGGAAGTTTGTACCAAGTTTGTTACTGTTTTGGCGTGGACTTAGGAAGTTTGTACCAAGTTTGCAAGTGTTTTTGGGTAGTTTTAAGAAGTTTCTACAAAGTTTGTATTTGACACTCTGTTGCAACTCTGTTGGAATTCGGGTAGTTGTAGGAAGTTTGTACCAAGTTTGTTACTGTTTTGGCGTCGTCTTAGGAAGTTTGTACCAAGTTTGGTGCTGTTTTGGCGTGGACTTAGGAAGTTTGTACCAAGTTTGTTACTGTTTTGGCGTGGACTTAGGAAGTTTGTACCAAGTTTGCAAGTGTTTTTGGGTAGTTTTAAGAAGTTTCTACAAAGTTTGTATTTGACACTCTGTTGCAACTCTGTTGGAATTCGGGTAGTTGTAGGAAGTTTGTACCAAGTTTGTTACTGTGTTGGCGTGGTCTTAGGAAGTTTGTACCAAGTTTGGTGCTGTTTTGGCGTAGACTTAGGAAGTTTGGACCAAGTTTGGTGCTGTTTTGGCGTGGACTTAGGAAGTTTGTACCAAGTTTGCAAGTGTTTTTGGGTAGTTTTAAGAAGTTTCTACAAAGTTTGTATTTGACACTCTGTTGCAACTCTGTTGGAATTCGGGTAGTTGTAGGAAGTTTGTACCAAGTTTGTTACTGTTTTGGCGTCGTCTTAGGAAGTTTGTACCAAGTTTGGTGCTGTTTTGGCGTGGACTTAGGAAGTTTGTACCAAGTTTGTTACTGTTTTGGCGTGGACTTAGGAAGTTTGTACCAAGTTTGCAAGTGTTTTTGGGTAGTTTTAAGAAGTTTCTACAAAGTTTGTATTTGACACTCTGTTGCAACTCTGTTGGAATTCGGGTAGTTGTAGGAAGTTTGTACCAAGTTTGTTACTGTTTTGGCGTCGTCTTAGGAAGTTTGTACCAAGTTTGGTGCTGTTTTGGCGTGGACTTAGGAAGTTTGTACCAAGTTTGTTACTGTTTTGGCGTGGACTTAGGAAGTTTGTACCAAGTTTGCAAGTGTTTTTGGGTAGTTTTAAGAAGTTTCTACAAAGTTTGTATTTGACACTCTGTTGCAACTCTGTTGGAATTCGGGTAGTTGTAGGAAGTTTGTACCAAGTTTGTTACTGTTTTGGCGTCGTCTTAGGAAGTTTGTACCAAGTTTGGTGCTGTTTTGGCGTGGACTTAGGAAGTTTGTACCAAGTTTGTTACTGTTTTGGCGTGGACTTAGGAAGTTTGTACCAAGTTTGCAAGTGTTTTTGGGTAGTTTTAAGAAGTTTCTACAAAGTTTGTATTTGACACTCTGTTGCAACTCTGTTGGAATTCGGGTAGTTGTAGGAAGTTTGTACCAAGTTTGTTACTGTTTTGGCGTCGTCTTAGGAAGTTTGTACCAAGTTTGGTGCTGTTTTGGCGTGGACTTAGGAAGTTTGTACCAAGTTTGTTACTGTTTTGGCGTGGACTTAGGAAGTTTGTACCAAGTTTGCAAGTGTTTTTGGGTAGTTTTAAGAAGTTTCTACAAAGTTTGTATTTGACACTCTGTTGCAACTCTGTTGGAATTCGGGTAGTTGTAGGAAGTTTGTACCAAGTTTGTTACTGTTTTGGCGTGGACTTAGGAAGTTTGTACCAAGTTTGTTACTGTTTTGGCGTGGACTTAGGAAGTTTGTACCAAGTTTGCAAGTGTTTTTGGGTAGTTTTAAGAAGTTTCTACAAAGTTTGTATTTGACACTCTGTTGCAACTCTGTTGGAATTCGGGTAGTTGTAGGAAGTTTGTACCAAGTTTGTTACTGTGTTGGCGTGGTCTTAGGAAGTTTGTACCAAGTTTGGTGCTGTTTTGGCGTAGACTTAGGAAGTTTGGACCAAGTTTGGTGCTGTTTTGGCGTGGACTTAGGAAGTTTGTACCAAGTTTGCAAGTGTTTTTGGGTAGTTTTAAGAAGTTTCTACAAAGTTTGTATTTGACACTCTGTTGCAACTCTGTTGGAATTCGGGTAGTTGTAGGAAGTTTGTACCAAGTTTGTTACTGTTTTGGCGTCGTCTTAGGAAGTTTGTACCAAGTTTGGTGCTGTTTTGGCGTGGACTTAGGAAGTTTGTACCAAGTTTGTTACTGTTTTGGCGTGGACTTAGGAAGTTTGTACCAAGTTTGCAAGTGTTTTTGGGTAGTTTTAAGAAGTTTCTACAAAGTTTGTATTTGACACTCTGTTGCAACTCTGTTGGAATTCGGGTAGTTGTAGGAAGTTTGTACCAAGTTTGTTACTGTTTTGGCGTCGTCTTAGGAAGTTTGTACCAAGTTTGGTGCTGTTTTGGCGTGGACTTAGGAAGTTTGTACCAAGTTTGTTACTGTTTTGGCGTGGACTTAGGAAGTTTGTACCAAGTTTGCAAGTGTTTTTGGGTAGTTTTAAGAAGTTTCTACAAAGTTTGTATTTGACACTCTGTTGCAACTCTGTTGGAATTCGGGTAGTTGTAGGAAGTTTGTACCAAGTTTGTTACTGTTTTGGCGTGGACTTAGGAAGTTTGTACCAAGTTTGTTACTGTTTTGGCGTGGACTTAGGAAGTTTGTACCAAGTTTGCAAGTGTTTTTGGGTAGTTTTAAGAAGTTTCTACAAAGTTTGTATTTGACACTCTGTTGCAACTCTGTTGGAATTCGGGTAGTTGTAGGAAGTTTGTACCAAGTTTGTTACTGTGTTGGCGTGGTCTTAGGAAGTTTGTACCAAGTTTGGTGCTGTTTTGGCGTAGACTTAGGAAGTTTGGACCAAGTTTGGTGCTGTTTTGGCGTGGACTTAGGAAGTTTGTACCAAGTTTGCAAGTGTTTTTGGGTAGTTTTAAGAAGTTTCTACAAAGTTTGTATTTGACACTCTGTTGCAACTCTGTTGGAATTCGGGTAGTTGTAGGAAGTTTGTACCAAGTTTGTTACTGTTTTGGCGTCGTCTTAGGAAGTTTGTACCAAGTTTGGTGCTGTTTTGGCGTGGACTTAGGAAGTTTGTACCAAGTTTGTTACTGTTTTGGCGTGGACTTAGGAAGTTTGTACCAAGTTTGGTGCTGTTTTGGCGTGGACTTAGGAAGTTTGTACCAAGTTTGTTACTGTTTTGGCGTGGACTTAGGAAGTTTGTACCAAGTTTGCAAGTGTTTTTGGGTAGTTTTAAGAAGTTTCTACAAAGTTTGTATTTGACACTCTGTTGCAACTCTGTTGGAATTCGGGTAGTTGTAGGAAGTTTGTACCAAGTTTGTTACTGTTTTGGCGTGGACTTAGGAAGTTTGTACCAAGTTTGTTACTGTTTTGGCGTGGACTTAGGAAGTTTGTACCAAGTTTGCAAGTGTTTTTGGGTAGTTTTAAGAAGTTTCTACAAAGTTTGTATTTGACACTCTGTTGCAACTCTGTTGGAATTCGGGTAGTTGTAGGAAGTTTGTACCAAGTTTGTTACTGTGTTGGCGTGGTCTTAGGAAGTTTGTACCAAGTTTGGTGCTGTTTTGGCGTAGACTTAGGAAGTTTGGACCAAGTTTGGTGCTGTTTTGGCGTGGACTTAGGAAGTTTGTACCAAGTTTGCAAGTGTTTTTGGGTAGTTTTAAGAAGTTTCTACAAAGTTTGTATTTGACACTCTGTTGCAACTCTGTTGGAATTCGGGTAGTTGTAGGAAGTTTGTACCAAGTTTGTTACTGTTTTGGCGTCGTCTTAGGAAGTTTGTACCAAGTTTGGTGCTGTTTTGGCGTGGACTTAGGAAGTTTGTACCAAGTTTGTTACTGTTTTGGCGTGGACTTAGGAAGTTTGTACCAAGTTTGCAAGTGTTTTTGGGTAGTTTTAAGAAGTTTCTACAAAGTTTGTATTTGACACTCTGTTGCAACTCTGTTGGAATTCGGGTAGTTGTAGGAAGTTTGTACCAAGTTTGTTACTGTTTTGGCGTCGTCTTAGGAAGTTTGTACCAAGTTTGGTGCTGTTTTGGCGTGGACTTAGGAAGTTTGTACCAAGTTTGTTACTGTTTTGGCGTGGACTTAGGAAGTTTGTACCAAGTTTGCAAGTGTTTTTGGGTAGTTTTAAGAAGTTTCTACAAAGTTTGTATTTGACACTCTGTTGCAACTCTGTTGGAATTCGGGTAGTTGTAGGAAGTTTGTACCAAGTTTGTTACTGTTTTGGCGTGGACTTAGGAAGTTTGTACCAAGTTTGTTACTGTTTTGGCGTGGACTTAGGAAGTTTGTACCAAGTTTGCAAGTGTTTTTGGGTAGTTTTAAGAAGTTTCTACAAAGTTTGTATTTGACACTCTGTTGCAACTCTGTTGGAATTCGGGTAGTTGTAGGAAGTTTGTACCAAGTTTGTTACTGTGTTGGCGTGGTCTTAGGAAGTTTGTACCAAGTTTGGTGCTGTTTTGGCGTAGACTTAGGAAGTTTGGACCAAGTTTGGTGCTGTTTTGGCGTGGACTTAGGAAGTTTGTACCAAGTTTGCAAGTGTTTTTGGGTAGTTTTAAGAAGTTTCTACAAAGTTTGTATTTGACACTCTGTTGCAACTCTGTTGGAATTCGGGTAGTTGTAGGAAGTTTGTACCAAGTTTGTTACTGTTTTGGCGTCGTCTTAGGAAGTTTGTACCAAGTTTGGTGCTGTTTTGGCGTGGACTTAGGAAGTTTGTACCAAGTTTGTTACTGTTTTGGCGTGGACTTAGGAAGTTTGTACCAAGTTTGCAAGTGTTTTTGGGTAGTTTTAAGAAGTTTCTACAAAGTTTGTATTTGACACTCTGTTGCAACTCTGTTGGAATTCGGGTAGTTGTAGGAAGTTTGTACCAAGTTTGTTACTGTTTTGGCGTCGTCTTAGGAAGTTTGTACCAAGTTTGGTGCTGTTTTGGCGTGGACTTAGGAAGTTTGTACCAAGTTTGTTACTGTTTTGGCGTGGACTTAGGAAGTTTGTACCAAGTTTGCAAGTGTTTTTGGGTAGTTTTAAGAAGTTTCTACAAAGTTTGTATTTGACACTCTGTTGCAACTCTGTTGGAATTCGGGTAGTTGTAGGAAGTTTGTACCAAGTTTGTTACTGTTTTGGCGTGGACTTAGGAAGTTTGTACCAAGTTTGTTACTGTTTTGGCGTGGACTTAGGAAGTTTGTACCAAGTTTGCAAGTGTTTTTGGGTAGTTTTAAGAAGTTTCTACAAAGTTTGTATTTGACACTCTGTTGCAACTCTGTTGGAATTCGGGTAGTTGTAGGAAGTTTGTACCAAGTTTGTTACTGTGTTGGCGTGGTCTTAGGAAGTTTGTACCAAGTTTGGTGCTGTTTTGGCGTAGACTTAGGAAGTTTGGACCAAGTTTGGTGCTGTTTTGGCGTGGACTTAGGAAGTTTGTACCAAGTTTGCAAGTGTTTTTGGGTAGTTTTAAGAAGTTTCTACAAAGTTTGTATTTGACACTCTGTTGCAACTCTGTTGGAATTCGGGTAGTTGTAGGAAGTTTGTACCAAGTTTGTTACTGTTTTGGCGTCGTCTTAGGAAGTTTGTACCAAGTTTGGTGCTGTTTTGGCGTGGACTTAGGAAGTTTGTACCAAGTTTGTTACTGTTTTGGCGTGGACTTAGGAAGTTTGTACCAAGTTTGCAAGTGTTTTTGGGTAGTTTTAAGAAGTTTCTACAAAGTTTGTATTTGACACTCTGTTGCAACTCTGTTGGAATTCGGGTAGTTGTAGGAAGTTTGTACCAAGTTTGTTACTGTTTTGGCGTCGTCTTAGGAAGTTTGTACCAAGTTTGGTGCTGTTTTGGCGTGGACTTAGGAAGTTTGTACCAAGTTTGTTACTGTTTTGGCGTGGACTTAGGAAGTTTGTACCAAGTTTGCAAGTGTTTTTGGGTAGTTTTAAGAAGTTTCTACAAAGTTTGTATTTGACACTCTGTTGCAACTCTGTTGGAATTCGGGTAGTTGTAGGAAGTTTGTACCAAGTTTGTTACTGTTTTGGCGTGGACTTAGGAAGTTTGTACCAAGTTTGTTACTGTTTTGGCGTGGACTTAGGAAGTTTGTACCAAGTTTGCAAGTGTTTTTGGGTAGTTTTAAGAAGTTTCTACAAAGTTTGTATTTGACACTCTGTTGCAACTCTGTTGGAATTCGGGTAGTTGTAGGAAGTTTGTACCAAGTTTGTTACTGTTTTGGCGTCGTCTTAGGAAGTTTGTACCAAGTTTGGTGCTGTTTTGGCGTGGACTTAGGAAGTTTGTACCAAGTTTGTTACTGTTTTGGCGTGGACTTAGGAAGTTTGTACCAAGTTTGCAAGTGTTTTTGGGTAGTTTTAAGAAGTTTCTACAAAGTTTGTATTTGACACTCTGTTGCAACTCTGTTGGAATTCGGGTAGTTGTAGGAAGTTTGTACCAAGTTTGTTACTGTTTTGGCGTCGTCTTAGGAAGTTTGTACCAAGTTTGGTGCTGTTTTGGCGTGGACTTAGGAAGTTTGTACCAAGTTTGTTACTGTTTTGGCGTGGACTTAGGAAGTTTGTACCAAGTTTGCAAGTGTTTTTGGGTAGTTTTAAGAAGTTTCTACAAAGTTTGTATTTGACACTCTGTTGCAACTCTGTTGGAATTCGGGTAGTTGTAGGAAGTTTGTACCAAGTTTGTTACTGTTTTGGCGTGGACTTAGGAAGTTTGTACCAAGTTTGTTACTGTTTTGGCGTGGACTTAGGAAGTTTGTACCAAGTTTGCAAGTGTTTTTGGGTAGTTTTAAGAAGTTTCTACAAAGTTTGTATTTGACACTCTGTTGCAACTCTGTTGGAATTCGGGTAGTTGTAGGAAGTTTGTACCAAGTTTGTTACTGTTTTGGCGTGGACTTAGGAAGTTTGTACCAAGTTTGGGGCTGTTTTGGCGTGGACTTAGGAAGTTTGTACCAAGTTTGCAAGTGTTTTTGGGTAGTTTTAAGAAGTTTCTACAAAGTTTGTATTTGACACTCTGTTGCAACTCTGTTGGAATTCGGGTAGTTGTAGGAAGTTTGTACCAAGTTTGTTACTGTTTTGGCGTCGTCTTAGGAAGTTTGTACCAAGTTTGGTGCTGTTTTGGCGTAGACTTAGGAAGTTTGTACCAAGTTTGCAAGTGTTTTTGGGTAGTTTTAAGAAGTTTCTACAAAGTTTGTATTTGACACTCTGTTGCAACTCTGTTGGAATTCGGGTAGTTGTAGGAAGTTTGTACCAAGTTTGTTACTGTTTTGGCGTGGACTTAGGAAGTTTGTACCAAGTTTGGTGCTGTTTTGGCGTGGACTTAGGAAGTTTGTACCAAGTTTGCAAGTGTTTTTGGGTAGTTTTAAGAAGTTTCTACAAAGTTTGTATTTGACACTCTGTTGCAACTCTGTTGGAATTCGGGTAGTTGTAGGAAGTTTGTACCAAGTTTGTTACTGTTTTGGCGTGGACTTAGGAAGTTTGTACCAAGTTTGCAAGTGTTTTTGGGTAGTTTTAAGAAGTTTCTACAAAGTTTGTATTTGACACTCTGTTGCAACTCTGTTGGAATTCGGGTAGTTGTAGGAAGTTTGTACCAAGTTTGTTACTGTGTTGGCGTGGTCTTAGGAAGTTTGTACCAAGTTTGGTGCTGTTTTGGCGTAGACTTAGGAAGTTTGGACCAAGTTTGGTGCTGTTTTGGCGTGGACTTAGGAAGTTTGTACCAAGTTTGCAAGTGTTTTTGGGTAGTTTTAAGAAGTTTCTACAAAGTTTGTATTTGACACTCTGTTGCAACTCTGTTGGAATTCGGGTAGTTGTAGGAAGTTTGTACCAAGTTTGTTACTGTTTTGGCGTCGTCTTAGGAAGTTTGTACCAAGTTTGGTGCTGTTTTGGCGTGGACTTAGGAAGTTTGTACCAAGTTTGTTACTGTTTTGGCGTGGACTTAGGAAGTTTGTACCAAGTTTGCAAGTGTTTTTGGGTAGTTTTAAGAAGTTTCTACAAAGTTTGTATTTGACACTCTGTTGCAACTCTGTTGGAATTCGGGTAGTTGTAGGAAGTTTGTACCAAGTTTGTTACTGTTTTGGCGTGGACTTAGGAAGTTTGTACCAAGTTTGTTACTGTTTTGGCGTGGACTTAGGAAGTTTGTACCAAGTTTGCAAGTGTTTTTGGGTAGTTTTAAGAAGTTTCTACAAAGTTTGTATTTGACACTCTGTTGCAACTCTGTTGGAATTCGGGTAGTTGTAGGAAGTTTGTACCAAGTTTGTTACTGTGTTGGCGTGGTCTTAGGAAGTTTGTACCAAGTTTGGTGCTGTTTTGGCGTAGACTTAGGAAGTTTGGACCAAGTTTGGTGCTGTTTTGGCGTGGACTTAGGAAGTTTGTACCAAGTTTGCAAGTGTTTTTGGGTAGTTTTAAGAAGTTTCTACAAAGTTTGTATTTGACACTCTGTTGCAACTCTGTTGGAATTCGGGTAGTTGTAGGAAGTTTGTACCAAGTTTGTTACTGTTTTGGCGTCGTCTTAGGAAGTTTGTACCAAGTTTGGTGCTGTTTTGGCGTGGACTTAGGAAGTTTGTACCAAGTTTGTTACTGTTTTGGCGTGGACTTAGGAAGTTTGTACCAAGTTTGCAAGTGTTTTTGGGTAGTTTTAAGAAGTTTCTACAAAGTTTGTATTTGACACTCTGTTGCAACTCTGTTGGAATTCGGGTAGTTGTAGGAAGTTTGTACCAAGTTTGTTACTGTTTTGGCGTGGACTTAGGAAGTTTGTACCAAGTTTGTTACTGTTTTGGCGTGGACTTAGGAAGTTTGTACCAAGTTTGCAAGTGTTTTTGGGTAGTTTTAAGAAGTTTCTACAAAGTTTGTATTTGACACTCTGTTGCAACTCTGTTGGAATTCGGGTAGTTGTAGGAAGTTTGTACCAAGTTTGTTACTGTGTTGGCGTGGTCTTAGGAAGTTTGTACCAAGTTTGGTGCTGTTTTGGCGTAGACTTAGGAAGTTTGGACCAAGTTTGGTGCTGTTTTGGCGTGGACTTAGGAAGTTTGTACCAAGTTTGCAAGTGTTTTTGGGTAGTTTTAAGAAGTTTCTACAAAGTTTGTATTTGACACTCTGTTGCAACTCTGTTGGAATTCGGGTAGTTGTAGGAAGTTTGTACCAAGTTTGTTACTGTTTTGGCGTCGTCTTAGGAAGTTTGTACCAAGTTTGGTGCTGTTTTGGCGTGGACTTAGGAAGTTTGTACCAAGTTTGTTACTGTTTTGGCGTGGACTTAGGAAGTTTGTACCAAGTTTGCAAGTGTTTTTGGGTAGTTTTAAGAAGTTTCTACAAAGTTTGTATTTGACACTCTGTTGCAACTCTGTTGGAATTCGGGTAGTTGTAGGAAGTTTGTACCAAGTTTGTTACTGTTTTGGCGTGGACTTAGGAAGTTTGTACCAAGTTTGGTGCTGTTTTGGCGTAGACTTAGGAAGTTTGGACCAAGTTTGGTGCTGTTTTGGCGTGGACTTAGGAAGTTTGTACCAAGTTTGCAAGTGTTTTTGGGTAGTTTTAAGAAGTTTCTACAAAGTTTGTATTTGACACTCTGTTGCAACTCTGTTGGAATTCGGGTAGTTGTAGGAAGTTTGTACCAAGTTTGTTACTGTTTTGGCGTGGACTTAGGAAGTTTGTACCAAGTTTGTTACTGTTTTGGCGTGGACTTAGGAAGTTTGTACCAAGTTTGCAAGTGTTTTTGGGTAGTTTTAAGAAGTTTCTACAAAGTTTGTATTTGACACTCTGTTGCAACTCTGTTGGAATTCGGGTAGTTGTAGGAAGTTTGTACCAAGTTTGTTACTGTGTTGGCGTGGTCTTAGGAAGTTTGTACCAAGTTTGGTGCTGTTTTGGCGTAGACTTAGGAAGTTTGGACCAAGTTTGGTGCTGTTTTGGCGTGGACTTAGGAAGTTTGTACCAAGTTTGCAAGTGTTTTTGGGTAGTTTTAAGAAGTTTCTACAAAGTTTGTATTTGACACTCTGTTGCAACTCTGTTGGAATTCGGGTAGTTGTAGGAAGTTTGTACCAAGTTTGTTACTGTTTTGGCGTCGTCTTAGGAAGTTTGTACCAAGTTTGGTGCTGTTTTGGCGTGGACTTAGGAAGTTTGTACCAAGTTTGTTACTGTTTTGGCGTGGACTTAGGAAGTTTGTACCAAGTTTGCAAGTGTTTTTGGGTAGTTTTAAGAAGTTTCTACAAAGTTTGTATTTGACACTCTGTTGCAACTCTGTTGGAATTCGGGTAGTTGTAGGAAGTTTGTACCAAGTTTGTTACTGTTTTGGCGTGGACTTAGGAAGTTTGTACCAAGTTTGTTACTGTTTTGGCGTGGACTTAGGAAGTTTGTACCAAGTTTGCAAGTGTTTTTGGGTAGTTTTAAGAAGTTTCTACAAAGTTTGTATTTGACACTCTGTTGCAACTCTGTTGGAATTCGGGTAGTTGTAGGAAGTTTGTACCAAGTTTGTTACTGTGTTGGCGTGGTCTTAGGAAGTTTGTACCAAGTTTGGTGCTGTTTTGGCGTAGACTTAGGAAGTTTGGACCAAGTTTGGTGCTGTTTTGGCGTCATCTTAGGAAGTTTGTACCAAGTTTGCAAGTGTTTTTGGGTAGTTTTAAGAAGTTTCTACAAAGTTTGTATTTGACACTCTGTTGCAACTCTGTTGGAATTCGGGTAGTTGTAGGAAGTTTGTACCAAGTTTGTTACTGTTTTGGCGTCGTCTTAGGAAGTTTGTACCAAGTTTGGTGCTGTTTTGGCGTGGACTTAGGAAGTTTGTACCAAGTTTGTTACTGTTTTGGCGTGGACTTAGGAAGTTTGTACCAAGTTTGCAAGTGTTTTTGGGTAGTTTTAAGAAGTTTCTACAAAGTTTGTATTTGACACTCTGTTGCAACTCTGTTGGAATTCGGGTAGTTGTAGGAAGTTTGTACCAAGTTTGTTACTGTTTTGGCGTGGACTTAGGAAGTTTGTACCAAGTTTGTTACTGTTTTGGCGTGGACTTAGGAAGTTTGTACCAAGTTTGCAAGTGTTTTTGGGTAGTTTTAAGAAGTTTCTACAAAGTTTGTATTTGACACTCTGTTGCAACTCTGTTGGAATTCGGGTAGTTGTAGGAAGTTTGTACCAAGTTTGTTACTGTTTTGGCGTGGACTTAGGAAGTTTGTACCAAGTTTGGTGCTGTTTTGGCGTGGACTTAGGAAGTTTGTACCAAGTTTGCAAGTGTTTTTGGGTAGTTTTAAGAAGTTTCTACAAAGTTTGTATTTGACACTCTGTTGCAACTCTGTTGGAATTCGGGTAGTTGTAGGAAGTTTGTACCAAGTTTGTTACTGTTTTGGCGTCGTCTTAGGAAGTTTGTACCAAGTTTGGTGCTGTTTTGGCGTAGACTTAGGAAGTTTGTACCAAGTTTGCAAGTGTTTTTGGGTAGTTTTAAGAAGTTTCTACAAAGTTTGTATTTGAAACTCTGTTGCAACTCTGTTGGAATTCGGGTAGTTGTAGGAAGTTTGTACCAAGTTTGTTACTGTTTTGGCGTGGACTTAGGAAGTTTGTACCAAGTTTGGTGCTGTTTTGGCGTGGACTTAGGAAGTTTGTACCAAGTTTGCAAGTGTTTTTGGGTAGTTTTAAGAAGTTTCTACAAAGTTTGTATTTGACACTCTGTTGCAACTCTGTTGGAATTCGGGTAGTTGTAGGAAGTTTGTACCAAGTTTGTTACTGTTTTGGCGTGGACTTAGGAAGTTTGTACCAAGTTTGCAAGTGTTTTTGGGTAGTTTTAAGAAGTTTCTACAAAGTTTGTATTTGACACTCTGTTGCAACTCTGTTGGAATTCGGGTAGTTGTAGGAAGTTTGTACCAAGTTTGTTACTGTGTTGGCGTGGTCTTAGGAAGTTTGTACCAAGTTTGGTGCTGTTTTGGCGTAGACTTAGGAAGTTTGGACCAAGTTTGGTGCTGTTTTGGCGTGGACTTAGGAAGTTTGTACCAAGTTTGCAAGTGTTTTTGGGTAGTTTTAAGAAGTTTCTACAAAGTTTGTATTTGACACTCTGTTGCAACTCTGTTGGAATTCGGGTAGTTGTAGGAAGTTTGTACCAAGTTTGTTACTGTTTTGGCGTCGTCTTAGGAAGTTTGTACCAAGTTTGGTGCTGTTTTGGCGTGGACTTAGGAAGTTTGTACCAAGTTTGTTACTGTTTTGGCGTGGACTTAGGAAGTTTGTACCAAGTTTGCAAGTGTTTTTGGGTAGTTTTAAGAAGTTTCTACAAAGTTTGTATTTGACACTCTGTTGCAACTCTGTTGGAATTCGGGTAGTTGTAGGAAGTTTGTACCAAGTTTGTTACTGTTTTGGCGTGGACTTAGGAAGTTTGTACCAAGTTTGTTACTGTTTTGGCGTGGACTTAGGAAGTTTGTACCAAGTTTGCAAGTGTTTTTGGGTAGTTTTAAGAAGTTTCTACAAAGTTTGTATTTGACACTCTGTTGCAACTCTGTTGGAATTCGGGTAGTTGTAGGAAGTTTGTACCAAGTTTGTTACTGTGTTGGCGTGGTCTTAGGAAGTTTGTACCAAGTTTGGTGCTGTTTTGGCGTAGACTTAGGAAGTTTGGACCAAGTTTGGTGCTGTTTTGGCGTGGACTTAGGAAGTTTGTACCAAGTTTGCAAGTGTTTTTGGGTAGTTTTAAGAAGTTTCTACAAAGTTTGTATTTGACACTCTGTTGCAACTCTGTTGGAATTCGGGTAGTTGTAGGAAGTTTGTACCAAGTTTGTTACTGTTTTGGCGTCGTCTTAGGAAGTTTGTACCAAGTTTGGTGCTGTTTTGGCGTGGACTTAGGAAGTTTGTACCAAGTTTGTTACTGTTTTGGCGTGGACTTAGGAAGTTTGTACCAAGTTTGCAAGTGTTTTTGGGTAGTTTTAAGAAGTTTCTACAAAGTTTGTATTTGACACTCTGTTGCAACTCTGTTGGAATTCGGGTAGTTGTAGGAAGTTTGTACCAAGTTTGTTACTGTTTTGGCGTCGTCTTAGGAAGTTTGTACCAAGTTTGGTGCTGTTTTGGCGTGGACTTAGGAAGTTTGTACCAAGTTTGTTACTGTTTTGGCGTGGACTTAGGAAGTTTGTACCAAGTTTGCAAGTGTTTTTGGGTAGTTTTAAGAAGTTTCTACAAAGTTTGTATTTGACACTCTGTTGCAACTCTGTTGGAATTCGGGTAGTTGTAGGAAGTTTGTACCAAGTTTGTTACTGTTTTGGCGTGGACTTAGGAAGTTTGTACCAAGTTTGTTACTGTTTTGGCGTGGACTTAGGAAGTTTGTACCAAGTTTGCAAGTGTTTTTGGGTAGTTTTAAGAAGTTTCTACAAAGTTTGTATTTGACACTCTGTTGCAACTCTGTTGGAATTCGGGTAGTTGTAGGAAGTTTGTACCAAGTTTGTTACTGTGTTGGCGTGGTCTTAGGAAGTTTGTACCAAGTTTGGTGCTGTTTTGGCGTAGACTTAGGAAGTTTGGACCAAGTTTGGTGCTGTTTTGGCGTGGACTTAGGAAGTTTGTACCAAGTTTGCAAGTGTTTTTGGGTAGTTTTAAGAAGTTTCTACAAAGTTTGTATTTGACACTCTGTTGCAACTCTGTTGGAATTCGGGTAGTTGTAGGAAGTTTGTACCAAGTTTGTTACTGTTTTGGCGTCGTCTTAGGAAGTTTGTACCAAGTTTGGTGCTGTTTTGGCGTGGACTTAGGAAGTTTGTACCAAGTTTGTTACTGTTTTGGCGTGGACTTAGGAAGTTTGTACCAAGTTTGCAAGTGTTTTTGGGTAGTTTTAAGAAGTTTCTACAAAGTTTGTATTTGACACTCTGTTGCAACTCTGTTGGAATTCGGGTAGTTGTAGGAAGTTTGTACCAAGTTTGTTACTGTTTTGGCGTGGACTTAGGAAGTTTGTACCAAGTTTGTTACTGTTTTGGCGTGGACTTAGGAAGTTTGTACCAAGTTTGCAAGTGTTTTTGGGTAGTTTTAAGAAGTTTCTACAAAGTTTGTATTTGACACTCTGTTGCAACTCTGTTGGAATTCGGGTAGTTGTAGGAAGTTTGTACCAAGTTTGTTACTGTGTTGGCGTGGTCTTAGGAAGTTTGTACCAAGTTTGGTGCTGTTTTGGCGTAGACTTAGGAAGTTTGGACCAAGTTTGGTGCTGTTTTGGCGTCGTCTTAGGAAGTTTGTACCAAGTTTGCAAGTGTTTTTGGGTAGTTTTAAGAAGTTTCTACAAAGTTTGTATTTGACACTCTGTTGCAACTCTGTTGGAATTCGGGTAGTTGTAGGAAGTTTGTACCAAGTTTGTTACTGTTTTGGCGTCGTCTTAGGAAGTTTGTACCAAGTTTGGTGCTGTTTTGGCGTGGACTTAGGAAGTTTGTACCAAGTTTGTTACTGTTTTGGCGTGGACTTAGGAAGTTTGTACCAAGTTTGCAAGTGTTTTTGGGTAGTTTTAAGAAGTTTCTACAAAGTTTGTATTTGACACTCTGTTGCAACTCTGTTGGAATTCGGGTAGTTGTAGGAAGTTTGTACCAAGTTTGTTACTGTTTTGGCGTGGACTTAGGAAGTTTGTACCAAGTTTGTTACTGTTTTGGCGTGGACTTAGGAAGTTTGTACCAAGTTTGCAAGTGTTTTTGGGTAGTTTTAAGAAGTTTCTACAAAGTTTGTATTTGACACTCTGTTGCAACTCTGTTGGAATTCGGGTAGTTGTAGGAAGTTTGTACCAAGTTTGTTACTGTGTTGGCGTGGTCTTAGGAAGTTTGTACCAAGTTTGGTGCTGTTTTGGCGTAGACTTAGGAAGTTTGGACCAAGTTTGGTGCTGTTTTGGCGTGGACTTAGGAAGTTTGTACCAAGTTTGCAAGTGTTTTTGGGTAGTTTTAAGAAGTTTCTACAAAGTTTGTATTTGACACTCTGTTGCAACTCTGTTGGAATTCGGGTAGTTGTAGGAAGTTTGTACCAAGTTTGTTACTGTTTTGGCGTCGTCTTAGGAAGTTTGTACCAAGTTTGGTGCTGTTTTGGCGTGGTCTTAGGAAGTTTGTACCAAGTTTGGTGCTGTTTTGGCGTAGACTTAGGAAGTTTGGACCAAGTTTGGTGCTGTTTTGGCGTGGACTTAGGAAGTTTGTACCAAGTTTGCAAGTGTTTTTGGGTAGTTTTAAGAAGTTTCTACAAAGTTTGTATTTGACACTCTGTTGCAACTCTGTTGGAATTCGGGTAGTTGTAGGAAGTTTGTACCAAGTTTGTTACTGTTTTGGCGTCGTCTTAGGAAGTTTGTACCAAGTTTGGTGCTGTTTTGGCGTGGACTTAGGAAGTTTGTACCAAGTTTGTTACTGTTTTGGCGTGGACTTAGGAAGTTTGTACCAAGTTTGCAAGTGTTTTTGGGTAGTTTTAAGAAGTTTCTACAAAGTTTGTATTTGACACTCTGTTGCAACTCTGTTGGAATTCGGGTAGTTGTAGGAAGTTTGTACCAAGTTTGTTACTGTTTTGGCGTGGACTTAGGAAGTTTGTACCAAGTTTGTTACTGTTTTGGCGTGGACTTAGGAAGTTTGTACCAAGTTTGCAAGTGTTTTTGGGTAGTTTTAAGAAGTTTCTACAAAGTTTGTATTTGACACTCTGTTGCAACTCTGTTGGAATTCGGGTAGTTGTAGGAAGTTTGTACCAAGTTTGTTACTGTTTTGGCGTGGACTTAGGAAGTTTGTACCAAGTTTGTTACTGTTTTGGCGTGGACTTAGGAAGTTTGTACCAAGTTTGCAAGTGTTTTTGGGTAGTTTTAAGAAGTTTCTACAAAGTTTGTATTTGACACTCTGTTGCAACTCTGTTGGAATTCGGGTAGTTGTAGGAAGTTTGTACCAAGTTTGTTACTGTGTTGGCGTGGTCTTAGGAAGTTTGTACCAAGTTTGGTGCTGTTTTGGCGTAGACTTAGGAAGTTTGGACCAAGTTTGGTGCTGTTTTGGCGTGGACTTAGGAAGTTTGTACCAAGTTTGCAAGTGTTTTTGGGTAGTTTTAAGAAGTTTCTACAAAGTTTGTATTTGACACTCTGTTGCAACTCTGTTGGAATTCGGGTAGTTGTAGGAAGTTTGTACCAAGTTTGTTACTGTTTTGGCGTGGACTTAGGAAGTTTGTACCAAGTTTGTTACTGTTTTGGCGTGGACTTAGGAAGTTTGTACCAAGTTTGCAAGTGTTTTTGGGTAGTTTTAAGAAGTTTCTACAAAGTTTGTATTTGACACTCTGTTGCAACTCTGTTGGAATTCGGGTAGTTGTAGGAAGTTTGTACCAAGTTTGTTACTGTTTTGGCGTGGACTTAGGAAGTTTGTACCAAGTTTGTTACTGTTTTGGCGTGGACTTAGGAAGTTTGTACCAAGTTTGCAAGTGTTTTTGGGTAGTTTTAAGAAGTTTCTACAAAGTTTGTATTTGACACTCTGTTGCAACTCTGTTGGAATTCGGGTAGTTGTAGGAAGTTTGTACCAAGTTTGTTACTGTGTTGGCGTGGTCTTAGGAAGTTTGTACCAAGTTTGGTGCTGTTTTGGCGTAGACTTAGGAAGTTTGGACCAAGTTTGGTGCTGTTTTGGCGTGGACTTAGGAAGTTTGTACCAAGTTTGCAAGTGTTTTTGGGTAGTTTTAAGAAGTTTCTACAAAGTTTGTATTTGACACTCTGTTGCAACTCTGTTGGAATTCGGGTAGTTGTAGGAAGTTTGTACCAAGTTTGTTACTGTTTTGGCGTCGTCTTAGGAAGTTTGTACCAAGTTTGGTGCTGTTTTGGCGTGGACTTAGGAAGTTTGTACCAAGTTTGTTACTGTTTTGGCGTGGACTTAGGAAGTTTGTACCAAGTTTGCAAGTGTTTTTGGGTAGTTTTAAGAAGTTTCTACAAAGTTTGTATTTGACACTCTGTTGCAACTCTGTTGGAATTCGGGTAGTTGTAGGAAGTTTGTACCAAGTTTGTTACTGTTTTGGCGTGGACTTAGGAAGTTTGTACCAAGTTTGTTACTGTTTTGGCGTGGACTTAGGAAGTTTGTACCAAGTTTGCAAGTGTTTTTGGGTAGTTTTAAGAAGTTTCTACAAAGTTTGTATTTGACACTCTGTTGCAACTCTGTTGGAATTCGGGTAGTTGTAGGAAGTTTGTACCAAGTTTGTTACTGTTTTGGCGTGGACTTAGGAAGTTTGTACCAAGTTTGTTACTGTTTTGGCGTGGACTTAGGAAGTTTGTACCAAGTTTGCAAGTGTTTTTGGGTAGTTTTAAGAAGTTTCTACAAAGTTTGTATTTGACACTCTGTTGCAACTCTGTTGGAATTCGGGTAGTTGTAGGAAGTTTGTACCAAGTTTGTTACTGTGTTGGCGTGGTCTTAGGAAGTTTGTACCAAGTTTGGTGCTGTTTTGGCGTAGACTTAGGAAGTTTGGACCAAGTTTGGTGCTGTTTTGGCGTGGACTTAGGAAGTTTGTACCAAGTTTGCAAGTGTTTTTGGGTAGTTTTAAGAAGTTTCTACAAAGTTTGTATTTGACACTCTGTTGCAACTCTGTTGGAATTCGGGTAGTTGTAGGAAGTTTGTACCAAGTTTGTTACTGTTTTGGCGTCGTCTCAGGAAGTTTGTACCAAGTTTGGTGCTGTTTTGGCGTGGTCTTAGGAAGTTTGTACCAAGTTTGGTGCTGTTTTGGCGTAGACTTAGGAAGTTTGGACCAAGTTTGGTGCTGTTTTGGCGTGGACTTAGGAAGTTTGTACCAAGTTTGCAAGTGTTTTTGGGTAGTTTTAAGAAGTTTCTACAAAGTTTGTATTTGACACTCTGTTGCAACTCTGTTGGAATTCGGGTAGTTGTAGGAAGTTTGTACCAAGTTTGTTACTGTTTTGGCGTCGTCTTAGGAAGTTTGTACCAAGTTTGGTGCTGTTTTGGCGTGGACTTAGGAAGTTTGTACCAAGTTTGTTACTGTTTTGGCGTGGACTTAGGAAGTTTGTACCAAGTTTGCAAGTGTTTTTGGGTAGTTTTAAGAAGTTTCTACAAAGTTTGTATTTGACACTCTGTTGCAACTCTGTTGGAATTCGGGTAGTTGTAGGAAGTTTGTACCAAGTTTGTTACTGTTTTGGCGTGGACTTAGGAAGTTTGTACCAAGTTTGTTACTGTTTTGGCGTGGACTTAGGAAGTTTGTACCAAGTTTGCAAGTGTTTTTGGGTAGTTTTAAGAAGTTTCTACAAAGTTTGTATTTGACACTCTGTTGCAACTCTGTTGGAATTCGGGTAGTTGTAGGAAGTTTGTACCAAGTTTGTTACTGTTTTGGCGTGGACTTAGGAAGTTTGTACCAAGTTTGTTACTGTTTTGGCGTGGACTTAGGAAGTTTGTACCAAGTTTGCAAGTGTTTTTGGGTAGTTTTAAGAAGTTTCTACAAAGTTTGTATTTGACACTCTGTTGCAACTCTGTTGGAATTCGGGTAGTTGTAGGAAGTTTGTACCAAGTTTGTTACTGTGTTGGCGTGGTCTTAGGAAGTTTGTACCAAGTTTGGTGCTGTTTTGGCGTAGACTTAGGAAGTTTGGACCAAGTTTGGTGCTGTTTTGGCGTGGACTTAGGAAGTTTGTACCAAGTTTGCAAGTGTTTTTGGGTAGTTTTAAGAAGTTTCTACAAAGTTTGTATTTGACACTCTGTTGCAACTCTGTTGGAATTCGGGTAGTTGTAGGAAGTTTGTACCAAGTTTGTTACTGTTTTGGCGTGGACTTAGGAAGTTTGTACCAAGTTTGTTACTGTTTTGGCGTAGACTTAGGAAGTTTGGACCAAGTTTGGTGCTGTTTTGGCGTGGACTTAGGAAGTTTGTACCAAGTTTGGTGCTGTTTTGGCGTGGATTTAGGAAGTTTGTTCCAAGTTTGTTACTGTTTTGTCGTCGTCTTAGGAAGTTTGTACCAAGTTTGTTATTGTTTTGGCGTGAACTTAGGAAGTTTGTACCAAGTTTGGTGCTGTTTTGGCGTGGATTTAGTAAGTTTGTTCCAAGTTTGTTACTGTTTTGGCGTCGTCTTAGGAAGTTTGTACCAAGTTTGCAAGTGTTTTTGGGTAGTTTTACGAAGTTTCTACAAAGTTTGTATTTGACACTCTGTTGCAACTCTGTTGGAATTCGGGTAGTTGTAGGAAGTTTGTACCAAGTTTGTTACTGTTTTGGCGTGGACTTAGGAAGTTTGTACCAAGTTTGTTACTGTTTTGGCGTGGAGTTAGGAAGCTTCTACCAAGTTTGTTACTGTTTTGGCGTGGTCTTAGGAAGTTTGTACCAAGTTTGGTGCTGTTTTGGCGTGGATTTAGGAAGTTTGTTCCAAGTTTGTAACTGTTTTGGCGTGGACTTAGGAAGTTTGTACCAAGTTTGCAAGTGTTTTTGGGTAGTTTTAAGAAGTTTCTACAAAGTTTGTATTTGACACTCTGTTGCAACTCTGTTGGAATTCGGGTAGTTGTAGGAAGTTTGTACCAAGTTTGTTACTGTTTTGGCGTGGACTTAGGAAGTTTGTACCAAGTTTGTTACTGTTTTTGCGTGGACTTAGGAAGTTTGTACCAAGTTTGGTGCTGTTTTGGCGTGGACTTAGGAAGTTTATTCCAAGTTTGGAAGTGTTTTGGCGTGGTCTTAGGAAGTTTGTACCAAGTTTGTTACTGTTTTGGCGTGGACTTAGGAAGTTTGTACCAAGTTTGCAAGTGTTTTTGGGTAGTTTTAAGAAGTTTCTACAAAGTTTGTATTTGACACTCTGTTGCAACTCTGTTGGAATTCGGGTAGTTGTAGGAAGTTTGTACCAAGTTTGTTACTGTTTTGGCGTGGACTTAGGAAGTTTGTACCAAGTTTGGTGCTGTTTTGGCGTGGACTTAGGAAGTTTGTACCAAGTTTGTTACTGTTTTGGCGTGGACTTAGGAAGTTTGTACCAAGTTTGTTACTGTTTTGGCGTGGACTTAGGAAGTTTGTACCAAGTTTGGTGCTGTTTTGGCGTGGACTTAGGAAGTTTGTACCAAGTTTGCAAGTGTTTTTGGGTAGTTTTAAGAAGTTTCTACAAAGTTTGTATTTGACACTCTGTTGCAACTCTGTTGGAATTCGGGTAGTTGTAGGAAGTTTGTACCAAGTTTGTTACTGTTTTGGCGTGGACTTAGGAAGTTTGTACCAAGTTTGTTACTGTTTTGGCATGGACTTAGGAAGTTTGTACCAAGTTTGGTGCTGTTTTGGCGTGGACTTAGGAAGTTTGTACCAAGTTTGCAAGTGTTTTTGGGTAGTTTTAAGAAGTTTCTACAAAGTTTGTATTTGACACCCTGTTGCAACTCTGTTGGAATTCGGGTAGTTGTAGGAAGTTTGTACCAAGTTTGTTACTGTTTTGGCGTGGACTTAGGAAGTTTGTACCAAGTTTGTTACTGTTTTGGCATGGACTTAGGAAGTTTGTACCAAGTTTGGTGCTGTTTTGGCGTGGACTTAGGAAGTTTGTACCAAGTTTGCAAGTGTTTTTGGGTAGTTTTAAGAAGTTTCTACAAAGTTTGTATTTGACACTCTGTTGCAATTCTGTTGGAATTCGGGTAGTTGTAGGAAGTTTGTACCAAGTTTGTTACTGTTTTGGCGTGGACTTAGGAAGTTTGTACCAAGTTTGTTACTGTTTTGGCATGGACTTAGGAAGTTTGTACCAAGTTTGGTGCTGTTTTGGCGTGGACTTAGGAAGTTTGTACCAAGTTTGTTACTGTTTTGGCGTGGACTTAGGAAGTTTGTACCAAGTTTGGTGCTGTTTTGGCGTGGACTTAGGAAGTTTGTACCAAGTTTGTTACTGTTTTGGCGTGGTCTTATGAAGTTTGTACCAAGTTTGGTGCTGTTTTGGCGTGGACTTAGAAAGTTTGTATCAAGTTTGGTGCTGTTTTGGCGTGGACTTAGGAAGTTTGTACCAAGTTTGTTACTGTTTTGAAGTGGACTTAGAAAGTTTGTATCAAGTTTGGTGCTGTTTTGGCGTGGTCTTAGGAAGTTTGTACCAAGTTTGTTACTGTTTTGGCGTGGACTTAGGAAGTTTGTACCAAGTTTGCAAGTGTTTTTGGGTAGTTTTAAGAAGTTTCTACAAAGTTTGTATTTGACACTCTGTTGCAACTCTGTTGGAATTCGGGTAGTTGTAGGAAGTTTGTACCAAGTTTGTTACTGTTTTGGCGTGGACTTAGGAAGTTTGTACCAAGTTTGTTACTGTTTTGGCGTGGACTTAGGAAGTTTGTATCAAGTTTGGTGCTGTTTTGGCGTGGACTTAGGAAGTTTGTACCAAGTTTGTTACTGTTTTGGCGTGGACTTAGGAAGTTTGTACCAAGTTTGTTACTGTTTTGGCGTGGACTTAGGAAGTTTGTATCAAGTTTGGTGCTGTTTTGGCGTGGACTTAGGAAGTTTGTACCAAGTTTGCAAGTGTTTTTGGGTAGTTTTAAGAAGTTTCTACAAAGTTTGTATTTGACACTCTGTTGCAACTCTGTTGGAATTCGGGTAGTTGTAGGAAGTTTGTACCAAGTTTGTTACTGTTTTGGCGTGGACTTAGGAAGTTTGTACCAAGTTTGTTACTGTTTTGGCGTGGACTTAGGAAGTTTGTACCAAGTTTGTTACTGTTTTGGCGTGGACTTAGGAAGTTTGTATCAAGTTTGGTGCTGTTTTGGCGTGGACTTAGGAAGTTTGTACCAAGTTTGCAAGTGTTTTTGGGTAGTTTTAAGAAGTTTCTACAAAGTTTGTATTTGACACTCTGTTGCAACTCTGTTGGAATTCGGGTAGTTGTAGGAAGTTTGTACCAAGTTTGTTACTGTTTTGGCGTGGACTTAGGAAGTTTGTACCAAGTTTGTTACTGTTTTGGCATGGACTTAGGAAGTTTGTACCAAGTTTGGTGCTGTTTTGGCGTGGACTTAGGAAGTTTGTACCAAGTTTGCAAGTGTTTTTGGGTAGTTTTAAGAAGTTTCTACAAAGTTTGTATTTGACACCCTGTTGCAACTCTGTTGGAATTCGGGTAGTTGTAGGAAGTTTGTACCAAGTTTGTTACTGTTTTGGCGTGGACTTAGGAAGTTTGTACCAAGTTTGTTACTGTTTTGGCATGGACTTAGGAAGTTTGTACCAAGTTTGGTGCTGTTTTGGCGTGGACTTAGGAAGTTTGTACCAAGTTTGCAAGTGTTTTTGGGTAGTTTTAAGAAGTTTCTACAAAGTTTGTATTTGACACTCTGTTGCAACTCTGTTGGAATTCGGGTAGTTGTAGGAAGTTTGTACCAAGTTTGTTACTGTTTTGGCGTGGACTTAGGAAGTTTGTACCAAGTTTGGTGCTGTTTTGGCGTGGACTTAGGAAGTTTGTACCAAGTTTGCAAGTGTTTTTGGGTAGTTTTAAGAAGTTTCTACAAAGTTTGTATTTGACACTCTGTTGCAACTCTGTTGGAATTCGGGTAGTTGTAGGAAGTTTGTACCAAGTTTGTTTCTGTTTTGGCGTGGACTTAGGAAGTTTGTACCAAGTTTGTTACTGTTTTGGCGTGGACTTAGGAAGTTTGTACCAAGTTTGCAAGTGTTTTTGGGTAGTTTTAAGAAGTTTCTACAAAGTTTGTATTTGACACTCTGTTGCAACTCTGTTGGAATTCGGGTAGTTGTAGGAAGTTTGTACCAAGTTTGTTACTGTTTTGGCGTGGACTTAGGAAGTTTGTACCAAGTTTGGTGCTGTTTTGGCGTGGACTTAGGAAGTTTGTACCAAGTTTGGTGCTGTTTTGGCGTGGACTTAGAAAGTTTGTATCAAGTTTGGTGCTGTTTTGGCGTGGACTTAGGAAGTTTGTACCAAGTTTGCAAGTGTTTTTGGGTAGTTTTAAGAAGTTTCTACAAAGTTTGTATTTGACACTCTGTTGCAACTCTGTTGGAATTCGGGTAGTTGTAGGAAGTTTGTACCAAGTTTGTTACTGTTTTGGCGTGGACTTAGGAAGTTTGTACCAAGTTTGCAAGTGTTTTTGGGTAGTTTTAAGAAGTTTCTACAAAGTTTGTATTTGACACTCTGTTGCAACTCTGTTGGAATTCGGGTAGTTGTAGGAAGTTTGTACCAAGTTTGTTACTGTTTTGGCGTGGACTTAGGAAGTTTGTACCAAGTTTGGTGCTGTTTTGGCGTGGACTTAGGAAGTTTGTACCAAGTTTGCAAGTGTTTTTGGGTAGTTTTAAGAAGTTTCTACAAAGTTTGTATTTGACACTCTGTTGCAACTCTGTTGGAATTCGGGTAGTTGTAGGAAGTTTGTACCAAGTTTGTTACTGTTTTGGCGTGGACTTAGGAAGTTTGTACCAAGTTTGTTACTGTTTTGGCGTCGTCTTAGGAAGTTTGTACCAAGTTTGGTGCTGTTTTGGCGTGGACTTAGGAAGTTTGTACCAAGTTTGCAAGTGTTTTTGGGTAGTTTTAAGAAGTTTCTACAAAGTTTGTATTTGACACTCTGTTGCAACTCTGTTGGAATTCGGGTAGTTGTAGGAAGTTTGTACCAAGTTTGTTACTGTTTTGGCGTGGACTTAGGAAGTTTGTACCAAGTTTGGTGCTGTTTTGGCGTGGACTTAGGAAGTTTGTACCAAGTTTGCAAGTGTTTTTGGGTAGTTTTAAGAAGTTTCTACAAAGTTTGTATTTGACACTCTGTTGCAACTCTGTTGGAATTCGGGTAGTTGTAGGAAGTTTGTACCAAGTTTGTTACTGTTTTGGCGTGGACTTAGGAAGTTTGTACCAAGTTTGTTACTGTTTTGGCGTGGACTTAGGAAGTTTGTACCAAGTTTGCAAGTGTTTTTGGGTAGTTTTAAGAAGTTTCTACAAAGTTTGTATTTGACACTCTGTTGCAACTCTGTTGGAATTCGGGTAGTTGTAGGAAGTTTGTACCAAGTTTGTTACTGTTTTGGCGTGGACTTAGGAAGTTTGTACCAAGTTTGGTGCTGTTTTGGCGTGGACTTAGGAAGTTTGTTCCAAGTTTGCAAGTGTTTTTGGGTAGTTTTAATAAGTTTCTACAAAGTTTGTATTTGACACTCTGTTGCAACTCTGTTGGAATTCGGGTAGTTGTAGGAAGTTTGTACCAAGTTTGGTGCTGTTTTGGCGTGGACTTAGGAAGTTTGTATCAAGTTTGGTGCTGTTTTGGCGTGGATTTAGGAAGTTTGTTCCAAGTTTGTTACTGTTTTGGCGTCGTCTTAGGAAGTTTGTACCAAGTTTGCAAGTGTTTTTGGGTAGTTTTAAGAAGTTTCTACAAAGTTTGTATTTGACACTCTGTTGCAACTCTTTTGGAATTCGGGTAGTTGTAGGAAGTTTGTACCAAGTTTGTTACTGTTTTGGCGTGGACTTAGGAAGTTTGTACCAAGTTTGGTGCTGTTTTGGCGTGGACTTAGGAAGTTTGTACCAAGTTTGCAAGTGTTTTTGGGTAGTTTTAAGAAGTTTCTACAAAGTTTGTATTTGACACTCTGTTGCAACTCTGTTGGAATTCGGGTAGTTGTAGGAAGTTTGTACCAAGTTTGTTACTGTTTTGGCGTGGACTTAGGAAGTTTGTACCAAGTTTGTTACTGTTTTGGCGTGGACTTAGGAAGTTTGTACCAAGTTTGCAAGTGTTTTTGGGTAGTTTTAAGAAGTTTCTACAAAGTTTGTATTTGACACTCTGTTGCAACTCTGTTGGAATTCGGGTAGTTGTAGGAAGTTTGTACCAAGTTTGTAACTGTTTTGGCGTGGACTTAGGAAGTTTGTACCAAGTTTGGTGCTGTTTTGGCGTGGACTTAGGAAGTTTGTACCAAGTTTGCAAGTGTTTTTGGGTAGTTTTAAGAAGTTTCTACAAAGTTTGTATTTGACACTCTGTTGCAACTCTTTTGGAATTCGGGTAGTTGTAGGAAGTTTGTACCAAGTTTGTTACTGTTTTGGCGTGGTCTTAGGAAGTTTGTACCAAGTTTGGTGCTGTTTTGGCGTGGACTTAGGAAGTTTGTACCAAGTTTGCAAGTGTTTTTGGGTAGTTTTAAGAAGTTTCTACAAAGTTTGTATTTGACACTCTGTTGCAACTCTGTTGGAATTCTGGTAGTTGTAGGAAGTTTGTACCAAGTTTGTTACTGTTTTGGCGTGGACTTAGGAAGTTTGTACCAAGTTTGGTGCTGTTTTGGCGTGGACTTAGGAAGTTTGTACCAAGTTTGGTGCTGTTTTGGCGTGGACTTAGGAAGTTTGTACCAAGTTTGTTACTGTTTTGGCGTGGACTTAGGAAGTTTGTTCCAAGTTTGTTACTGTTTTGGCGTGGACTTAGGAAGATTGTACCAAGTTTGTTACTGTTTTGGCGTGGACTTAGGAAGTTTGTACCAAGTTTGTTACTGTTTTGGCGTTGACTAAGGAAGTTTGTACCAAGTTTGTTACTGTTTTGGCGTGGTCTTAGGAAGTTTGTACCAAGTTTGTTACTGTTTTGGCGTGGACTTAGGAAGTTTGTACCAAGTTTGCAAGTGTTTTTGGGTAGTTTTAAGAAGTTTCTACAAAGTTTGTATTTGACACTCCGTTGCAACTCTGTTGGAATTCGGGTAGTTGTAGGAAGTTTGTACCAAGTTTGTTACTGTTTTGGCGTGGACTTAGGAAGTTTGTACCAAGTTTGTTACTGTTTTGGCGTGGACTTAGGAAGTTTGTACCAAGTTTGCAAGTGTTTTTGGGTAGTTTTAAGAAGTTTCTACAAAGTTTGTATTTGACACTCTGTTGCAACTCTGTTGGAATTCGGGTAGTTGTAGGAAGTTTGTACCAAGTTTGTTACTGTTTTGGCGTGGACTTAGGAAGTTTGTACCAAGTTTGGTGCTGTTTTGGCGTGGACTTAGGAAGTTTGTACCAAGTTTGCAAGTGTTTTTGGGTAGTTTTAAGAAGTTTCTACAAAGTTTGTATTTGACACTCTGTTGCAACTCTGTTGGAATTCGGGTAGATGTAGGAAGTTTGTACCAAGTTTGTTACTGTTTTGGCGTGGACTTAGGAAGTTTGTACCAAGTTTGTTACTGTTTTGGCGTGGACTTAGGAAGTTTGTACCAAGTTTGCAAGTGTTTTTGGGTAGTTTTAAGAAGTTTCTACAAAGTTTGTATTTGACACTCTGTTGCAACTCTGTTGGAATTCGGGTAGTTGTAGGAAGTTTGTACCAAGTTTGTTACTGTTTTGGCGTGGACTTAGGAAGTTTGTACCAAGTTTGGTGCTGTTTTGGCGTGGACTTAGGAAGTTTGTACCAAGTTTGCAAGTGTTTTTGGGTAGTTTTAAGAAGTTTCTACAAAGATTGTATTTGACACTCTGTTGCAACTCTGTTGGAATTCGGGTAGTTGTAGGAAGTTTGTACCAAGTTTGTTACTGTTTTGGCGTGGTCTTAGGAAGTTTGTACCAAGTTTGGTGCTGTTTTGGCGTGGACTTAGGAAGTTTGTACCAAGTTTGCAAGTGTTTTTGGGTAGTTTTAAGAAGTTTCTACAAAGTTTGTATTTGACACTCTGTTGCAACTCTGTTGGAATTCGGGTAGTTGTAGGAAGTTTGTACCAAGTTTGTTACTGTTTTGGCGTGGACTTAGGAAGTTTGTACCAAGTTTGGTGCTGTTTTGGCGTGGACTTAGGAAGTTTGTACCAAGTTTGCAAGTGTTTTTGGGTAGTTTTAAGAAGTTTCTACAAAGCTTGTATTTGACACTCTGTTGCAACTCTGTTGGAATTCGGGTAGTTGTAGGAAGTTTGTACCATGTTTGGTGCTGTTTTGGCGTGGACTTAGGAAGTTTGTACCAAGTTTGGTGCTGTTTTGGCGTGGACTTAGGAAGTTTGTACCAAGTTTGCAAGTGTTTTTGGGTAGTTTTAAGAAGTTTCTACAAAGTTTGTATTTGACACTCTGTTGCAACTCTGTTAGAATTCGGGTAGTTGTAGGAAGTTTGTACCAAGTTTGTTACTGTTTTGGCGTGGACTTAGGAAGTTTGTACCAAGTTTGTTACTGTTTTGGAGTGGACTTAGGAAGTTTGTACCAAGTTTGCAAGTGTTTTTGGGTAGTTTTAAGAAATTTCTACAAAGTTTGTATTTGACACTCTGTTGCAACTCTGTTGGAATTCGGGTAGTTGTAGGAAGTTTGTACCAAGTTTGTTGCTGTTTTGGCGTGGTCTTAGGAAGTTTGTACCAAGTTTTCAAGTGTTTTTGGGTAGTTTTAAGAAGTTTCTACAAAGTTTGTATTTGACACTCTGTTGCAACTCTGTTGGAATTCGGGTAGTTGTAGGAAGTTTGTACCAAGTTTGTTACAGTTTTGGCGTGGACTTAGGAAGTTTGTACCAAGTTTGCAAGTGTTTTTGGGTAGTTTTAAGAAGTTTCTACAAAGTTTGTATTTGACACTCTGTTGCAACTCTGTTGGAATTCGGGTAGTTGTAGGAAGTTTGTACCAAGTTTGTTACTGTTTTGGCGTGGACTTAGGAAGTTTGTACCAAGTTTTTTACTGTTTTGGCGTGGACTTAGGAAGTTTGTACCAAGTTTGCAAGTGTTTTTGGGTAGTTTAAAGAAGTTTCTACAAAGTTTGTATTTGACACTCTGTTGCAACTCTGTTGGAATTCGGGTAGTTGTAGGAAGTTTGTACCAAGTTTGTTACTGTTTTGGCGTGGACTTAGGAAGTTTGTACCAAGTTTGATACTGTTTTGGCGTGGACTTAGGAAGTTTGTACCAAGTTTGGTGCTGTTTTGGCGTGGACTTAGGAAGTTTGTACCAAGTTTGGTGCTGTTTTGGCGTGGACTTAGGAAGTTTGTACCAAGTTTGCAAGTGTTTTTGGGTAGTTTTAAGAAGTTTCTACAAAGTTTGTATTTGACACTCTGTTGCAACTCTGTTGGAATTCGGGTAGTTGTAGGAAGTTTGTACCAAGTTTGTTACTGTTTTGGCGTGGACTTAGGAAGTTTGTACCAAGTTTGGTGCTGTTTTGGCGTGGACTTAGGAAGTTTGTACCAAGTTTGCAAGTGTTTTTGGGTAGTTTTAAGAAGTTTCTACAAAGTTTGTATTTGACACTCTGTTGCAACTCTGTTGGAATTCGGGTAGTTGTAGGAAGTTTGTACCAAGTTTGTTACCAAACTTTGTAGAAACTTCTTAAAACTACCCAAAAACACTTGCAAACTTGGTACAAACTTCCTAAGTCCACGCCAAAACAGCACCAAACTTGGTACAAACTTCCTAAGTCCACGCCAAAACAGTAACAAACTTGGTACAAACTTCCTACAACTACCCGAATTCCAACAGAGTTGCAACAGAGTGTCAAATACAAACTTTGTAGAAACTTCTTAAAACTACACAAAAACACTTGCAAACTTGGTACAAACTTCCTAAGTCCACGCCAAAACAGTAACAAACTTGGTACAAACTTCCTAAGTCCACGCCAAAACAGTAACAAACTTGGTACAAACTTCCTACAACTACCCGAATTCCAACAGAGTTGCAACAGAGTGTCAAATACAAACTTTGTAGAAACTTCTTAAAACTACCCAAAAACACTTGCAAACTTGGTACAAACTTCCTAAGTCCACGCCAAAACAGCACCAAACTTGGTACAAACTTCCTAAGTCCACGCCAAAACAGTAACAAACTTGGTACAAACTTCCTAAGTCCACGCCAAAACAGTAACAAACTTGGTACAAACTTCCTACAACTACCCGAATTCCAACAGATTTGCAACAGAGTGTCAAATACAAACTTTGTAGAAACTTCTTAAAACTACCCAAAAACACTTGCAAACTTGGTACAAACTTCCTAAGACCACGCCAAAACAGTAACAAACTTGGTACAAACTTCCTACAACTACCCGAATTCCAACAGAGTTGCAACAGAGTGTCAAATACAAACTTTGTAGAAACTTCTTAAAACTACCCAAAAACACTTGCAAACTTGGTACAAACTTCCTAAGTCCACGCCAAAACAGCACCAAACTTGGTACAAACTTCCTAAGTCCACGCCAAAACAGCACCAAACTTGGTACAAACTTCCTAAGTCCACGCCAAAACAGTAACAAACTTGGTACAAACTTCCTACAACTACCCGAATTCCAACAGAGTTGCAACAGAGTGTCAAATACAAACTTTGTAGAAACTTCTTAAAACTACCCAAAAACACTTGCAAACTTGGTACAAACTTCCTAAGTCCACGCCAAAACAGCACCAAACTTGGTACAAACTTCCTAAGACCACGCCAAAACAGTAACAAACTTGGTACAAACTTCCTACAACTACCCGAATTCCAACAGAGTTGCAACAGAATGTCAAATACCAACTTTGTAGAAACTTCTTAAAACTACCCAAAAACACTTGCAAACTTGGTACAAACTTCCTAAGTCCACGCCAAAACAGTAACAAACTTGGTACAAACTTCCTAAGTCCACGCCAAAACAGTAACAAACTTGGTACAAACTTCCTACAACTACCCGAATTCCAACAGAATTGCAACAGAGTGTCAAATACAAACTTTGTAGAAACTTCTTAAAACTACCCAAGAACACTTGCAAACTTGGTACAAACTTCCTAAGTCCACGCCAAAACAGCACCAAACTTGGTACAAACTTCCTAAGACCACGCCAAAACAGTAACAAACTTGGTACAAACTTCCTACAACTACCCGAATTCCAACAGAGTTGCAACAGAGTGTCAAATACAAACTTTGTAGAAACTTCTTAAAACTACCCAAAAACACTTGCAAACTTGGTACAAACTTCCTAAGACCACGCCAAAACAGTAACAAACTTGGTACAAACTTCCTACAACTACCCGAATTCCAACAGAGTTGCAACAGAGTGTCAAATACAAACTTTGTAGAAACTTCTTAAAAGTACCCAAAAACACTTGCAAACTTGGTACAAACTTCCTAAGTCCACGCCAAAACAGCACCAAACTTGGTACAAACTTCCTAAGTCCACGCCAAAACAGCACCAAACTTGGTACAAACTTCCTAAGTCCACGCCAAAACAGTAACAAACTTGGTACAAACTTCCTACAACTACCCGAATTCCAACAGAGTTGCAACAGAGTGTCAAATACAAACTTTGTAGAAACTTCTTAAAACTACCCAAAAACACTTGCAAACTTGGTACAAACTTCCTAAGTCCACGCCAAAACAGTAACAAACTTGGTACAAACTTCCTAAGTCCACGCCAAAACAGTAACAAACTTGGTACAAACTTCCTACAACTACCCGAATTCCAACAGAGTTGCAACAGAGTGTCAAATACAAACTTTGTAGAAACTTCTTAAAACTACCCAAAAACACTTGCAAACTTGGTACAAACTTCCTAAGTCCACGCCAAAATAGCACCAAACTTGGTACAAACTTCCTAAGTCCACGCCAAAACAGTAACAAACTTGGTACAAACTTCCTACAACTACCCGAATTCCAACAGAGTTGCAACAGAGTGTCAAATACAAACTTTGTAGAAACTTCTTAAAACTACCCAAAAACACTTGCAAACTTGGTACAAACTTCCTAAGTCCACGCCAAAACAGCACCAAACTTGGTACAAACTTCCTAAGTCCACGCCAAAACAGTAACAAACTTGGAACAAACTTCCTAAGTCCACGCCAAAACAGTAACAAACTTGGTACAAACTTCCTAAGTCCACGCCAAAACAGCACCAAACTTGGTACAAACTTCCTAAGTCCACGCCAAAACAGCACCAAACTTGGTACAAACTTCCTAAGACCACGCCAAAACAGTAACAAACTTGGTACAAACTTCCTACAACTACCCGAATTCCAACAGAGTTGCAACAGAGTGTCAAATACAAACTTTGTAGAAACTTCTTAAAACTACCCAAAAACACTTGCAAACTTGGTACAAACTTCCTAAGTCCACGCCAAAACAGTAACAAACTTGGTACAAACTTCCTAAGTCCACGCCAAAACAGTAACAAACTTGGAACAAACTTCCTAAGTCCACGCCAAAACAGCACCAAACTTGGTACAAACTTCCTAAGTCCACGCCAAAACAGCACCAAACTTGGTACAAACTTCCTAAGACCACGCCAAAACAGTAACAAACTTGGTACAAACTTCCTACAACTACCCGAATTCCAACAGAGTTGCAACAGAGTGTCAAATACAAACTTTGTAGAAACTTCTTAAAACTACCCAAAAACACTTGCAAACTTGGTACAAACTTCCTAAGTCCACGCCAAAACAGCACCAAACTTGGTACAAACTTCCTAAGTCCACGCCAAAATAGCACCAAACTTGGTACAAACTTCCTAAGTCCACGCCAAAACAGTAACAAACTTGGTACAAACTTCCTACAACTACCCGAATTCCAACAGAGTTGCAACAGAGTGTCAAATACAAACTTTGTAGAAACTTCTTAAAACTACCCAAAAACACTTGCAAACTTGGTACAAACTTCCTAAGTCCACGCCAAAACAGCACCAAACTTGGTACAAACTTCCTAAGTCCACGCCAAAACAGTAACAAACTTGGAACAAACTTCCTAAGTCCACGCCAAAACAGTAACAAACTTGGTACAAACTTCCTAAGTCCACGCCAAAACAGTAACAAACTTGGTACAAACTTCCTACAACTACCCGAATTCCAACAGAGTTGCAACAGAGTGTCAAATACAAACTTTGTAGAAACTTCTTAAAACTACCCAAAAACACTTGCAAACTTGCTACAAACTTCCTAAGTCCACGCCAAAACAGTAACAAACTTGGTACAAACTTCCTAAGTCCACGCCAAAACAGTAACAAACTTGGAACAAACTTCCTAAGTCCACGCCAAAACAGTAACAAACTTGGTACAAACTTCCTAAATCCACGCCAAAACAGCACCAAACTTGGTACAAACTTCCTAAGTCCACGCCAAAACAGTAACAAACTTGGTACAAACTTCCTAAGTCCACGCCAAAACAGCACCAAACTTGGTACAAACTTCCTAAGTCCACGCCAAAACAGTAACAAACTTGGTACAAACTTCCTAAGTCCACGCCAAAACAGTAACAAACTTGGTACAAACTTCCTAAGTCCACGCCAAAACAGTAACAAACTTGGTACAAACTTCCTAAGTCCACGCCAAAACAGCACCAAACTTGATACAAACTTCCTAAGTCCACGCCAAAACAGCACCAAACTTGGTACAAACTTCCTATAACTACCCGAATTCCAACAGAGTTGCAACAGAGTGTCAAATACAAACTTTGTAGAAACTTCTTAAAACTACCCAAAAACACTTGCAAACTTGGTACAAACTTCCTAAGTCCACGCCAAAACAGTAACAAACTTGGTACAAACTTCCTAAGTCCACGCCAAAACAGTAACAAACTTGGTACAAACTTCCTACAACTACCCGAATTCCAACAGAGTTGCAACAGAGTGTCAAATACAAACTTTGTAGAAACTTCTTAAAACTACCCAAAAACACTTGCAAACTTGGTACAAACTTCCTAAGTCCACGCCAAAACAGCACCAAACTTGGTACAAACTTCCTAAGTCCACGCCAAAACAGTAACAAACTTGGAACAAACTTCCTAAGTCCACGCCAAAACAGTAACAAACTTGGTACAAACTTCCTAAGTCCACGCCAAAACAGTAACAAACTTGGTACAAACTTCCTACAACTACCCGAATTCCAACAGAGTTGCAACAGAGTGTCAAATACAAACTTTGTAGAAACTTCTTAAAACTACCCAAAAACACTTGCAAACTTGGAACAAACTTCCTAAGTCCACGCCAAAACAGCACCAAACTTGGTACAAACTTCCTAAGTCCACGCCAAAACAGCACCAAACTTGGTACAAACTTCCTATAACTACCCGAATTCCAACAGAGTTGCAACAGAGTGTCAAATACAAACTTTGTAGAAACTTCTTAAAACTACCCAAAAGCACTTGCAAACTTGGTACAAACTTCCTAAGTCCACGCCAAAACAGTAACAAACTTGGTACAAACTTCCTAAGTCCACGCCAAAACAGTAACAAACTTGGTACAAACTTCCTACAACTACCCGAATTCCAACAGAGTTGCAACAGAGTGTCAAATACAAACTTTGTAGAAACTTCTTAAAACTACCCAAAAACACTTGCAAACTTGGTACAAACTTCCTAAGTCCACGCCAAAACAGCACCAAACTTGGTACAAACTTCCTAAGTCCACGCCAAAACAGTAACAAACTTGGTACAAACTTCCTACAACTACCCGAATTCCAACAGAGTTGCAACAGAGTGTCAAATACAAACTTTGTAGAAACTTCTTAAAACTACCCAAAAACACTTGCAAACTTGGTACAAACTTCCTAAGTCCACGCCAAAACAGCACCAAACTTGGTACAAACTTCCTAAGACCACGCCAAAACAGTAACAAACTTGGTACAAACTTCCTACAACTACCCGAATTCCAACAGAGTTGCAACAGAGTGTCAAATACAAACTTTGTAGAAACTTCTTAAAACTACCCAAAAACACTTGCAAACTTGGTACAAACTTCCTAAGTCCACGCCAAAACAGCACCAAACTTGGTACAAACTTCCTAAGTCCACGCCAAAACAGTAACAAACTTGGTACAAACTTCCTAAGTCCACGCCAAAACAGTAACAAACTTGGTACAAACTTCCTACAACTACCCGAATTCCAACAGAGTTGCAACAGAGTGTCAAATACAAACTTTGTAGAAACTTCTTAAAACTACCCAAAAACACTTGCAAACTTGGTACAAACTTCCTAAGACCACGCCAAAACAGTAACAAACTTGGTACAAACTTCCTACAACTACCCGAATTCCAACAGAGTTGCAACAGAGTGTCAAATACAAACTTTGTAGAAACTTCTTAAAACTACCCAAAAACACTTGCAAACTTGGTACAAACTTCCTAAGTCCACGCCAAAACAGCACCAAACTTGGTACAAACTTCCTAAGTCCACGCCAAAACAGTAACAAACTTGGTACAAAGTTCCTAAGTCCACGCCAAAACAGTAACAAACTTGGTACAAACTTCCTAAGTCCACGCCAAAACAGCACCAAACTTGGTACAAACTTCCTAAGTCCACGCCAAAACAGCACCAAACTTGGTACAAACTTCCTAAGTCCACGCCAAAACAGCACCAAACTTGATACAAACTTCCTAAGTCCACGCCAACACAGTAACAAACTTGGTACAAACTTCCTACAACTACCCGAATTCCAACAGAGTTGCAACAGAGTGTCAAATACAAACTTTGTAGAAACTTCTTAAAACTACCCAAAAACACTTGCAAACTTGGTACAAACTTCCTAAGTCCACGCCAAAACAGCACCAAACTTGGTACAAACTTCCTAAGACCACGCCAAAACAGTAACAAACTTGGTACAAACTTCCTACAACTACCCGAATTCCAACAGAGTTGCAACAGAGTGTCAAATACCAACTTTGTAGAAACTTCTTAAAACTACCCAAAAACACTTGCAAACTTGGTACAAACTTCCTAAGTCCACGCCAAAACAGTAACAAACTTGGTACAAACTTCCTACAACTACCCGAATTCCAACAGAGTTGCAACAGAGTGTCAAATACAAACTTTGTAGAAACTTCTTAAAACTACCCAAAAACACTTGCAAACTTGGTACAAACTTCCTAAGTCCACGCCAAAACAGCACCAAACTTGGTACAAACTTCCTAAGTCCACGCCAAAACATTAACAAACTTGGTACAAACTTCCTACAACTACCCGAATTCCAACAGAGTTGCAACAGAGTGTCAAATACAAACTTTGTAGAAACTTCTTAAAACTACCCAAAAACACTTGCAAACTTGGTACAAACTTCCTAAGTCCACGCCAAAACAGTAACAAACTTGGTACAAACTTCCTAAGTCCACGCCAAAACAGTAACAAACTTGGTACAAACTTCCTACAACTACCCGAATTCCAACAGAGTTGCAACAGAGTGTCAAATACAAACTTTGTAGAAACTTCTTAAAACTACCCAAAAACACTTGCAAACTTGGTACAAACTTCCTAAGTCCACGCCAAAACAGCACCAAACTTGGTACAAACTTCCTAAGTCCACGCCAAAACAGCACCAAACTTGGTACAAACTTCCTAAGTCCACGCCAAAACAGTAACAAACTTGGTACAAACTTCCTACAACTACCCGAATTCCAACAGAGTTGCAACAGAGTGTCAAATACAAACTTTGTAGAAACTTCTTAAAACTACCCAAAAACACTTGCAAACTTGGTACAAACTTCCTAAGTCCACGCCAAAACAGTAACAAACTTGGTACAAACTTCCTAAGTCCACGCCAAAACAGTAACAAACTTGGTACAAACTTCCTACAACTACCCGAATTCCAACAGAGTTGCAACAGAGTGTCAAATACAAACTTTGTAGAAACTTCTTAAAACTACCCAAAAACACTTGCAAACTTGGTACAAACTTCCTAAGTCCACGCCAAAACAGCACCAAACTTGGTACAAACTTCCTAAGTCCACGCCAAAACAGCACCAAACTTGGTACAAACTTCCTAAGTCCACGCCAAAACAGTAACAAACTTGGTACAAACTTCCTACAACTACCCGAATTCCAACAGAGTTGCAACAGAGTGTCAAATACAAACTTTGTAGAAACTTCTTAAAACTACCCAAAAACACTTGCAAACTTGGTACAAACTTCCTAAGTCCACGCCAAAACAGCACCAAACTTGGTACAAACTTCCTAAGACCACGCCAAAACAGTAACAAACTTGGTACAAACTTCCTACAACTACCCGAATTCCAACAGAGTTGCAACAGAGTGTCAAATACCAACTTTGTAGAAACTTATTAAAACTACCCAAAAACACTTGCAAACTTGGTACAAACTTCCTAAGTCCACGCCAAAACAGTAACAAACTTGGTACAAACTTCCTAAGTCCACGCCAAAACAGTAACAAACTTGGTACAAACTTCCTACAACTACCCGAATTCCAACAGAGTTGCAACAGAGTGTCAAATACAAACTTTGTAGAAACTTCTTAAAACTACCCAAAAACACTTGCAAACTTGGTACAAACTTCCTAAGTCCACGCCAAAACAGCACCAAACTTGGTACAAACTTCCTAAGACCACGCCAAAACAGTAACAAACTTGGTACAAACTTCCTACAACTACCCGAATTCCAACAGAGTTGCAACAGAGTGTCACATACCAACTTTGTAGAAACTTATTAAAACTACCCAAAAACACTTGCAAACTTGGTACAAACTTCCTAAGTCCACGCCAAAACAGTAACAAACTTGGTACAAACTTCCTACAACTACCCGAATTCCAACAGAGTTGCAACAGAGTGTCAAATACAAACTTTGTAGAAACTTCTTAAAACTACCCAAAAACACTTGCAAACTTGGTACAAACTTCCTAAGTCCACGCCAAAACAGTAACAAACTTGGTACAAACTTCCTAAGTCCACGCCAAAACAGTAACAAACTTGGTACAAACTTCCTACAACTACCCGAATTCCAACAGAGTTGCAACAGAGTGTCAAATACAAACTTTGTAGAAACTTCTTAAAACTACCCAAAAACACTTGCAAACTTGGTACAAACTTCCTAAGACCACGCCAAAACAGTAACAAACTTGGTACAAACTTCCTACAACTACCCGAATTCCAACAGAGTTGCAACAGAGTGTCAAATACAAACTTTGTAGAAACTTCTTAAAACTACCCAAAAACACTTGCAAACTTGGTACAAACTTCCTAAGTCCACGCCAAAACAGCACCAAACTTGGTACAAACTTCCTAAGACCACGCCAAAACAGTAACAAACTTGGTACAAACTTCCTACAACTACCCGAATTCCAACAGAGTTGCAACAGAGTGTCAAATACAAACTTTGTAGAAACTTCTTAAAACTACCCAAAAACACTTGCAAACTTGGTACAAACTTCCTAAGTCCACGCCAAAACAGCACCAAACTTGGTACAAACTTCCTAAGTCCACGCCAAAACAGTAACAAACTTGGTACAAACTTCCTACAACTACCCGAATTCCAACAGAGTTGCAACAGAGTGTCAAATACAAACTTTGTAGAAACTTCTTAAAACTACCCAAAAACACTTGCAAACTTGGTACAAACTTCCTAAGTCCACGCCAAAACAGCACCAAACTTGGTACAAACTTCCTAAGTCCACGCCAAAACAGTAACAAACTTGGTACAAACTTCCTACAACTACCCGAATTCCAACAGAGTTGCAACAGAGTGTCAAATACAAACTTTGTAGAAACTTCTTAAAACTACCCAAAAACACTTGCAAACTTGGTACAAACTTCCTAAGTCCACGCCAAAACAGCACCAAACTTGGTACAAACTTCCTAAGACCACGCCAAAACAGTAACAAACTTGGTACAAACTTCCTACAACTACCCGAATTCCAACAGAGTTGCAACAGAGTGTCAAATACAAACTTTGTAGAAACTTCTTAAAACTACCCAAAAACACTTGCAAACTTGGTACAAACTTCCTAAGTCCACGCCAAAACAGCACCAAACTTGGTACAAACTTCCTAAGTCCACGCCAAAACAGTAACAAACTTGGTACAAACTTCCTACAACTACCCGAATTCCAACAGAGTTGCAACAGAGTGTCAAATACAAACTTTGTAGAAACTTCTTAAAACTACCCAAAAACACTTGCAAACTTGGTACAAACTTCCTAAGTCCACGCCAAAACAGCACCAAACTTGGTACAAACTTCCTAAGACCACGCCAAAACAGTAACAAACTTGGTACAAACTTCCTACAACTACCCGAATTCCAACAGAGTTGCAACAGAGTGTCAAATACAAACTTTGTAGAAACTTCTTAAAACTACCCAAAAACACTTGCAAACTTGGTACAAACTTCCTAAGTCCACGCCAAAACAGTAACAAACTTGGTACAAACTTCCTACAACTACCCGAATTCCAACAGAGTTGCAACAGAGTGTCAAATACAAACTTTGTAGAAACTTCTTAAAACTACCCAAAAACACTTGCAAACTTGGTACAAACTTCCTAAGTCCACGCCAAAACAGCACCAAACTTGGTACAAACTTCCTAAGACCACGCCAAAACAGTAACAAACTTGGTACAAACTTCCTACAACTACCCGAATTCCAACAGAGTTGCAACAGAGTGTCAAATACAAACTTTGTAGAAACTTCTTAAAACTACCCAAAAACACTTGCAAACTTGGTACAAACTTCCTAAGTCCACGCCAAAACAGCACCAAACTTGGTACAAACTTCCTAAGACCACGCCAAAACAGTAACAAACTTGGTACAAACTTCCTACAACTACCCGAATTCCAACAGAGTTGCAACAGAGTGTCAAATACAAACTTTGTAGAAACTTCTTAAAACTACCCAAACACACTTGCAAACTTGGTACAAACTTCCTAAGTCCACGCCAAAACAGCACCAAACTTGGTACAAACTTCCTAAGTCCACGCCAAAACAGTAACAAACTTGGTACAAACTTCCTACAACTACCCGAATTCCAACAGAGTTGCAACAGAGTGTCAAATACAAACTTTGTAGAAACTTCTTAAAACTACCCAAACACACTTGCAAACTTGGTACAAACTTCCTAAGTCCACGCCAAAACAGTAACAAACTTGGTACAAACTTCCTAAGTCCACGCCAAAACAGTAACAAACTTGGTACAAACTTCCTACAACTACCCGAATTCCAACAGAGTTGCAACAGAGTGTCAAATACAAACTTTGTAGAAACTTCTTAAAACTACCCAAACACACTTGCAAACTTGGTACAAACTTCCTAAGACCACGCCAAAACAGTAACAAACTTGGTACAAACTTCCTACAACTACCCGAATTCCAACAGAGTTGCAACAGAGTGTCAAATACAAACTTTGTAGAAACTTCTTAAAACTACCCAAACACACTTGCAAACTTGGTACAAACTTCCTAAGACCACGCCAAAACAGTAACAAACTTGGTACAAACTTCCTACAACTACCCGAATTCCAACAGAGTTGCAACAGAGTGTCAAATACAAACTTTGTAGAAACTTCTTAAAACTACCCAAAAACACTTGCAAACTTGGTACAAACTTCCTAAGTCCACGCCAAAACAGCACCAAACTTGGTACAAACTTCCTAAGACCACGCCAAAACAGTAACAAACTTGGTACAAACTTCCTACAACTACCCGAATTCCAACAGAGTTGCAACAGAGTGTCACATACCAACTTTGTAGAAACTTATTAAAACTACCCAAAAACACTTGCAAACTTGGTACAAACTTCCTAAGTCCACGCCAAAACAGTAACAAACTTGGTACAAACTTCCTACAACTACCCGAATTCCAACAGAGTTGCAACAGAGTGTCAAATACAAACTTTGTAGAAACTTCTTAAAACTACCCAAAAACACTTGCAAACTTGGTACAAACTTCCTAAGTCCACGCCAAAACAGCACCAAACTTGGTACAAACTTCCTAAGACCACGCCAAAACAGTAACAAACTTGGTACAAACTTCCTACAACTACCCGAATTCCAACAGAGTTGCAACAGAGTGTCAAATACAAACTTTGTAGAAACTTCTTAAAACTACCCAAAAACACTTGCAAACTTGGTACAAACTTCCTTAGTCCACGCCAAAACAGCACCAAACTTGGTACAAACTTCCTAAGACCACGCCAAAACAGTAACAAACTTGGTACAAACTTCCTACAACTACCCGAATTCCAACAGAGTTGCAACAGAGTGTCAAATACAAACTTTGTAGAAACTTCTTAAAACTACCCAAAAACACTTGCAAACTTGGTACAAACTTCCTAAGTCCACGCCAAAACAGCACCAAACTTGGTACAAACTTCCTAAGTCCACGCCAAAACAGTAACAAACTTGGTACAAACTTCCTACAACTACCCGAATTCCAACAGAGTTGCAACAGAGTGTCAAATACAAACTTTGTAGAAACTTCTTCAAACTACCCAAACACACTTGCAAACTTGGTACAAACTTCCTAAGTCCACGCCAAAACAGTAACAAACTTGGTACAAACTTCCTACAACTACCCGAATTCCAACAGAGTTGCAACAGAGTGTCAAATACAAACTTTGTAGAAACTTCTTAAAACTACCCAAAAACACTTGCAAACTTGGTACAAACTTCCTTAGTCCACGCCAAAACAGCACCAAACTTGGTACAAACTTCCTAAGACCACGCCAAAACAGTAACAAACTTGGTACAAACTTCCTACAACTACCCGAATTCCAACAGAGTTGCAACAGAGTGTCAAATACAAACTTTGTAGAAACTTCTTAAAACTACCCAAAAACACTTGCAAACTTGGTACAAACTTCCTAAGTCCACGCCAAAACAGCACCAAACTTGGTACAAACTTCCTAAGTCCACGCCAAAACAGTAACAAACTTGGTACAAACTTCCTACAACTACCCGAATTCCAACAGAGTTGCAACAGAGTGTCAAATACAAACTTTGTAGAAACTTCTTAAAACTACCCAAAAACACTTGCAAACTTGGTACAAACTTCCTAAGTCCACGCCAAAACAGCACCAAACTTGGTACAAACTTCCTAAGTCCACGCCAAAACAGCACCAAACTTGGTACAAACTTCCTAAGTCCACGCCAAAACAGTAACAAACTTGGTACAAACTTCCTACAACTACCCGAATTCCAACAGAGTTGCAACAGAGTGTCAAATACAAACTTTGTAGAAACTTCTTAAAACTACCCAAAAACACTTGCAAACTTGGTACAAACTTCCTAAGTCCACGCCAAAACAGCACCAAACTTGGTACAAACTTCCTAAGACCACGCCAAAACAGTAACAAACTTGGTACAAACTTCCTACAACTACCCGAATTCCAACAGAGTTGCAACAGAGTGTCAAATACCAACTTTGTAGAAACTTATTAAAACTACCCAAAAACACTTGCAAACTTGGTACAAACTTCCTAAGTCCACGCCAAAACAGTAACAAACTTGGTACAAACTTCCTACAACTACCCGAATTCCAACAGAGTTGCAACAGAGTGTCAAATACAAACTTTGTAGAAACTTCTTAAAACTACCCAAAAACACTTGCAAACTTGGTACAAACTTCCTAAGTCCACGCCAAAACAGCACCAAACTTGGTACAAACTTCCTAAGACCACGCCAAAACAGTAACAAACTTGGTACAAACTTCCTACAACTACCCGAATTCCAACAGAGTTGCAACAGAGTGTCAAATACAAACTTTGTAGAAACTTCTTAAAACTACCCAAAAACACTTGCAAACTTGGTACAAACTTCCTAAGTCCACGCCAAAACAGCACCAAACTTGGTACAAACTTCCTAAGACCACGCCAAAACAGTAACAAACTTGGTACAAACTTCCTACAACTACCCGAATTCCAACAGAGTTGCAACAGAGTGTCAAATACAAACTTTGTAGAAACTTCTTAAAACTACCCAAAAACACTTGCAAACTTGGTACAAACTTCCTAAGTCCACGCCAAAACAGCACCAAACTTGGTACAAACTTCCTAAGTCCACGCCAAAACAGTAACAAACTTGGTACAAACTTCCTACAACTACCCGAATTCCAACAGAGTTGCAACAGAGTGTCAAATACAAACTTTGTAGAAACTTCTTAAAACTACCCAAACACACTTGCAAACTTGGTACAAACTTCCTAAGTCCACGCCAAAACAGTAACAAACTTGGTACAAACTTCCTTAGTCCACGCCAAAACAGTAACAAACTTGGTACAAACTTCCTACAACTACCCGAATTCCAACAGAGTTGCAACAGAGTGTCAAATACAAACTTTGTAGAAACTTCTTAAAACTACCCAAAAACACTTGCAAACTTGGTACAAACTTCCTTAGTCCACGCCAAAACAGCACCAAACTTGGTACAAACTTCCTAAGACCACGCCAAAACAGTAACAAACTTGGTACAAACTTCCTACAACTACCCGAATTCCAACAGAGTTGCAACAGAGTGTCAAATACAAACTTTGTAGAAACTTCTTAAAACTACCCAAAAACACTTGCAAACTTGGTACAAACTTCCTAAGTCCACGCCAAAACAGCACCAAACTTGGTACAAACTTCCTAAGTCCACGCCAAAACAGTAACAAACTTGGTACAAACTTCCTACAACTACCCGAATTCCAACAGAGTTGCAACAGAGTGTCAAATACAAACTTTGTAGAAACTTCTTAAAACTACCCAAAAACACTTGCAAACTTGGTACAAACTTCCTAAGTCCACGCCAAAACAGTAACAAACTTGGTACAAACTTCCTAAGTCCACGCCAAAACAGTAACAAACTTGGTACAAACTTCCTACAACTACCCGAATTCCAACAGAGTTGCAACAGAGTGTCAAATACAAACTTTGTAGAAACTTCTTAAAACTACCCAAAAACACTTGCAAACTTGGTACAAACTTCCTAAGACCACGCCAAAACAGTAACAAACTTGGTACAAACTTCCTACAACTACCCGAATTCCAACAGAGTTGCAACAGAGTGTCAAATACAAACTTTGTAGAAACTTCTTAAAACTACCCAAAAACACTTGCAAACTTGGTACAAACTTCCTAAGTCCACGCCAAAACAGCACCAAACTTGGTACAAACTTCCTAAGTCCACGCCAAAACAGCACCAAACTTGGTACAAACTTCCTAAGTCCACGCCAAAACAGTAACAAACTTGGTACAAACTTCCTACAACTACCCGAATTCCAACAGAGTTGCAACAGAGTGTCAAATACAAACTTTGTAGAAACTTCTTAAAACTACCCAAAAACACTTGCAAACTTGGTACAAACTTCCTAAGACCACGCCAAAACAGTAACAAACTTGGTACAAACTTCCTACAACTACCCGAATTCCAACAGAGTTGCAACAGAGTGTCAAATACAAACTTTGTAGAAACTTCTTAAAACTACCCAAACACACTTGCAAACTTGGTACAAACTTCCTAAGTCCACGCCAAAACAGTAACAAACTTGGTACAAACTTCCTTAGTCCACGCCAAAACAGTAACAAACTTGGTACAAACTTCCTACAACTACCCGAATTCCAACAGAGTTGCAACAGAGTGTCAAATACAAACTTTGTAGAAACTTCTTAAAACTACCCAAAAACACTTGCAAACTTGGTACAAACTTCCTAAGTCCACGCCAAAACAGCACCAAACTTGGTACAAACTTCCTAAGTCCACGCCAAAACAGTAACAAACTTGGTACAAACTTCCTACAACTACCCGAATTCCAACAGAGTTGCAACAGAGTGTCAAATACAAACTTTGTAGAAACTTCTTAAAACTACCCAAACACACTTGCAAACTTGGTACAAACTTCCTAAGTCCACGCCAAAACAGTAACAAACTTGGTACAAACTTCCTTAGTCCACGCCAAAACAGTAACAAACTTGGTACAAACTTCCTACAACTACCCGAATTCCAACAGAGTTGCAACAGAGTGTCAAATACAAACTTTGTAGAAACTTCTTAAAACTACCCAAAAACACTTGCAAACTTGGTACAAACTTCCTTAGTCCACGCCAAAACAGCACCAAACTTGGTACAAACTTCCTAAGACCACGCCAAAACAGTAACAAACTTGGTACAAACTTCCTACAACTACCCGAATTCCAACAGAGTTGCAACAGAGTGTCAAATACAAACTTTGTAGAAACTTCTTAAAACTACCCAAAAACACTTGCAAACTTGGTACAAACTTCCTAAGTCCACGCCAAAACAGCACCAAACTTGGTACAAACTTCCTAAGTCCACGCCAAAACAGTAACAAACTTGGTACAAACTTCCTACAACTACCCGAATTCCAACAGAGTTGCAACAGAGTGTCAAATACAAACTTTGTAGAAACTTCTTAAAACTACCCAAAAACACTTGCAAACTTGGTACAAACTTCCTAAGTCCACGCCAAAACAGTAACAAACTTGGTACAAACTTCCTAAGTCCACGCCAAAACAGTAACAAACTTGGTACAAACTTCCTACAACTACCCGAATTCCAACAGAGTTGCAACAGAGTGTCAAATACAAACTTTGTAGAAACTTCTTAAAACTACCCAAAAACACTTGCAAACTTGGTACAAACTTCCTAAGACCACGCCAAAACAGTAACAAACTTGGTACAAACTTCCTACAACTACCCGAATTCCAACAGAGTTGCAACAGAGTGTCAAATACAAACTTTGTAGAAACTTCTTAAAACTACCCAAAAACACTTGCAAACTTGGTACAAACTTCCTAAGTCCACGCCAAAACAGCACCAAACTTGGTACAAACTTCCTAAGTCCACGCCAAAACAGCACCAAACTTGGTACAAACTTCCTAAGTCCACGCCAAAACAGTAACAAACTTGGTACAAACTTCCTACAACTACCCGAATTCCAACAGAGTTGCAACAGAGTGTCAAATACAAACTTTGTAGAAACTTCTTAAAACTACCCAAAAACACTTGCAAACTTGGTACAAACTTCCTAAGTCCACGCCAAAACAGTAACAAACTGGGTACAAACTTCCTAAGTCCACGCCAAAACAGTAACAAACTTGGTACAAACTTCCTACAACTACCCGAATTCCAACAGAGTTGCAACAGAGTGTCAAATACAAACTTTGTAGAAACTTCTTAAAACTACCCAAAAACACTTGCAAACTTGGTACAAACTTCCTAAGTCCACGCCAAAACAGTAACAAACTTGGTACAAACTTCCTAAGTCCACGCCAAAACAGTAACAAACTTGGTACAAACTTCCTACAACTACCCGAATTCCAACAGAGTTGCAACAGAGTGTCAAATACAAACTTTGTAGAAACTTCTTAAAACTACCCAAAAACACTTGCAAACTTGGTACAAACTTCCTAAGACCACGCCAAAACAGTATCAAACTTGGTACAAACTTCCTACAACTACCCGAATTCCAACAGAGTTGCAACAGAGTGTCAAATACAAACTTTGTAGAAACTTCTTAAAACTACCCAAAAACACTTGCAAACTTGGTACAAACTTCCTAAGTCCACGCCAAAACAGCACCAAACTTGGTACAAACTTCCTAAGTCCACGCCAAAACAGCACCAAACTTGGTACAAACTTCCTAAGTCCACGCCAAAACAGTAACAAACTTGGTACAAACTTCCTAAGTCCACGCCAAAACAGCACCAAACTTGGTACAAACTTCCTAAGTCCACGCCAAAACAGTAACAAACTTGGTGCAAAGTTCCTAAGTCTACGCCAAAACAGTAACAAACTTGGTACAAACTTCCTAAGTCCACGCCAAAACAGTAACAAACTTGGTGCAAAGTTCCTAAGTCCACGCCAAAACAGTAACAAACTTGGTACAAACTTCCTAAGTCCATGCCAAAACAGTAACAAACTTGGTGCAAAGTTCCTAAGTCCACGCCAAAACAGTAGCAAACTTGGTGCAAACTTCGTAAGTCCACGCCAAAACAGTAACAAACTTGGTACAAACTTCCTAAGTCCACGCCAAAACAGCACCAAACTTGGTACAAACTTCCTAAGTCCACGCCAAAACAGTAACAAACTTGGTGCAAAGTTCCTAAGTCTACGCCAAAACAGTAACAAACTTGGTACAAACTTCCTAAGTCCACGCCAAAACAGTAACAAACTTGGTACAAACTTCATAAATCCACGCCAAAACAGCACCAAACTTGGTTCAAACTTCCTAAGTCCACGCCAAAACAGTAACAAACTTGGTACAAACTTCCTAAGTCCACGCCAAAACAGCACCAAAATTGGTACAAACTTCCTAAGTCCACGCCAAAACAGTAACAAACTTGGTGCAAAGTTCCTAAGTCCACGCCAAAACAGTAGCAAACTTGGTACAAACTTCCTAAGTCCACGCCAAAACAGTAACAAACTTGGTACAAACTTCCTAAGTCCACGCCAAAACAGCACCAAACTTGGTACAAACTTCCTAAGTCCACGCCAAAACAGTAACAAACTTGGTACAAACTTCCTAAGTCCACGCCAAAACAGTAACAAACTTGGTGCAAAGTTCCTAAGTCCACGCCAAAACAGTAACAAACTTGGTACAAACTTCCTAAGTCCACGCCAAAACAGCACCAAACTTGGTACAAACTTCCTAAGTCCACGCCAAAACAGCACCAAACTTGGTACAAACTTCCTAAGTCCACGCCAAAACAGTAACAAACTTGGTGCAAAGTTCCTAAGTCCACGCCAAAACAGTAACAAACTTGGTACAAACTTCCTAAGTCCACGCCAAAACAGCACCAAACTTGGTACAAACTTCTTAAGTCCACGCCAAAACAGTAACAAACTTGGTGCAAAGTTCCTAAGTCTACGCCAAAACAGTAACAAACTTGGTACAAACTTCCTAAGTCCACGCCAAAACAGTAACAAACTTGGTGCAAAGTTCCTAAGTCCACGCCAAAACAGTAACAAACTTGGTACAAACTTCCTAAGTCCACGCCAAAACAGTCACAAACTTGGTGCAAAGTTCCTAAGTCCACGCCAAAACAGTAACAAACTTGGTACAAACTTCCTAAGTCCACGCCAAAACAGTAACAAACTTGGTACAAACTTCATAAGTCCACGCCAAAACAGCACCAAACTTGGTTCAAACTTCCTAAGTCCACGCCAAAACAGTAACAAACTTGGTACAAACTTCCTAAGTCCACGCCAAAACAGCACCAAACTTGGTACAAACTTCCTAAGTCCACGCCAAAACAGTAACAAACTTGGTGCAAAGTTCCTAAGTCCACGCCAAAACAGTAACAAACTTGGTACAAACTTCCTAAGTCTACGCCAAAACAGCACCAAACTTGGTACAAACTTCCTAAGTCCACGCGAAAACAGTAACAAACTTGGTGCAAAGTTCCTAAGTCTACGCCAAAACAGTAACAAACTTGGTACAAACTTCCTAAGTTCACGCCAAAACAGTAACAAACTTGGTGCAAAGTTCCTAAGTCCACGCCAAAACAGTAACAAACTTGGTACAAACTTCCTAAGTCCACGCCAAAACAGTAACAAACTTTGTGCAAAGTTCCTAAGTCCACGCCAAAACAGTAACAAACTTGGTGCAAACTTCGTAAGTCCACGCCAAAACAGTAACAAACTTGGTACCAACTTCCTAAGTCCACGCCAAAACAGCACCAAACTTGGTACAAACTTCCTAAGTCCACGCCAAAACAGTAACAAACTTGGTACAAACTTCCTAAGTCCACGCCAAAACAGCACCAAACTTGGTACAAACTTCCTAAGTCCACGCCAAAACAGCACCAAACTTGGTACAAACTTCCTAAGTCCACGCCAAAACAGTAACAAACTTGGTGCAAAGTTCCTAAGTCCACGCCAAAACAGTAACAAACTTGGTACAAACTTCCTAAGTCCACGCCAAAACAGCACCAAACTTGGTACAAACTTCCTAAGTCCACGCCAAAACAGTAACAAACTTGGTGCAAAGTTCCTAAGTCTACGCCAAAACAGTAACAAACTTGGTACAAACTTCCTAAGTCCACGCCAAAACAGTAACAAACTTGGTGCAAAGTTCCTAAGTCCACGCCAAAACAGTAACAAACTTGGTACAAACTTCCTAAGTCCACGCCAAAACAGTCACAAACTTGGTGCAAAGTTCCTAAGTCCACGCCAAAACAGTAACAAACTTGGTACAAACTTCCTAAGTCCACGCCAAAACAGTAACAAACTTGGTACAAACTTCATAAGTCCACGCCAAAACAGCACCAAACTTGGTTCAAACTTCCTAAGTCCACGCCAAAACAGTAACAAACTTGGTACAAACTTCCTAAGTCCACGCCAAAACAGCACCAAACTTGGTACAAACTTCCTAAGTCCACGCCAAAACAGTAACAAACTTGGTGCAAAGTTCCTAAGTCCACGCCAAAACAGTAACAAACTTGGTGCAAAGTTCCTAAGTCTACGCCAAAACAGTAACAAACTTGGTACAAACTTCCTAAGTCCACGCCAAAACAGCACCAAATTTGGTACAAACTTCCTAAGTCTACGCCAAAACAGCACCAAACTTGGTACAAACTTCCTAAGTCCACGCCAAAACAGTAACAAACTTGGTGCAAAGTTCCTAAGTCTACGCCAAAACAGTAACAAACTTGGTACAAACTTCCTAAGTTCACGCCAAAACAGTAACAAACTTGGTGCAAAGTTCCTAAGTCCACGCCAAAACAGTAACAAACTTGGTACAAACTTCCTAAGTCCACGCCAAAACAGTAACAAACTTGGTACAAACTTCATAAGTCCACGCCAAAACAGCACCAAACTTGGTTCAAACTTCCTAAGTCCACGCCAAAACAGTAACAAACTTGGTACAAACTTCCTAAGTCCACGCCAAAACAGCACCAAACTTGGTACAAACTTCCTAAGTCCACGCCAAAACAGTAACAAACTTGGTACAAACTTCATAAGTCCACGCCAAAACAGCACCAAACTTGGTTCAAACTTCCTAAGTCCACGCCAAAACAGTAACAAACTTGGTACAAACTTCCTAAGTCCACGCCAAAACAGCACCAAACTTGGTACAAACTTCCTAAGTCTACGCCAAAACAGCACCAAACTTGGTACAAACTTCCTAAGTCCACGCCAAAACAGTAACAAACTTGGTGCAAAGTTCCTAAGTCTACGCCAAAACAGTAACAAACTTGGTACAAACTTCCTAAGTTCACGCCAAAACAGTAACAAACTTGGTGCAAAGTTCCTTAGTCCACGCCAAAACAGTAACAAACTTGGTACAAACTTCCTAAGTTCACGCCAAAACAGTAACAAACTTGGTGCAAAGTTCCTAAGTCCACGCCAAAACAGTAACAAACTTGGTACAAACTTCCTAAGTCCACGCCAAAACAGTAACAAACTTTGTGCAAAGTTCCTAAGTCCACGCCAAAACAGTAACAAACTTGGTGCAAACTTCGTAAGTCCACGCCAAAACAGTAACAAACTTGGTACCAACTTCCTAAGTCCACGCCAAAACAGCACCAAACTTGGTACAAACTTCCTAAGTCCACGCCAAAACAGTAACAAACTTGGTACAAACTTCCTAAGTCCACGCCAAAACAGCACCAAACTTGGTTCAAACTTCCTAAGTCCACGCCAAAACAGTAACAAACTTGGTACAAACTTCCTAAGTCCACGCCAAAACAGCACCAAACTTGGTACAAACTTCCTAAGTCCACGCCAAAACAGTAACAAACTTGGTGCAAAGTTCCTAAGTCCACGCCAAAACAGTAACAAACTTGGTACAAACTTCCTAAGTCCACGCCAAAACAGTCACAAACTTGGTGCAAAGTTCCTAAGTCCACGCCAAAACAGTAACAAACTTGGTACAAACTTCCTAAGTCCACGCCAAAACAGTAACAAACTTGGTACAAACTTCATAAGTCCACGCCAAAACAGCACCAAACTTGGTTCAAACTTCCTAAGTCCACGCCAAAACAGTAACAAACTTGGTACAAACTTCCTAAGTCCACGCCAAAACAGCACCAAACTTGGTACAAACTTCCTAAGTCCACGCCAAAACAGTAACAAACTTGGTGCAAAGTTCCTAAGTCCACGCCAAAACAGTAACAAACTTGGTACAAACTTCCTAAGTCTACGCCAAAACAGCACCAAACTTGGTACAAACTTCCTAAGTCCACGCCAAAACAGTAACAAACTTCGTGCAAAGTTCCTAAGTCTACGCCAAAACAGTAACAAACTTGGTACAAACTTCCTAAGTTCACGCCAAAACAGTAACAAACTTGGTGCAAAGTTCCTAAGTCTACGCCAAAACAGTAACAAACTTGGTACAAACTTCCTAAGTCCACGCCAAAACAGTAACAAACTTGGTGCAAAGTTCCTAAGTCCACGCCAAAACAGTAACAAACTTGGTACAAACTTCCTAAGTCCACGCCAAAACAGTCACAAACTTGGTGCAAAGTTCCTAAGTCCACGCCAAAACAGTAACAAACTTGGTACAAACTTCCTAAGTCCACGCCAAAACAGTAACAAACTTGGTACAAACTTCATAAGTCCACGCCAAAACAGCACCAAACTTGGTTCAAACTTCCTAAGTCCACGCCAAAACAGTAACAAACTTGGTACAAACTTCCTAAGTCCACGCCAAAACAGCACCAAACTTGGTACAAACTTCCTAAGTCCACGCCAAAACAGTAACAAACTTGGTGCAAAGTTCCTAAGTCCACGCCAAAACAGTAACAAACTTGGTACAAACTTCCTAAGTCTACGCCAAAACAGCACCAAACTTGGTACAAACTTCCTAAGTCCACGCCAAAACAGTAACAAACTTGGTGCAAAGTTCCTAAGTCTACGCCAAAACAGTAACAAACTTGGTACAAACTTCCTAAGTTCACGCCAAAACAGTAACAAACTTGGTGCAAAGTTCCTAAGTCCACGCCAAAACAGTAACAAACTTGGTACAAACTTCCTAAGTCCACGCCAAAACAGTAACAAACTTTGTGCAAAGTTCCTAAGTCCACGCCAAAACAGTAACAAACTTGGTGCAAACTTCGTAAGTCCACGCCAAAACAGTAACAAACTTGGTACCAACTTCCTAAGTCCACGCCAAAACAGCACCAAACTTGGTACAAACTTCCTAAGTCCACGCCAAAACAGTAACAAACTTGGTACAAACTTCCTAAGTCCACGCCAAAACAGCACCAAACTTGGTTCAAACTTCCTAAGTCCACGCCAAAACAGTAACAAACTTGGTACAAACTTCCTAAGTCCACGCCAAAACAGCACCAAACTTGGTACAAACTTCCTAAGTCCACGCCAAAACAGTAACAAACTTGGTGCAAAGTTCCTAAGTCCACGCCAAAACAGTAACAAACTTGGTACAAACTTCCTAAGTCCACGCCAAAACAGCACCAAACTTGGTACAAACTTCCTAAGTCCACGCCAAAACAGTAACAAACTTGGTGCAAAGTTCCTAAGTCTACGCCAAAACAGTAACAAACTTGGTACAAACTTCCTAAGTCCACGCCAAAACAGTAACAAACTTGGTGCAAAGTTCCTAAGTCCACGCCAAAACAGTAACAAACTTGGTGCAAAGTTCCTAAGTCTACGCCAAAACAGTAACAAACTTGGTACAAACTTCCTAAGTCCACGCCAAAACAGTAACAAACTTGGTGCAAAGTTCCTAAGTCTACGCCAAAACAGTAACAAACTTGGTACAAACTTCCTAAGTCCACGCCAAAACAGTTACAAACTTGGTGCAAAGTTCCTAAGTCCACGCCAAAACAGCACCAAACTTGGTACAAACTTCCTAAGTCCACGCCAAAACAGTAACAAACTTGGTACAAACTTCCTAAGTCCACGCCAAAACAGCACCAAACTTGGTACAAACTTCCTAAGTCCACGCCAAAACAGCACCAAACTTGGTACAAACTTCCTAAGTCCACGCCAAAACAGTAACAAACTTGGTACAAACTTCCTAAGTCCACGCCAAAACAGCACCAAACTTGGTACAAACTTCCTAAGTCCACGCCAAAACAGTAACAAACTTGGTGCAAAGTTCCTAAGTCTACGCCAAAACAGTAACAAACTTGGTACAAACTTCCTAAGTCCACGCCAAAACAGTAACAAACTTGGTACAAACTTCCTAAGTCCACGCCAAAACAGTAACAAACTTGGTACAAACTTCCTAAGTCCACGCCAAAACAGCACCAAACTTGGTACAAACTTGGTACAAACTTCATAAGTCCACGCCAAAACAGTAACAAACTTGGTACAAACTTCCTAAGTCCACGCCAAAACAGTAACAAACTTGGTACAAACTTCCTAAGTCCACGCCAAAACAGCACCAAACTTGGTACAAACTTCCTAAGTCCACGCCAAAACAGCACCAAACTTGGTACAAACTTCCTAAGTCCACGCCAAAACAGTAACAAACTTGGTACAAACTTCCTAAGTCCACGCCAAAACAGTAACAAACTTGGTGCAAAGTTCCTAAGTCCACGCCAAAACAGTAACAAACTTGGTGCAAACTTCGTAAGTCCACGCCAAAACAGTAACAAACTTGGTACAAACTTCCTAAGTCCACGCCAAAACAGCACCAAACTTGGTACAAACTTCCTAAGTCCACGCCAAAACAGTAACAAACTTGGTACAAACTTCCTAAGTCCACGCCAAAACAGTAACAAACTTGGTACAAACTTCCTAAGTCCACGCCAAAACAGTAACAAACTTGGTACAAACTTCCTAAGTCCACGCCAAAACAGTAACAAACTTGGTACAAACTTCATAAGTCCACGCCAAAACAGTAACAAACTTGGTACAAACTTCCTAAGTCCACGCCAAAACAGTAACAAACTTGGTGCAAAGTTCCTAAGTCCACGCCAAAACAGTAACAAACTTGGTACAAACTTCCTAAGTCCACGCCAAAACAGTAACAAACTTGGTACAAACTTCCTAAGTCCACGCCAAAACAGCACCAAACTTGGTACAAACTTCCTAAGTCCACGCCAAAACAGCACCAAACTTGATACAAACTTTCTAAGTCCACGCCAAAACAGTAACAAACTTGGTACAAACTTCCTAAGTCCACGCCAAAACAGCACCAAACTTGGTACAAACTTCGTAAGTCCACGCCAAAACAGCACCAAACTTGGTACAAACTTCATAAGTCCACGCCAAAACAGTAACAAACTTGGTACAAACTTCCTAAGTCCACGCCAAAACAGTAACAAACTTGGTACAAACTTCCTAAGTCCACGCCAAAACAACACCAAACTTGGTACAAACTTGGTACAAACTTCATAAGTCCACGCCAAAACAGTAACAAACTTGGTACAAACTTCCTAAGTCCACGCCAAAACAGCACCAAACTTGGTACAAACTTCCTAAGTCCACGCCAAAACAGTAACAAACTTGGTACAAACTTCCTAAGTCCACGCCAAAACAGCACCAAACTTGGTACAAACTTCCTAAGTCCACGCCAAAACAGTAACAAACTTGGTGCAAAGTTCCTAAGTCCACGCCAAAACAGTAACAAACTTGGTACAAACTTCCTAAGTCCACGCCAAAACAGCACCAAACTTGGTACAAACTTCCTAAGTCCACGCCAAAACAGTAACAAACTTGGTACAAACTTCCTAAGTCCACGCCAAAACAGTAACAAACTTGGTGCAAAGTTCCTAAGTCCACGCCAAAACAGTAACAAACTTGGTGCAAACTTCGTAAGTCCACGCCAAAACAGTAACAAACTTGGTACAAACTTCCTAAGTCCACGCCAAAACAGCACCAAACTTGGTACAAACTTCCTAAGTCCACGCCAAAACAGTAACAAACTTGGTACAAACTTCCTAAGTCCACACCAAAACAGTAACAAACTTGGTACAAACTTCCTAAGTCCACGCCAAAACAGTAACAAACTTGGTACAAACTTCCTAAGTCCACGCCAAAACAGCACCAAACTTGGTACAAACTTCGTAAGTCCACGCCAAAACAGCACCAAACTTGGTACAAACTTCATAAGTCCACGCCAAAACAGTAACAAACTTGGTACAAACTTCCTAAGTCCACGCCAAAACAGTAACAAACTTGGTGCAAAGTTCCTAAGTCCACGCCAAAACAGTAACAAACTTGGTACAAACTTCCTAAGTCCACGCCAAAACAGTAACAAACTTGGTACAAACTTCCTAAGTCCACGCCAAAACAGCACCAAACTTGGTACAAACTTCCTAAGTCCACGCCAAAACAGCACCAAACTTGATACAAACTTTCTAAGTCCACGCCAAAACAGTAACAAACTTGGTAAAAACTTCCTAAGTCCACGCCAAAACAGCACCAAACTTGGTACAAACTTCGTAAGTCCACGCCAAAACAGCACCAAACTTGGTACAAACTTCATAAGTCCACGCCAAAACAGTAACAAACTTGGTACAAACTTCCTAAGTCCACGCCAAAACAGTAACAAACTTGGTACAAACTTCCTAAGTCCACGCCAAAACAGCACCAAACTTGGTACAAACTTGGTACAAACTTCATAAGTCCACGCCAAAACAGTAACAAACTTGGTACAAACTTCCTAAGTCCACGCCAAAACAGTAACAAACTTGGTACAAACTTCCTAAGTCCACGCCAAAACAGCACCAAACTTGGTACAAACTTCCTAAGTCCACGCCAAAACAGTAACAAACTTGGTACAAACTTCCTAAGTCCACGCCAACACAGTAACAAACTTGGTACAAACTTCCTAAGTCCACGCCAAAACAGCACCAAACTTGGTACAAACTTCCTAAGTCCACGCCAAAACAGTAACAAACTTGGTACAAACTTCCTAAGTCCACGCCAAAACAGTAACAAACTTGGTACAAACTTCCTAAGTCCACGCCAAAACAGTAACAAACTTGGTACAAACTTCCTAAGTCCACGCCAAAACAGTAACAAACTTGGTGCAAACTTCCTAAGTCCACGCCAAAACAGTAACAAACTTGGTACAAACTTCCTAAGACCACGCCAAAACAGTAACAAACTTGGTACAAGCTACCTAACAGCACGCGAAAACAGTACCAAACTTGGTACAAACTTCCTAAGTCCACGCCAAAACAGTAACAAACTTGGTACAAACTTCCTAAGTCCACGCAAAAACAGAAACAAACTTGGTACAAACTTCCTAAGTCCACGCCAAAACAGCACCAAACTTGGTACAAACTTCGTAAGTCCGCGCCAAAACAGAAACAAACTTGGTACAAACTTCCTAAGTCCACGCCAAAACAGTTACAAACTTGGTACAAACTTCCTAAGTCCACGCCAAAACAGTAACAAACTTGGTACAAACTTCCTAAGTCCACGCCAAAACAGCACCAAACTTGGTACAAACTTCGTAAGTCCGCGCCAAAACAGTAACAAACTTGGTACAAACTTCCTAAGTCCACGCCAAAACAGTAACAAACTTGGTACAAACTTCCTAAGTCCACGTCAAAACAGTAACAAACTTGGTACAAACTTCCTAAGTCCACGCCAAAACAGTAACAAACTTGGTACAAACTTCCTAAGTCCACGCCAAAACAGCACCAAACTTGGTACAAACTTCCTAAGTCCACGCCAAAACAGTAACAAACTTGGTACAAACTTCCTAAGTCCACGCCAAAACAGTAACAAACTTGGTGCAAAGTTCCTAAGTCCACGCCAAAACAGTAACAAACTTGGTACAAACTTCCTAAGTCCACGCCAAAACAGCACCAAACTTGGTACAAACTTGGTACAAACTTCATAAGTCCACGCCAAAACAGTAACAAACTTGGTACAAACTTCCTAAGTCCACGCCAAAACAGTAACAAACTTGGTACAAACTTCCTAAGTCCACGCCAAAACAGCACCAAACTTGGTACAAACTTCCTAAGTCCACGCCAAAACAGCACCAAACTTGGTACAAACTTCCTAAGTCCACGCCAAAACAGTAACAAACTTGGTACAAACTTCCTAAGTCCACGCCAAAACAGTAACAAACTTGGTGCAAAGTTCCTAAGTCCACGCCAAAACAGTAACAAACTTGGTGCAAACTTCGTAAGTCCACGCCAAAACAGTAACAAACTTGGTACAAACTTCCTAAGTCCACGCCAAAACAGTAACAAACTTGGTACAAACTTCCTAAGTCCACGCCAAAACAGTAACAAACTTGGTACAAACTTCCTAAGTCCACGCCAAAACAGTAACAAACTTGGTACAAACTTCCTAAGTCCACGCCAAAACAGCACCAAACTTGGTACAAACTTCGTAAGTCCACGCCAAAACAGCACCAAACTTGGTACAAACTTCATAAGTCCACGCCAAAACAGTAACAAACTTGGTACAAACTTCCTAAGTCCACGCCAAAACAGTAACAAACTTGGTGCAAAGTTCCTAAGTCCACGCCAAAACAGTAACAAACTTGGTACAAACTTCCTAAGTCCACGCCAAAACAGTAACAAACTTGGTACAAACTTCCTAAGTCCACGCCAAAACAGCACCAAACTTGGTACAAACTTCCTAAGTCCACGCCAAAACAGCACCAAACTTGATACAAACTTTCTAAGTCCACGCCAAAACAGTAACAAACTTGGTACAAACTTCCTAAGTCCACGCCAAAACAGCACCAAACTTGGTACAAACTTCGTAAGTCCACGCCAAAACAGCACCAAACTTGGTACAAACTTCATAAGTCCACGCCAAAACAGTAACAAACTTGGTACAAACTTCCTAAGTCCACGCCAAAACAGTAACAAACTTGGTACAAACTTCCTAAGTCCACGCCAAAACAGCACCAAACTTGGTACAAACTTGGTACAAACTTCATAAGTCCACGCCAAAACAGTAACAAACTTGGTACAAACTTCCTAAGTCCACGCCAAAACAGTAACAAACTTGGTACAAACTTCCTAAGTCCACGCCAAAACAGCACCAAACTTGGTACAAACTTCCTAAGTCCACGCCAAAACAGTAACAAACTTGGTACAAACTTCCTAAGTCCACGCCAACACAGTAACAAACTTGGTACAAACTTCCTAAGTCCACGCCAAAACAGCACCAAACTTGGTACAAACTTCCTAAGTCCACGCCAAAACAGTAACAAACTTGGTACAAACTTCCTAAGTCCACGCCAAAACAGTAACAAACTTGGTACAAACTTCCTAAGTCCACGCCAAAACAGTAACAAACTTGGTACAAACTTCCTAAGTCCACGCCAAAACAGTAACAAACTTGGTGCAAACTTCCTAAGTCCACGCCAAAACAGTAACAAACTTGGTACAAACTTCCTAAGACCACGCCAAAACAGTAACAAACTTGGTACAAGCTACCTAACAGCACGCGAAAACAGTACCAAACTTGGTACAAACTTCCTAAGTCCACGCCAAAACAGTAACAAACTTGGTACAAACTTCCTAAGTCCACGCAAAAACAGAAACAAACTTGGTACAAACTTCCTAAGTCCACGCCAAAACAGCACCAAACTTGGTACAAACTTCGTAAGTCCGCGCCAAAACAGAAACAAACTTGGTACAAACTTCCTAAGTCCACGCCAAAACAGTTACAAACTTGGTACAAACTTCCTAAGTCCACGCCAAAACAGTAACAAACTTGGTACAAACTTCCTAAGTCCACGCCAAAACAGCACCAAACTTGGTACAAACTTCGTAAGTCCGCGCCAAAACAGTAACAAACTTGGTACAAACTTCCTAAGTCCACGCCAAAACAGTAACAAACTTGGTACAAACTTCCTAAGTCCACGTCAAAACAGTAACAAACTTGGTACAAACTTCCTAAGTCCACGCCAAAACAGTAACAAACTTGGTACAAACTTCCTAAGTCCACGCCAAAACAGCACCAAACTTGGTACAAACTTCCTAAGTCCACGCCAAAACAGTAACAAACTTGGTACAAACTTCCTAAGTCCACGCCAAAACAGTAACAAACTTGGTACAAACTTCCTAAGTCCACGCCAAAACAGCACCAAACTTGGTACAAACTTCCTAAGTCCACGCCAAAACAGTAACAAACTTGGTACAAACTTCCTAAGTCCACGCCAAAACAGTAACAAACTTGGTACAAACTTCCTAAGTCCACGCCAAAACAGCACCAAACTTGATACAAACTTCCTAAGTCCACGCCAAAACATCACCAAACTTGGTACAAACTTCGTAAGTCCACGCCAAAACATCACCAAACTTGGTACAAACTTCCTAAGTCCACGCCAAAACAGTAACATACTTGGTGCAAAGTTCCTAAGTCCACGCCAAAACAGTAACAAACTTGGTACAAACTTCCTAAGTCCACGCCAAAACAGCACCAAACTTGGTACAAACTTCATAAGACCACGCCAAAACAGCACCAAACTTGGTACAAACTTCCTAAGTCCACGCCAAAACAGTAACAAACTTGGTACAAACTTCGTAAGTCCACGCCAAAACAGCACCAAACTTGGTACAAACTTCGTAAGTCCACGCCAAAACAGTAACAAACTTGGTACAAACTTCCTAAGTCCACGCCAAAACAGCACCAAACTTGGTACAAACTTCCTAAGTCCACGCCAAAACAGTAACAAACTTGGTACAAACTTCCTAAGTCCACGCCAAAACAGTAACAAACTTGGTGCAAAGTTCCTAAGTCCACGCCAAAACAGTAACAAACTTGGTGCAAACTTCGTAAGTCCACGCCAAAACAGTAACAAACTTGGTACAAACTTCCTAAGTCCACGCCAAAACAGCACCAAACTTGGTACAAACTTCCTAAGTCCACGCCAAAACAGTAACAAACTTGGTACAAACTTCCTAAGTCCACGCCAAAACAGTAACAAACTTGGTACAAACTTCCTAAGTCCACGCCAAAACAGTAACAAACTTGGTACAAACTTCCTAAGTCCACGCCAAAACAGCACCAAACTTGGTACAAACTTCGTAAGTCCACGCCAAAACAGCACCAAACTTGGTACAAACTTCATAAGTCCACGCCAAAACAGTAACAAACTTGGTACAAACTTCCTAAGTCCACGCCAAAACAGTAACAAACTTGGTGCAAAGTTCCTAAGTCCACGCCAAAACAGTAACAAACTTGGTACAAACTTCCTAAGTCCACGCCAAAACAGTAACAAACTTGGTACAAACTTCCTAAGTCCACGCCACAACAGCACCAAACTTGGTACAAACTTCCTAAGTCCACGCCAAAACAGCACCAAACTTGATACAAACTTTCTAAGTCCACGCCAAAACAGTAACAAACTTGGTACAAACTTCCTAAGTCCACGCCAAAACAGCACCAAACTTGGTACAAACTTCGTAAGTCCACGCCAAAACAGCACCAAACTTGGTACAAACTTCATAAGTCCACGCCAAAACAGTAACAAACTTGGTACAAACTTCCTAAGTCCACGCCAAAACAGTAACAAACTTGGTACAAACTTCCTAAGTCCACGCCAAAACAGCACCAAACTTGGTACAAACTTGGTACAAACTTCATAAGTCCACGCCAAAACAGTAACAAACTTGGTACAAACTTCCTAAGTCCACGCCAAAACAGTAACAAACTTGGTACAAACTTCCTAAGTCCACGCCAAAACAGCACCAAACTTGGTACAAACTTCCTAAGTCCACGCCAAAACAGTAACAAACTTGGTACAAACTTCCTAAGTCCACGCCAACACAGTAACAAACTTGGTACAAACTTCCTAAGTCCACGCCAAAACAGCACCAAACTTGGTACAAACTTCCTAAGTCCACGCCAAAACAGTAACAAACTTGGTACAAACTTCCTAAGTCCACGCCAAAACAGTAACAAACTTGGTACAAACTTCCTAAGTCCACGCCAAAACAGTAACAAACTTGGTACAAACTTCCTAAGTCCACGCCAAAACAGTAACAAACTTGGTGCAAACTTCCTAAGTCCACGCCAAAACAGTAACAAACTTGGTACAAACTTCTTAAGACCACGCCAAAACAGTAACAAACTTGGTACAAGCTACCTAACAGCACGCGAAAACAGTACCAAACTTGGTACAAACTTCCTAAGTCCACGCCAAAACAGTAACAAACTTGGTACAAACTTCCTAAGTCCACGCAAAAACAGAAACAAACTTGGTACAAACTTCCTAAGTCCACGCCAAAACAGCACCAAACTTGGTACAAACTTCGTAAGTCCGCGCCATAACAGAAACAAACTTGGTACAAACTTCCTAAGTCCACGCCAAAACAGTTACAAACTTGGTACAAACTTCCTAAGTCCACGCCAAAACAGTAACAAACTTGGTACAAACTTCCTAAGTCCACGCCAAAACAGCACCAAACTTGGTACAAACTTCGTAAGTCCGCGCCAAAACAGAAACAAACTTGGTACAAACTTCCTAAGTCCACGCCAAAACAGTAACAAACTTGGTACAAACTTCCTAAGTCCACGCCAAAACAGTAACAAACTTGGTACAAACTTCCTAAGTCCACGCCAAAACAGTAACAAACTTGGTACAAACTTCCTAAGTCCACGCCAAAACAGCACCAAACTTGGTACAAACTTCCTAAGTCTACGCCAAAACAGTAACAAACTTGGTACAAACTTCCTAAGTCCACGCCAAAACAGTAACAAACTTGGTACAAACTTCCTAAGTCCACGCCAAAACAGCACCAAACTTGGTACAAACTTCCTAAGTCCACGCCAAAACAGTAACAAACTTGGTACAAACTTCCTAAGTCCACGCCAAAACAGTAACAAACTTGGTACAAACTTCCTAAGTCCACGCCAAAACAGCACCAAACTTGATACAAACTTCCTAAGTCCACGCCAAAACATCACCAAACTTGGTACAAACTTCGTAAGTCCACGCCAAAACATCACCAAACTTGGTACAAACTTCCTAAGTCCACGCCAAAACAGTAACATACTTGGTGCAAAGTTCCTAAGTCCACGCCAAAACAGTAACAAACTTGGTACAAACTTCCTAAGTCCACGCCAAAACAGCACCAAACTTGGTACAAACTTCATAAGACCACGCCAAAACAGCACCAAACTTGGTACAAACTTCCTAAGTCCACGCCAAAACAGTAACATACTTGGTACAAACTTCCTAAGTCCACGCCAAAACAGCACCAAACTTGGTACAAACTTCCTAAGTCCACGCCAAAACAGTAACAAACTTGGTACAAACTTCCTAAGTCCACGCCAAAACAGTAACAAACTTGGTGCAAAGTTCCTAAGTCCACGCCAAAACAGTAACAAACTTGGTGCAAACTTCGTAAGTCCACGCCAAAACAGTAACAAACTTGGTACAAACTTCCTAAGTCCACGCCAAAACAGCACCAAACTTGGTACAAACTTCCTAAGTCCAAGCCAAAACAGTAACAAACTTGGTACAAACTTCCTAAGTCCACGCCAAAACAGTAACAAACTTGGTACAAACTTCCTAAGTCCACGCCAAAACAGCACCAAACTTGGTACAAACTTCGTAAGTCCACGCCAAAACAGCACCAAACTTGGTACAAACTTCCTAAGTCCACGCCAAAACAGCACCAAACTTGATACAAACTTTCTAAGTCCACGCCAAAACAGTAACAAACTTGGTACAAACTTCCTAAGTCCACGCCAAAACAGCACCAAACTTGGTACAAACTTCGTAAGTCCACGCCAAAACAGCACCAAACTTGGTACAAACTTCATAAGTCCACGCCAAAACAGTAACAAACTTGGTACAAACTTCCTAAGTCCACGCCAAAACAGTAACAAACTTGGTACAAACTTCCTAAGTCCACGCCAAAACAGCACCAAACTTGGTACAAACTTCGTAAGTCCACGCCAAAACAGCACCAAACTTGGTACAAACTTCATAAGTCCACGCCAAAACAGTAACAAACTTGGTACAAACTTCCTAAGTCCACGCCAAAACAGTAACAAACTTGGTACAAACTTCCTAAGTCCACGCCAAAACAGCACCAAACTTGGTACAAACTTCCTAAGTCCACGCCAAAACAGTAACAAACTTGGTACAAACTTCCTAAGTCCACGCCAAAACAGTAACAAACTTGGTACAAACTTCCTAAGTCCACGCCAAAACAGCACCAAACTTGGTACAAACTTCCTAAGTCCACGCCAAAACAGTAACAAACTTGGTACAAACTTCCTAAGTCCACGCCAAAACAGTAACAAACTTGGTACAAACTTCCTAAGTCCACGCCAAAACAGTAATAAACTTGGTACAAACTTCCTAAGTCCACGCCAAAACAGTAACAAACTTGGTGCAAACTTCCTAAGTCCACGCAAAAACAGTAACAAACTTGGTACAAACTTCCTAAGTCCACGCAAAAACAGTATTAAACTTGGTACAAACTTCCTAAGTCCACGCCAAAACAGTAACAAACTTGGTACAAACTTCCTAAGTCCACGCCAAAACAGTAACAAACTTGGTACAAACTTCCTAAGTCCACGCCAAAACAGTAACAAACTTGGTACAAGCTACCTAACAGCACGCGAAAACAGAACCAAACTTGGTACAAACTTCCTAAGTCCACGCCAAAACAGTAACAAACTTGGTACAAACTTCCTAAGTCCACGCAAAAACAGTATTAAACTTGGTACAAACTTCCTAAGTCCACGCCAAAACAGCACCAAACTTGGTACAAACTTCGTAAGTCCGCGCCGAACCAGAAACAAACTTGGTACAAACTTCCTAAGTCCACGCCAAAACAGTAACAAACTTGGTACAAACTTCCTAAGTCCACGCCGAAACAGTAACAAACTTGGTACAAACTTCCTAAGTCCACGCCAAAACAGTAACAAACTTGGTACAAACTTCCTAAGTCCACGCCAAAACAGTAACAAACTTGGTACAAACTTCCTAAGTCCACGCCAAAACAGCACCAAACTTGGTACAAACTTCCTAAGTCCACGCCAAAACAGTAACAAACTTGGTACAAACTTCCTAAGTCCACGCCAAAACAGTAACAAACTTGGTACAAACTTCCTAAGTCCACGCCAAAACAGCACCAAACTTGGTACAAACTTCCTAAGTCCACGCCAAAACAGTAACAAACTTGGTACAAACTTCCTAAGTCCACGCCAAAACAACACCAAACTTGGTACAAACTTCCTAAGTCCACGCCAAAACAGAAACAAACTTGGTACAAACTTCCTAAGTCCACGCCAAAACAGCACCAAACTTGGTACAAACTTCGTAAGTCCACGCCAAAACATCACCAAACTTGGTACAAACTTCCTAAGTCCACGCCAAAACAGCACCAAACTTGATACAAACTTCCTAAGTCCACGCCAAAACATCACCAAACTTGGTACAAACTTCGTAAGTCCACGCCAAAACATCACCAAACTTGGTACAAACTTCCTAAGTCCACGCCAAAACAGTAACATACTTGGTGCAAAGTTCCTAAGTCCACGCCAAAACAGTAACAAACTTGGTACAAACTTCCTAAGTCCACGCCAAAACAGCACCAAACTTGGTACAAACTTCCTAAGTCCACGCCAAAACAGTAACAAACTTGGTACAAACTTCCTAAGTCCACGCCAAAACAACACCAAACTTGGTACAAACTTCCTAAGTCCACGCCAAAACAGAAACAAACTTGATACAAACTTTCTAAGTCCACGCCAAAACAGCACCAAACTTGGTACAAACTTCCTAAGACCACGCCTAAACAGTAACAAACTTGGTACAAACTTCCTAAGTCCACGCCAAAACAGCACCAAACTTGGTACAAACTTCGTAAGTCCACGCCAAAACAGTAACAAACTTGGTACAAACTTCCTAAGTCCACGCCAAAACAGCACCAAACTTGGTACAAACTTCCTAAGTCCACGCCAAAACAGTAACAAACTTGGTACAAACTTCCTAAGTCCACGCCAAAACAGTAACAAACTTGGTACAAACTTCCTAAGTCCACGCCAAAACAGCACCAAACTTGGTACAAACTTCATAAGTCCACGCCAAAACAGCACCAAACTTGATACAAACTTCCTAAGTCCACGCCAAAACATCACCAAACTTGGTACAAACTTCGTAAGTCCACGCCAAAACATCACCAAACTTGGTACAAACTTCCTAAGTCCACGCCAAAACAGCACCAAACTTGATACAAACTTCCTAAGTCCACGCCAAAACATCACCAAACTTGGTACAAACTTCGTAAGTCCACGCCAAAACATCACCAAACTTGGTACAAACTTCCTAAGTCCACGCCAAAACAGTAACATACTTGGTGCAAAGTTCCTAAGTCCACGCCAAAACAGTAACAAACTTGGTACAAACTTCCTAAGTCCACGCCAAAACAGCACCAAACTTGGTACAAACTTCCTAAGACCACGCCTAAACAGTAACAAACTTGGTACAAGCTTCCTAAGTCCACGCAAAAACAGCACCAAACTTGGTACAAACTTCCTTAGTCCACGCCAAAACAGCACCAAACTTGGTACAAACTTCGTAAGTCCACGCCAAAACAGTAACAAACTTGGTACAAACTTCCTAAGTCCACGCCAAAACAGCACCAAACTTGGTACAAACTTCCTAAGTCCACGCCAAAACAGTAACAAACTTGGTACAAACTTCCTAAGTCCACGCCAAAACAGTAACAAACTTGGTACAAACTTCCTAAGTCCACGCCAAAACAGTAACAAACTTGGTACAAACTTCCTAAGTCCACGCCAAAACAGTAACAAACTTGGTACAAACTTCGTAAGTCCACGCCAAAACAGCACCAAACTTGGTACAAACTTCGTAAGTCCACGCCAAAACAGCACCAAACTTGGTACAAACTTCATAAGTCCACGCCAAAACAGTAACAAACTTGGTACAAACTTCCTAAGTCCACGCCAAAACAGCACCAAACTTGGTACAAACTTCCTAAGTCCACGCCAAAACAGTAACAAACTTGGTGCAAAGTTCCTAAGTCCACGCCAAAACAGTAACAAACTTGGTACAAACTTCCTAAGTCCACGCCAAAACAGTAACAAACTTGGTACAAACTTCCTAAGTCCACGCCAAAACAGCACCAAACTTGGTACAAACTTCGTAAGTCCACGCCAAAACAGCACCAAACTTGGTACAAACTTCATAAGTCCACGCCAAAACAGTAACAAACTTGGTACAAACTTCCTAAGTCCACGCCAAAACAGTAACAAACTTGGTGCAAAGTTCCTAAGTCCACGCCAAAACATCACCAAACTTGGTACAAACTTCGTAAGTCCACGCCAAAACAGCACCAAACTTGGTACAAACTTCATAAGTCCACGCCAAAACAGCACCAAACTTGATACAAACTTCCTAAGTCCACGCCAAAACATCACCAAACTTGGTACAAACTTCGTAAGTCCACGCCAAAACAGCACCAAACTTGGTACAAACTTCGTAAGTCCACGCCAAAACAGCACCAAACTTGGTACAAACTTCATAAGTCCACGCCAAAACAGTAACAAACTTGGTACAAACTTCCTAAGTCCACGCCAAAACAGTAACAAACTTGGTGCAAAGTTCCTAAGTCCACGCCAAAACAGTAACGAACTTGGTACAAACTTCCTAAGTCCACGCCAAAACAGCACCAAACTTGGTACAAACTTCGTAAGTCCACGCCAAAACATCACCAAACTTGGTACAAACTTCCTAAGTCCACGCCAAAACAGCACCAAACTTGATACAAACTTCCTAAGTCCACGCCAAAACATCACCAAACTTGGTACAAACTTCGTAAGTCCACGCCAAAACATCACCAAACTTGGTACAAACTTCCTAAGTCCACGCCAAAACAGTAACATACTTGGTGCAAAGTTCCTAAGTCCACGCCAAAACAGTAACAAACTTGGTACAAACTTCCTAAGTCCACGCCAAAACAGCACCAAACTTGGTACAAACTTCCTAAGACCACGCCTAAACAGTAACAAACTTGGTACAAACTTCCTAAGTCCACGCCAAAACAGCACCAAACTTGGTACAAACTTCGTAAGTCCACGCCAAAACAGTAACAAACTTGGTACAAACTTCCTAAGTCCACGCCAAAACAGCACCAAACTTGGTACAAACTTCCTAAGTCCACGCCAAAACAGTAACAAACTTGGTACAAACTTCCTAAGTCCACGCCAAAACAGTAACAAACTTGGTACAAACTTCCTAAGTCCACGCCAAAACAGTAACAAACTTGGTACAAACTTCCTAAGTCCACGCCAAAACAGTAACAAACTTGGTACAAACTTCGTAAGTCCACGCCAAAACAGCACCAAACTTGGTACAAACTTCATAAGTCCACGCCAAAACAGCACCAAACTTGATACAAACTTCCTAAGTCCACGCCAAAACATCACCAAACTTGGTACAAACTTCGTAAGTCCACGCCAAAACATCACCAAACTTGGTACAAACTTCCTAAGTCCACGCCAAAACAGCACCAAACTTGATACAAACTTCCTAAGTCCACGCCAAAACATCACCAAACTTGGTACAAACTTCGTAAGTCCACGCCAAAACATCACCAAACTTGGTACAAACTTCCTAAGTCCACGCCAAAACAGTAACATACTTGGTGCAAAGTTCCTAAGTCCACGCCAAAACAGTAACAAACTTGGTACAAACTTCCTAAGTCCACGCCAAAACAGCACCAAACTTGGTACAAACTTCCTAAGACCACGCCTAAACAGTAACAAACTTGGTACAAGCTTCCTAAGTCCACGCAAAAACAGCACCAAACTTGGTACAAACTTCCTTAGTCCACGCCAAAACAGCACCAAACTTGGTACAAACTTCGTAAGTCCACGCCAAAACAGTAACAAACTTGGTACAAACTTCCTAAGTCCACGCCAAAACAGCACCAAACTTGGTACAAACTTCCTAAGTCCACGCCAAAACAGTAACAAACTTGGTACAAACTTCCTAAGTCCACGCCAAAACAGTAACAAACTTGGTACAAACTTCGTAAGTCCACGCCAAAACAGCACCAAACTTGGTACAAACTTCGTAAGTCCACGCCAAAACAGCACCAAACTTGGTACAAACTTCATAAGTCCACGCCAAAACAGTAACAAACTTGGTACAAACTTCCTAAGTCCACGCCAAAACAGCACCAAACTTGGTACAAACTTCCTAAGTCCACGCCAAAACAGTAACAAACTTGGTGCAAAGTTCCTAAGTCCACGCCAAAACAGTAACAAACTTGGTACAAACTTCCTAAGTCCACGCCAAAACAGTAACAAACTTGGTACAAACTTCCTAAGTCCACGCCAAAACAGCACCAAACTTGGTACAAACTTCGTAAGTCCACGCCAAAACAGCACCAAACTTGGTACAAACTTCATAAGTCCACGCCAAAACAGTAACAAACTTGGTACAAACTTCCTAAGTCCACGCCAAAACAGTAACAAACTTGGTGCAAAGTTCCTAAGTCCACGCCAAAACATCACCAAACTTGGTACAAACTTCGTAAGTCCACGCCAAAACAGCACCAAACTTGGTACAAACTTCATAAGTCCACGCCAAAACAGCACCAAACTTGATACAAACTTCCTAAGTCCACGCCAAAACATCACCAAACTTGGTACAAACTTCGTAAGTCCACGCCAAAACAGCACCAAACTTGGTACAAACTTCGTAAGTCCACGCCAAAACAGCACCAAACTTGGTACAAACTTCATAAGTCCACGCCAAAACAGTAACAAACTTGGTACAAACTTCCTAAGTCCACGCCAAAACAGTAACAAACTTGGTGCAAAGTTCCTAAGTCCACGCCAAAACAGTAACAAACTTGGTACAAACTTCCTAAGTCCACGCCAAAACAGTAACAAACTTGGTACAAACTTCCTAAGTCCACGCCAAAACAGCACCAAACTTGGTACAAACTTCCTAAGTCCACGCCAAAACAGCACCAAACTTGATACAAACTTTCTAAGTCCACGCCAAAACAGTAACAAACTTGGTACAAACTTCCTAAGTCCACGCCAAAACAGCACCAAACTTGGTACAAACTTCGTAAGTCCACGCCAAAACAGCACCAAGCTTGGTACAAACTTCATAAGTCCACGCCAAAACAGTAACAAACTTGGTACAAACTTCCTAAGTCCACGCCAAAACAGTAACAAACTTGGTACAAACTTCCTAAGTCCACGCCAAAACAGCACCAAACTTGGTACAAACTTCGTAAGTCCACGCCAAAACAGCACCAAACTTGGTACAAACTTCATAAGTCCACGCCAAAACAGTAACAAACTTGGTACAAACTTCCTAAGTCCACGCCAAAACAGTAACAAACTTGGTACAAACTTCCTAAGTCCACGCCAAAACAGCACCAAACTTGGTACAAACTTCCTAAGTCCACGCCAAAACAGTAACAAACTTGGTACAAACTTCCTAAGTCCACGCCAAAACAGTAACAAACTTGGTACAAACTTCCTAAGTCCACGCCAAAACAGTAATAAACTTGGTACAAACTTCCTAAGTCCACGCCAAAACAGTAACAAACTTGGTGCAAACTTCCTAAGTCCACGCAAAAACAGTAACAAACTTGGTACAAACTTCCTAAGACCACGCCAAAACAGTAACAAACTTGGTACAAGCTACCTAACAGCACGCGAAAACAGAACCAAACTTGGTACAAACTTCCTAAGTCCACGCCAAAACAGTAACAAACTTGGTACAAACTTCCTAAGTCCACGCCAAAACAGTAACAAACTTGGTACAAACTTCCTAAGTCCACGCCAAAACAGCACCAAACTTGATACAAAGTTCCTAAGTCCACGCTAAAACAGCACCAAACTTGGTACAAACTTCCTAAGTCCACGCCAAAACAGCACCAAACTTGGTACAAACTTCCTAAGTCCACGCCAAAACAGTAACAAACTTGGTACAAACTTCCTAAGTCCACGCCAAAACAGTAACAAACTTGGTACAAACTTCCTAAGTCCACGCCAAAACAGCACCAAACTTGGTACAAACTTCCTAAGTCCACGCCAAAACAGCACCAAACTTGATACAAACTTTCTAAGTCCACGCCAAAACAGTAAAAAACTTGGTACAAACTTCCTAAGTCCACGCCAAAACAGTAACAAACTTGGTACAAACTTCCTAAGTCCACGCCAAAACAGCACCAAACTTGGTACAAACTTCCTAAGTCCACGCCAAAACAGTAACAAACTTGGTACAAACTTCCTAAGTCCACGCCAAAACAGTAACAAACTTGGTACAAACTTCCTAAGTCCACGCCAAAACAGTAACAAACTTGGTACAAACTTCCTAAGTCCACGCCAAAACAGAACCAAACTTGATACAAACTTCCTAAGTCCACGCCAAAACAGCACCAAACTTGAAACAAACTTCCTAAGTCCACGCCAAAACAGTAACAAACTTGGTACAAACTTCCTAAGTCCACGCCAAAACAGCACCAAACTTGGTACAAACTTCGTAAGTCCGCGCCAAAACAGAAACAAACTTGGTACAAACTTCCTAAGTCCACGCCAAAACAGCACCAAACTTGGTACAAACTTCCTAAGTCCACGCCAAAACAGTAACAAACTTGGTACAAACTTCCTAAGTCCACGCCAAAACAGCACCAAACTTGATACAAAGTTCCTAAGTCCACGCTAAAACAGCACCAAACTTGGTACAAACTTCCTAAGTCCACGCCAAAACAGCACCAAACTTGGTACAAACTTCCTAAGTCCACGCCAAAACAGTAACAAACTTGGTACAAACTTCCTAAGTCCACGCCAAAACAGTAACAAACTTGGTACAAACTTCCTAAGTCCACGCCAAAACAGCACCAAACTTGGTACAAACTTCCTAAGTCCACGCCAAAACAGCACCAAACTTGATACAAACTTTCTAAGTCCACGCCAAAACAGTAAAAAACTTGGTACAAACTTCCTAAGTCCACGCCAAAACAGTAACAAACTTGGTACAAACTTCCTAAGTCCACGCCAAAACAGCACCAAACTTGGTACAAACTTCCTAAGTCCACGCCAAAACAGTAACAAACTTGGTACAAACTTCCTAAGTCCACGCCAAAACAGTAACAAACTTGGTACAAACTTCCTAAGTCCACGCCAAAACAGTAACAAACTTGGTACAAACTTCCTAAGTCCACGCCAAAACAGAACCAAACTTGATACAAACTTCCTAAGTCCACGCCAAAACAGCACCAAACTTGAAACAAACTTCCTAAGTCCACGCCAAAACAGTAACAAACTTGGTACAAACTTCCTAAGTCCACGCCAAAACAGCACCAAACTTGGTACAAACTTCGTAAGTCCGCGCCAAAACAGCACCAAACTTGGTACAAACTTCCTAAGTCCACGCCAAAACAGTAACAAACTTGGTACAAACTTCCTAAGTCCACGCCAAAACAGCACCAAACTTGGTACAAACTTCCTAAGTCCACGCCAAAACAGTAACAAACTTGGTGCAAAGTTCCTAAGTCCACGCCAAAACAGTAACAAACTTGGTACAAACTTCCTAAGTCCACGCCAAAACAGCACCAAACTTGATACAAACTTTCTAAGTCCACGCCAAAACAGCACCAAACTTGATACAAACTTCCTAAGTCCACGCCAAAACAGTAACAAACTTGATACAAACTTCCTAAGTCCACGCCAAAACAGCACCAAACTTGATACAAAGTTCCTAAGTCCACGCTAAAACAGCACCAAACTTGATACAAACTTCCTAAGTCCACGCCAAAACAGTAACAAACTTGGTACAAACTTCCTAAGTCCACGCCAAAACAGCACCAAACTTGGTACAAACTTCGTAAGTCCGCGCCAAAACAGCACCAAACTTGGTACAAACTTCCTAAGTCCACGCCAAAACAGTAACAAACTTGGTACAAACTTCCTAAGTCCACGCCAAAACAGTAACAAACTTGATACAAACTTCCTAAGTCCACGCCAAAACAGTAACAAACTTGGTACAAACTTCCTAAGTCCACGCCAAAACAGTAACAAACTTGGTACAAACTTCCTAAGTCCACGCCAAAACAGCACCAAACTTGATACAAACTTTCTAAGTCCACGCCAAAACAGTAACAAACTTGGTACAAACTTCCTAAGTCCACGCCAAAACAGCACCAAACTTGGTACAAACTTCGTAAGTCCGCGCCAAAACAGAAACAAACTTGGTACAAACTTCCTAAGTCCACGCCAAAACAGCACCAAACTTGGTACAAACTTCCTTAGTCCACGCCAAAACATTAACAAACTTGGTACAAACTTCCTAAGTCCACGCCAAAACAGCACCACACTTGGTACAAACTTCCTAAGTCCACGCCAAAACAGTAACAAACTTGGTACAAACTTCCTAAGTCCACGCCAAAACAGTAACAAACTTGGTACAAACTTCCTAAGTCCACGCCAAAACAGTAACAAACTTGGTACAAACTTCCTAAGTCCACGCCAAAACAGTAACAAACTTGGTACAAACTTCCTTAGTCCACGCCAAAACAGTAACAAACTTGGTACAAACTTCCTAAGTCCACGCCAAAACAGCACCAAACTAGGTACAAACTTCCTAAGTCCACGCCAAAACAGCACCAAACTTGATACAAACTTTCTAAGTCCACGCCAAAACAGTAACAAACTTGGTACAAACTTCCTAAGTCCACGCCAAAACAGCACCAAACTAGGTACAAACTTCCTAAGTCCACGCCAAAACAGCACCAAACTTGATACAAACTTTCTAAGTCCACGCCAAAACAGCACCAAACTTGGTACAAACTTCGTAAGTCCGCGCCAAAACAGCACCAAACTTGGTACAAACTTCGTAAGTCCGCGCCAAAACAGCACCAAACTAGGTACAAACTTCCTAAGTCCACGCCAAAACAGCACCAAACTTGATACAAACTTCCTAAGTCCACGCCAAAACAGTAACACACTTGGTACAAACTTCCTAAGTCCACGCCAAAACAGCACCAAACTTGGTACAAACTTCCTAAGTCCACGCCAAAACAGTAACAAACTTGGTACAAACTTCCTAAGTCCACGCCAAAACAGCACCAAACTTGGTACAAACTTCGTAAGTCCGCGCCAAAACAGAAACAAACTTGGTACAAACTTCCTAAGTCCACGCCAAAACAGCACCAAACTTGGTACAAACTTCCTAAGTCCACGCCAAAACAGTAACAAACTTGGTACAAACTTCCTAAGTCCACGCCAAAACAGCACCAAACTTGGTACAAACTTCCTAAGTCCACGCCAAAACAGTAACAAACTTGGTACAAACTTCGTAAGTCCACGCCAAAACAGTAACAAACTTGGTACAAACTTCCTAAGTCCACGCCAAAACAGTAACAAACTTGGTACAAACTTCCTAAGTCCACGCCAAAACAGTAACAAACTTGGTACAAACTTCCTAAGTCCACGCCAAAACAGTAACAAACTTGGTACAAACTTCCTAAGTCCACGCCAAAACAGCACCAAACTAGGTACAAACTTCCTAAGTCCACGCCAAAACAGCACCAAACTTGATACAAACTTTCTAAGTTCACGCCAAAACAGTAACAAACTTGGTACAAACTTCCTAAGTCCACGCCAAAACAGAAACAAACTTGGTACAAACTTCCTAAGTCCACGCCAAAACAGTAACAAACTTGGTACAAACTTCCTAAGTCCACGCCAAAACAGTACCAAACTAGGTACAATTTTCCTAAGTCCACGCCAAAACAGCACCAAACTTGGTACAAACTTCCTAAGTCCACGCCAAAACAGCACCAAACTTGATACAAACTTTCTAAGTCCACGCCAAAACAGTAACAAACTTGGTACAAACTTCCTAAGTCCACGCCAAAACAGTAACAAACTTGGTACAAACTTCCTAAGTCCACGCCAAAACAGTAACAAACTTGGTACAAACTTCCTAAGTCCACGCCAAAACAGTAACAAACTTGGTACAAACTTCCTAAGTCCACGCCAAAACAGAAACAAACTTGGTACAAACTTCCTAAGTCCACGCCAAAACAGTAACAAACTTGGTACAAACTTCCTAAGTCCACGCCAAAACAGTACCAAACTAGGTACAATTTTCCTAAGTCCACGCCAAAACAGCACCAAACTTGGTACAAACTTCCTAAGTCCACGCCAAAACAGCACCAAACTTGATACAAACTTTCTAAGTCCACGCCAAAACAGTAACAAACTTGGTACAAACTTCCTAAGTCCACGCCAAAACAGTAACAAACTTGGTACAAACTTCCTAAGTCCACGCCAAAACAGTAACAAACTTGGTACAAACTTCCTAAGTCCACGCCAAAACAGCACCAAACTTGGTACAAACTTCCTAAGTCCACGCCAAAACAGTAACAAACTTGGTACAAACTTCCTAAGTCCACGCCAAAACAGTAACAAGCTTGGTAAAAACTTCCTAAGTCCACGCCAAAACAGTAACAAACTTGGTACAAACTTCCTAAGTCCACGCCAAAACAGCACCAAACTTGGTACAAACTTCCTAAGTCCACGCCAAAACAGCACCAAACTTGGTAGAAACTTCCTAAGTCCACGCCAAAACAGTAACAAACTTGGTACAAACTTCCTAAGTCCACGCCAAAACAGTAACAAACTTGGTACAAACTTCTTAAGTCCACGCCAAAACAGCACCAAACTTGGTACAAACTTCCTAAGTCCACGCCAAAACAGCACCAAACTTGATACAAACTTTCTAAGTCCACGCCAAAACAGCACCAAACTTGATACAAACTTCCTAAGTCCACGCCAAAACAGTAACAAACTTGGTACAAACTTCCTAAGTCCACGCCAAAACAGTAACAAACTTGGTACAAACTTCCCAAGTCCACGCCAAAACAGCACCAAACTTGGTACAAACTTCCTAAGTCCACGCCAAAACAGCACCAAACTTGATACAAACTTTCTAAGTCCACGCCAAAACAGTAACAAACTTGGTACAAACTTCCTAAGTCCACGCCAAAACAGTAACAAACTTGGTAAAAACTTCCTAAGTCCACGCCAAAACAGTAACAAACTTGGTACAAACTTCCTAAGTCCACGCCAAAACAGTAACAAACTTGGTACAAACTTCTTAAGTCCACGCCAAAACAGCACCAAACTTGGTACAAACTTCCTAAGTCCACGCCAAAACAGCACCAAACTTGATACAAACTTTCTAAGTCCACGCCAAAACAGCACCAAACTTGATACAAACTTTCTAAGTCCACGCCAAAACAGCACCAAACTTGATACAAACTTCCTAAGTCCACGCCAAAACAGTAACAAACTTGGTACAAACTTCCTAAGTCCACGCCAAAACAGCACCAAACTAGGTACAAACTTCCTAAGTCCACGCCAAAACAGCACCAAACTTGATACAAACTTTCTAAGTCCACGCCAAAACAGTAACAAACTTGGTACAAACTTCCTAAGTCCACGCCAAAACAGTAACAAACTTGGTACAAACTTCCTAAGTCCACGCCAAAACAGTAACAAACTTGGTACAAACTTCCCAAGTCCACGCCAAAACAGCACCAAACTTGGTACAAACTTCCTAAGTCCACGCCAAAACAGCACCAAACGTGGTACAAACTTCGTAAGTCCGCGCCAAAACAGCACCAAACTTGGTACAAACTTCGTAAGTCCACGCCAAAACAGCACCAAACTTGGTACAAACTTCCTAAGTCCACGCCAAAACAGCACCAAACTTGGTACAAACTTCCTAAGTCCACGCCAAAACAGAAACAAACTTGGTACAAACTTCCTAAGTCCACGCCAAAACAGCACCAAACTTGATACAAACTTTCTAAGTCCACGCCAAAACAGCACCAAACTTGGTACAAACTTCCTAAGTCCACGCCAAAACAGTAACAAACTTGGTACAAACTTCCTAAGTCCACGCCAAAACAGTAACAAACTAGGTACAAACTTCCTAAGTCCACGCCAAAACAGTAACAAACTTGGTACAAACTTCCTAAGTCCACGCCAAAACAGTAACAAACTTGGTACAAACTTCCTAAGTCCACGCCAAAACAGCACCAAACTTGATACAAACTTCCTAAGTCCACGCCAAAACAGCACCAAACTTGGTACAAACTTCCTAAGTCCACGCCAAAACAGTAACAAACTTGGTACAAACTTCCTAAGTCCACGCCAAAACAGCACCAAACTTGATACAAACTTCCTAAGTCCACGCCAAAACAGCACCAAACTTGGTACAAACTTCCTAAGTCCACGCCAAAACAGTAACAAACTTGGTACAAACTTCCTAAGTCCACGCCAAAACAGTAACAAACTTGGTACAAACTTCCTAAGTCCACGCCAAAACAGCACCAAACTTGGTACAAACTTCCTAAGTCCACGCCAAAACAGTAACAAACTTGGTACAAACTTCCTAAGTCCACGCCAAAACAGTAACAAACTTGGTACAAACTTCCTAAGTCCACGCCAAAACAGTAACAAACTTGGTACAAACTTCCTAAGTCCACGCCAAAACAGCACCAAACTTGGTACAAACTTCCTAAGTCCACGCCAAAACAGTAACAAACTTGGTACAAACTTCCTAAGTCCACGCCAAAACAGTAACAAACTTGGTACAAACTTCCTAAGTCCACGCCAAAACAGCACCAAACTTGGTACAAACTTCCTAAGTCCACGCCAAAACAGCACCAAACTTGATACAAACTTTCTAAGTCCACGCCAAAACAGCACCAAACTTGATACAAACTTCCTAAGTCCACGCCAAAACAGCACCAAACTTGATACAAACTTCCTAAGTCCACGCCAAAACAGTAACAAACTTGGTACAAACTTCCTAAGTCCACGCCAAAACAGTAACAAACTTGGTACAAACTTCCTAAGTCCACGCCAAAACAGTAACAAACTTGGTACAAACTTCCTAAGTCCACGCCAAAACAGTAACAAACTTGGTACAAACTTCCTAAGTCCACGCCAAAACAGAAACAAACTTGGTACAAACTTCCTAAGTCCACGCCAAAACAGTAACAAACTTGGTACAAACTTCCTAAGTCCACGCCAAAACAGTACCAAACTAGGTACAATTTTCCTAAGTCCACGCCAAAACAGCACCAAACTTGGTACAAACTTCCTAAGTCCACGCCAAAACAGCACCAAACTTGATACAAACTTTCTAAGTCCACGCCAAAACAGTAACAAACTTGGTACAAACTTCCTAAGTCCACGCCAAAACAGTAACAAACTTGGTACAAACTTCCTAAGTCCACGCCAAAACAGTAACAAACTTGGTACAAACTTCCTAAGTCCACGCCAAAACAGCACCAAACTTGGTACAAACTTCCTAAGTCCACGCCAAAACAGTAACAAACTTGGTACAAACTTCCTAAGTCCACGCCAAAACAGTAACAAGCTTGGTAAAAACTTCCTAAGTCCACGCCAAAACAGTAACAAACTTGGTACAAACTTCCTAAGTCCACGCCAAAACAGCACCAAACTTGGTACAAACTTCCTAAGTCCACGCCAAAACAGCACCAAACTTGGTAGAAACTTCCTAAGTCCACGCCAAAACAGTAACAAACTTGGTACAAACTTCCTAAGTCCACGCCAAAACAGTAACAAACTTGGTACAAACTTCTTAAGTCCACGCCAAAACAGCACCAAACTTGGTACAAACTTCCTAAGTCCACGCCAAAACAGTACCAAACTAGGTACAATTTTCCTAAGTCCACGCCAAAACAGCACCAAACTTGGTACAAACTTCCTAAGTCCACGCCAAAACAGCACCAAACTTGGTACAAACTTCCTAAGTCCACGCCAAAACAGTAACAAACTTGGTACAAACTTCTTAAGTCCACGCCAAAACAGCACCAAACTTGATACAAACTTCCTAAGTCCACGCCAAAACAGTAACAAACTTGGTACAAACTTCCTAAGTCCACGCCAAAACAGTAACAAACTTGGTACAAACTTCCTAAGTCCACGCCAAAACAGCACCAAACTTGGTACAAACTTCGTAAGTCCGCGCCAAAACAGAAACAAACTTGGTACAAACTTCCTAAGTCCACGCCAAAACAGTAACAAACTTGGTACAAACTTCCTAAGTCCACGCCAAAACAGCACCAAACTTGATACAAACTTTCTAAGTCCACGCCAAAACAGCACCAAACTTGGTACAAACTTCCTAAGTCCACGCCAAAACAGTAACAAACTTGGTACAAACTTCCTAAGTCCACGCCAAAACAGTAACAAACTAGGTACAAACTTCCTAAGTCCACGCCAAAACAGTAACAAACTTGGTACAAACTTCCTAAGTCCACGCCAAAACAGCACCAAACTTGGTACAAACTTCCTAAGTCCACGCCAAAACAGTAACAAACTTGGTACAAACTTCCTAAATCCACGCCAAAACAGAAACAAACTAGGTACAACCTTCCTAAGTCCACGCAAAAACAGCACCAAACTTGATACAAACTTCCTAAGTCCACGCCAAAACAGCACCAAACTTGGTACAAACTTCCTAAGTCCACGCCAAAACAGCACCAAACTTGGTACAAACTTCGTAAGTCCGCGCCAAAACAGAAACAAACTTGGTACAAACTTCCTAAGTCCACGCCAAAACAGTAACAAACTTGGTACAAACTTCCTAAGTCCACGCCAAAACAGCACCAAACTTGATACAAACTTTCTAAGTCCACGCCAAAACAGCACCAAACTTGGTACAAACTTCCTAAGTCCACGCCAAAACAGTAACAAACTAGGTACAAACTTCCTAAGTCCACGCCAAAACAGCACCAAACTTGATACAAACTTCCTAAGTCCACGCCAAAACAGCACCAAACTTGGTACAAACTTCCTAAGTCCACGCCAAAACAGTAACAAACTTGGTACAAACTTCCTAAGTCCACGCCAAAACAGTAACAAACTAGGTACAAACTTCCTAAGTCCACGCCAAAACAGCACCAAACTTGATACAAACTTCCTAAGTCCACGCCAAAACAGTAACACACTTGGTACAAACTTCCTAAGTCCACGCCAAAACAGCACCAAACTTGGTACAAACTTCGTAAGTCCGCGCCAAAACAGTAACAAACTTGGTACAAACTTCCTAAGTCCACGCCAAAACAGCACCAAACTTGGTACAAACTTCCTAAGTCCACGCCAAAACAGTAACAAACTTGGTACAAACTTCCTAAGTCCACGCCAAAACAGCACCAAACTTGGTACAAACTTCCTAAGTCCACGCCAAAACAGTAACAAACTTGGTACAAACTTCCTAAGTCCACGCCAAAACAGTAACAAACTTGGTACAAACTTCCTAAGTCCACGCCAAAACAGTAACAAACTTGGTACAAACTTCCTAAGTCCACGCCAAAACAGTAACAAACTTGGTACAAACTTCCTAAGTCCACGCCAAAACAGCACCAAACTTGTTACAAACTTTCTAAGTCCACGCCAAAACAGCACCAAACTTGATACAAACTTCCTAAGTCCACGCCAAAACAGCACCAAACTTGGTACAAACTTCCTAAGTCCACGCCAAAACAGTAACAAACTTGGTACAAACTTCCTAAGTCCACGCCAAAACAGCACCAAACTTGGTACAAACTTCCTAAGTCCACGCCAAAACAGTAACAAACTTGGTACAAACTTCCTAAGTCCACGCCAAAACAGTAACAAACTTGGTACAAACTTCCTAAGTCCACGCCAAAACAGTAACAAACTTGGTACAAACTTCCTAAGTCCACGCCAAAACAGTAACAAACTTGGTACAAACTTCCTAAGTCCACGCAAAAACAGTAACAAACTTGGTACAAACTTCCTAAGTCCACGCCAAAACAGTAACAAACTTGGTACAAACTTCCTAAGTCCACGCCAAAACAGCACCAAACTTGGTACAAACTTCCTAAGTCCACGCCAAAACAGCACCAAACTTGGTACAAACTTCCTAAGTCCACGCCAAAACATCACCAAACTTGGTACAAACTTCCTAAGTCCACGCCAAAACAGTTACACACTTGGTACAAACTTCCTAAGTCCACGCCAAAACAGTAACAAACTTGGTACAAACTTCCTAAGTCCACGCCACAACAGAAACAAACTAGCTACAAACTTCCTAAGTCCACGCCAAAACAGCACCAAACTTGATACAAACTTCCTAAGTCCACGCCAAAACAGTAACAAACTTGGTGCAAAGTTCCTAAGTCCACGCCAAAACAGTAACAAACTTGGTACAAACTTCCTAAGTCCACGCCAAAACAGCACCAAACTTGATACAAACTTTCAAAGTCCACGCCAAAACAGTAACAAACTTGGTACAAACTTCCTAAGTCCACGCTCAAATAGTAACAAACTTGGTACAAACTTCCTAAGTCCACGCCAAAACAGTAACAAACTTGGTACAAACTTCCTAAGTCCACGCCAAAACAGTAACAAACTTGGTACAAACTTCCTAAGTCCACGCCAAAACAGCACCAAACTTGGTACAAACTTCATAAGACCACGCCAAAACAGTAACAAACTTGGTACAAACTTCCTAAGTCCACGCCAAAACAGCACCAAACTTGGTACAAACTTCCTAAGTCCACGCCAAAACAGTAACAAACTTGGTGCAAAGTTCCTAAGTCCACGCCAAAACAGTAACAAACTTGGTACAAACTTCCTAAGTCCACGCCAAAACAGCACCAAACGTGGTACAAACTTCCTAAGTCCACGCCAAAACAGTAACAAACTTGGTACAAACTTTCTAAGTCCACGCCAAAACAGCACCAAACTTGGTACAAACTTCCTAAGTCCACGCCAAAACAGTTTTAAACTTGGTACAAACTTCCTAAGTCCACGCCAAAACAGAAACAAACTAGGTACAAACTTCCTAAGTCCACGCCAAAACAGCACCAAACTTGATACAAACTTCCTAAGTCCACGCCAAAACAGTAACAAACTTGGTGCAAAGTTCCTAAGTCCACGCCAAAACAGTAACAAACTTGGTTCAAACTTCCTAAGTCCACGCCAAAACAGCACCAAACTAGGTACAAACTTCCTAAGTCCACGCCAAAACAGTAACAAACTTGGTACAAACTTCCTAAGTCCACGCCAAAACAGCACCAAACTTGGTACAAACTTCCTAAGTCCACGCCAAAACAGAAACAAACTTGGTACAAACTTCCTACGTCCACGCCAAAACAGCACCAAACTTGGTACAAACTTCCTAAGTCCACGCCAAAACAGCACCAAACTTGATACAAACTTCCTAAGTCCACGCCAAAACAGTAACAAACTTGGTGCAAAGTTCCTAAGTCCACGCCAAAACAGAAACAAACTAGGTACAAACTTCCTAAGTCCACGCCAAAACAGCACCAAACTTGATACAAACTTCCTAAGTCCACGCCAAAACAGTAACAAACTTGGTGCAAAGTTCCTAAGTCCACGCCAAAACAGTAACAAACTTGGTTCAAACTTCCTAAGTCCACGCCAAAACAGCACCAAACTAGGTACAAACTTCCTAAGTCCACGCCAAAACAGTAACAAACTTGGTACAAACTTCCTAAGTCCACGCCAAAACAGCACCAAACTTGGTACAAACTTCCTAAGTCCACGCCAAAACAGTAACAAACTTGATACAAACTTCCTAAGTCCACGCCAAAACAGAAACAAACTAGGTACAAACTTCCTAAGTCCACGCCAAAACAGCACCAAACTTGATACAAACTTCCTAAGTCCACGCCAAAACAGTAACAAACTTGGTGCAAAGTTCCTAAGTCCACGCCAAAACAGTAACAAACTTGGTTCAAACTTCCTAAGTCCACGCCAAAACAGCACCAAACTTGGTACAAACTTCCTAAGTCCACGCCAAAACAGCACTAAACTTGGTACAAACTTCCTAAGTCCACGCCAAAACAGCACCAAACTTGATACAAACTTCCTAAGTCCACGCCAAAACAGTAACAAACTTGGTGCAAAGTTCCTAAGTCCACGCCAAAACAGAAACAAACTAGGTACAAACTTCCTAAGTCCACGCCAAAACAGCACCAAACTTGATACAAACTTCCCAAGTCCACGCCAAAACAGTAACAAACTTGGTGCAAAGTTCCTAAGTCCACGCCAAAACAGTAACAAACTTGGTTCAAACTTCCTAAGTCCACGCCAAAACAGCACCAAACTAGGTACAAACTTCCTAAGTCCACGCCAAAACAGTAACAAACTAGGTACAAACTTCCTAAGTCCACGCCAAAACAGTAACAAACTTGGTACAAACTTCCTAAGTCCACGCCAAAACAGCACCAAACTTGGTACAAACTTCCTAAGTCCACGCCAAAACAGTAACAAACTAGGTACAAACTTCCTAAGTCCACGCCAAAACAGCACCAAACTTGGTACAAACTTCCTAAGTCCACGCCAAAACAGAAACAAACTTGGTACAAACTTCCTAAGTCCACGCCAAAACAGCACCAAACTTGATACAAACTTCCTAAGTCCACGCCAAAACAGCACCAAACTTGGTACAAACTTCCTAAGTACACGCCAAAACAGTAACAAACTTGGTACAAACTTCCTAAGTCCACGCCAAAACAGTAACAAACTTGGTACAAACTTCCTAAGTACACGCCAAAACAGTAACAAACTAGGTACAAACTTCCTAAGTCCACGCCAAAACAGTAACAAACTTGGTGCAAACTTCCTAAGTCCACGCCAAAACAGCACCAAACTTGATACAAACTTTCTTAGTCCACGCCAAAACAGCACCAAACTTGGTACAAACTTCCTAAGTCCACGCCAAAACAGTAACAAACTTGGTACAAACTTCCCAAGTCCACGCCAAAACAGCACCAAACTTGGTACAAACTTCCTAAGTCCGCGCCAAAACAGAAACAAACTTGGTACAAACTTCCTAAGTCCACGCCAAAACAGTAACAAACTTGGTACAAACTTCCTAAGTCCACGCCAAAACAGTAACAAACTTGGTACAAACTTCCTAAGTCCACGCCTAAACAGTAACAAACTAGGTACAAACTTCCTAAGTCCACGCCAAAACAGCACCAAACTTGATACAAACTTCCTAAGTCCACGCCAAAACAGTAACACACTTGGTACAAACTTCCTAAGTCCACGCCAAAACAGCACCAAACTTGGTACAAACTTCGTAAGTCCGCGCCAAAACAGTAACAAACTTGGTACAAACTTCCTAAGTCCACGCCAAAACAGCACCAAACTTGATACAAACTTTCTAAGTCCACGCCAAAACAGCACCAAACTTGATACAAACTTTCTAAGTCCACGCCAAAACAGCACCAAACTTGATACAAACTTCCTAAGTCCACGCCAAAACAGTAACAAACTTGGTACAAACTTCGTAAGTCCGCGCAAAAACAGAAACAAACTTGGTACAAACTTCCTAAGTCCACGCCAAAACAGTAACAAACTTGGTACAAACTTCCTAAGTCCACGCCAAAACAGCACCAAACTTGGTACAAACTTCCTAAGTCCACGCCAAAACAGTAACAAACTTGGTACAAACTTCCTAAGTCCACGCCAAAACAGTAACAAACTTGGTACAAACTTCCTAAGTCCACGCCAAAACAGTAACAAACTTGGTACAAACTTCCTAAGTCCACGCCAAAACAGTAACAAACTAGGTACAAACTTCCTAAGTCCACGCCAAAACAGCACCAAACTTGATACAAACTTCCTAAGTACACGCCAAAACAGCACCAAACTTGGTACAAACTTCCTAAGTCCACGCCAAAACAGTAACAAACTAGGTACAAACTTCCTAAGTCCACGCCAAAACAGCACCAAACTTGGTACAAACTTCCTAAGTCCACGCCAAAACAGAAACAAACTTGGTACAAACTTCCTAAGTCCACGCCAAAACAGCACCAAACTTGGTACAAACTTCCTAAGTCCACGCCAAAACAGTAACAAACTTGGTACAAACTTCCTAAGTCCACGCCAAAACAGTAACAAACTTGGTACAAACTTCCTAAGTACACGCCAAAACAGTAACAAACTTGGTACAAACTTCCTAAGTCCACGCCAAAACAGTAACAAACTTGGTACAAACTTCCTAAGTACACGCCAAAACAGCACCAAACTTGGTACAAACTTCCTAAGTCCACGCCAAAACAGTAACAAACTAGGTACAAACTTCGTAAGTCCACGCCAAAACATCACCAAACTTGGTACAAACTTCCTAAGTCCACGCCAAAACAGCACCAAACTTGATACAAACTTCCTAAGTCCACGCCAAAACAGCACCAAACTTGGTACAAACTTCCTAAGTCCACGCCAAAACAGTAACAAACTTGGTACAAACTTCCTAAGTCCACGCCAAAACAGCACCAAACTTGATACAAACTTTCTAAGTCGACGCCAAAACAGCACCAAACTTGAAACAAACTTCCTAAGTCCACGCCAAAACAGTAACAAACTTGGTACAAACTTCGTAAGTCCACGCCAAAACAGCACCAAACTTGGTACAAACTTCGTAAGTCCACGCCAAAACAGTAACAAACTTGGTACAAACTTCCTAAGTCCACGCCAAAACCGCACCAAACTTGGTACAAACTTCCTAAGTCCACGCCAAAACAGTAACAAACTTGGTACAAACTTCCTAAGTCCACGCCAAAACAGTAACAAACTTGGTGCAAAGTTCCTAAGTCCACGCCAAAACAGTAACAAACTTGGTGCAAAGTTCCTAAGTCCACGCCAAAACAGTAACAAACTTGGTACAAACTTCCTAAGTCCACGCCAAAACAGTAACAAACTTGGTACAAACTTCCTAAGTCCACGCCAAAACAGTAACAAACTTGGTACAAACTTCCTAAGTCCACGCCAAAACAGTAACAAACTTGGTACAAACTTCCTAAGTCCACGCCAAAACAGTAACAAACTTGGTACAAACTTCCTAAGTCCACGCCAAAACAGTAACAAACTTGGTACAAACTTCCTAAGTCCACGCCAAAACAGTAACAAACTTGGTACAAACTTCGTAAGTCCACGCCAAAACAGTAACAAACTTGGTACAAACTTCCTAAGTCCACGCCAAAACAGCACCGAACTTGGTACAAACTTCCTAAGTCCACGCCAAAACAGCACCAAACTTGATACAAACTTCCTAAGTCCACGCCAAAACAGAAACAAACTTGGTACAAACTTCCTAAGTCCACGCCAAAACAGTAACAAACTAGGTACAAACTTCCTAAGTCCACGCCAAAACAGCACCAAACTTGATACAAACTTCCTAAGTCCACGCCAAAACAGTAACAAACTTGGTGCAAACTTCCTAAGTCCACGCCAAAACAGCACCAAACTTGGTACAAACTTCCTAAGTCCACGCCAAAACAGCACCAAACTTGATACAAACTTTCTTAGTCCACGCCAAAACAGCACCAAACTTGGTACAAACTTCCTAAGTCCACGCCAAAACAGTAACAAACTTGGTACAAACTTCCCAAGTCCACGCCAAAACAGCACCAAACTTGGTACAAACTTCCTAAGTCCGCGCCAAAACAGAAACAAACTTGGTACAAACTTCCTAAGTCCACGCCAAAACAGTAACAAACTTGGTACAAACTTCCTAAGTCCACGCCAAAACAGTAACAAACTTGGTACAAACTTCCTAAGTCCACGCCAAAACAGTAACAAACTAGGTACAAACTTCCTAAGTCCACGCCAAAACAGCACCAAACTTGATACAAACTTTCTAAGTCCACGCCAAAACAGCACCAAACTTGATACAAACTTCCTAAGTCCACGCCAAAACAGTAACAAACTTGGTACAAACTTCGTAAGTCCGCGCAAAAACAGAAACAAACTTGGTACAAACTTCCTAAGTCCACGCCAAAACAGTAACAAACTTGGTACAAACTTCCTAAGTCCACGCCAAAACAGTAACAAACTAGGTACAAACTTCCTAAGTCCACGCCAAAACAGTAACAAACTTGGTACAAACTTCCTAAGTCCACGCCAAAACAGCACCAAACTTGATACAAACTTCCTAAGTCCACGCCAAAACAGAAACAAACTTGGTACAAACTTCCTAAGTCCACGCCAAAACAGTAACAAACTAGGTACAAACTTCCTAAGTCCACGCCAAAACAGCACCAAACTTGATACAAACTTCCTAAGTCCACGCCAAAACAGTAACAAACTTGGTGCAAACTTCCTAAGTCCACGCCAAAACAGCACCAAACTTGGTACAAACTTCCTAAGTCCACGCCAAAACATCACCAAACTTGGTACAAACTTCCTAAGTCCACGCCAAAACAGTTACACACTTGGTACAAACTTCCTAAGTCCACGCCAAAACAGTAACAAACTTGGTACAAACTTCCTAAGTCCACGCCACAACAGAAACAAACTAGCTACAAACTTCCTAAGTCCACGCCAAAACAGCACCAAACTTGATACAAACTTCCTAAGTCCACGCCAAAACAGTAACAAACTTGGTGCAAAGTTCCTAAGTCCACGCCAAAACAGTAACAAACTTGGTACAAACTTCCTAAGTCCACGCCAAAACAGCACCAAACTTGATACAAACTTTCAAAGTCCACGCCAAAACAGTAACAAACTTGGTACAAACTTCCTAAGTCCACGCTCAAATAGTAACAAACTTGGTACAAACTTCCTAAGTCCACGCCAAAACAGTAACAAACTTGGTACAAACTTCCTAAGTCCACGCCAAAACAGTAACAAACTTGGTACAAACTTCCTAAGTCCACGCCAAAACAGCACCAAACTTGGTACAAACTTCATAAGACCACGCCAAAACAGTAACAAACTTGGTACAAACTTCCTAAGTCCACGCCAAAACAGCACCAAACTTGGTACAAACTTCCTAAGTCCACGCCAAAACAGTAACAAACTTGGTGCAAAGTTCCTAAGTCCACGCCAAAACAGTAACAAACTTGGTACAAACTTCCTAAGTCCACGCCAAAACAGCACCAAACGTGGTACAAACTTCCTAAGTCCACGCCAAAACAGTAACAAACTTGGTACAAACTTTCTAAGTCCACGCCAAAACAGCACCAAACTTGGTACAAACTTCCTAAGTCCACGCCAAAACAGTTTTAAACTTGGTACAAACTTCCTAAGTCCACGCCAAAACAGAAACAAACTAGGTACAAACTTCCTAAGTCCACGCCAAAACAGCACCAAACTTGATACAAACTTCCTAAGTCCACGCCAAAACAGTAACAAACTTGGTGCAAAGTTCCTAAGTCCACGCCAAAACAGTAACAAACTTGGTTCAAACTTCCTAAGTCCACGCCAAAACAGCACCAAACTAGGTACAAACTTCCTAAGTCCACGCCAAAACAGTAACAAACTTGGTACAAACTTCCTAAGTCCACGCCAAAACAGCACCAAACTTGGTACAAACTTCCTAAGTCCACGCCAAAACAGAAACAAACTTGGTACAAACTTCCTACGTCCACGCCAAAACAGCACCAAACTTGGTACAAACTTCCTAAGTCCACGCCAAAACAGCACCAAACTTGATACAAACTTCCTAAGTCCACGCCAAAACAGTAACAAACTTGGTGCAAAGTTCCTAAGTCCACGCCAAAACAGAAACAAACTAGGTACAAACTTCCTAAGTCCACGCCAAAACAGCACCAAACTTGATACAAACTTCCTAAGTCCACGCCAAAACAGTAACAAACTTGGTGCAAAGTTCCTAAGTCCACGCCAAAACAGTAACAAACTTGGTTCAAACTTCCTAAGTCCACGCCAAAACAGCACCAAACTAGGTACAAACTTCCTAAGTCCACGCCAAAACAGTAACAAACTTGGTACAAACTTCCTAAGTCCACGCCAAAACAGCACCAAACTTGGTACAAACTTCCTAAGTCCACGCCAAAACAGTAACAAACTTGATACAAACTTCCTAAGTCCACGCCAAAACAGAAACAAACTAGGTACAAACTTCCTAAGTCCACGCCAAAACAGCACCAAACTTGATACAAACTTCCTAAGTCCACGCCAAAACAGTAACAAACTTGGTGCAAAGTTCCTAAGTCCACGCCAAAACAGTAACAAACTTGGTTCAAACTTCCTAAGTCCACGCCAAAACAGCACCAAACTTGGTACAAACTTCCTAAGTCCACGCCAAAACAGCACCAAACTTGGTACAAACTTCCTAAGTCCACGCCAAAACAGCACCAAACTTGATACAAACTTCCTAAGTCCACGCCAAAACAGTAACAAACTTGGTGCAAAGTTCCTAAGTCCACGCCAAAACAGAAACAAACTAGGTACAAACTTCCTAAGTCCACGCCAAAACAGCACCAAACTTGATACAAACTTCCCAAGTCCACGCCAAAACAGTAACAAACTTGGTGCAAAGTTCCTAAGTCCACGCCAAAACAGTAACAAACTTGGTTCAAACTTCCTAAGTCCACGCCAAAACAGCACCAAACTAGGTACAAACTTCCTAAGTCCACGCCAAAACAGTAACAAACTTGGTACAAACTTCCTAAGTCCACGCCAAAACAGTAACAAACTTGGTACAAACTTCCTAAGTACACGCCAAAACAGCACCAAACTTGGTACAAACTTCCTAAGTCCACGCCAAAACAGTAACAAACTAGGTACAAACTTCCTAAGTCCACGCCAAAACAGCACCAAACTTGGTACAAACTTCCTAAGTCCACGCCAAAACAGAAACAAACTTGGTACAAACTTCCTAAGTCCACGCCAAAACAGCACCAAACTTGATACAAACTTCCTAAGTCCACGCCAAAACAGTAACAAACTTGGTACAAACTTCCTAAGTACACGCCAAAACAGCACCAAACTTGGTACAAACTTCCTAAGTCCACGCCAAAACAGTAACAAACTAGGTACAAACTTCCTAAGTCCACGCCAAAACAGCACCAAACTTGGTACAAACTTCCTAAGTCCACGCCAAAACAGAAACAAACTTGGTACAAACTTCCTAAGTCCACGCCAAAACAGCACCAAACTTGGTACAAACTTCCTAAGTACACGCCAAAACAGTAACAAACTTGGTACAAACTTCCTAAGTCCACGCCAAAACAGTAACAAACTTGGTACAAACTTCCTAAGTACACGCCAAAACAGTAACAAACTAGGTACAAACTTCCTAAGTCCACGCCAAAACAGTAACAAACTTGGTACAAACTTCCTAAGTCCACGCCAAAACAGCACCAAACTTGGTACAAACTTCCTAAGTCCACGCCAAAACAGTAACAAACTTGGTGCAAAGTTCCTAAGTCCACGCCAAAACAGTAACAAACTTGGTACAAACTTCCTAAGTCCACGCCAAAACAGTAACAAACTTGGTACAAACTTCCTAAGTCCACGCCAAAACAGTAACAAACTAGGTACAAACTTCCTAAGTCCACGCCAAAACAGTAACAAACTTGGTACAAACTTCCTAAGTCCACGCCAAAACAGCACCAAACTTGATACAAACTTCCTAAGTCCACGCCAAAACAGAAACAAACTTGGTACAAACTTCGTAAGTCCGCGCCAAAACAGTAACAAACTTGGTACAAACTTCCTAAGTCCACGCCAAAACAGCACCAAACTTGGTACAAACTTCCTAAGTCCACGCCAAAACAGTAACAAACTTGGTACAAACTTCCTAAGTCCACGCCAAAACAGTAACAAACTTGGTACAAACTTCCTAAGTCCACGCCAAAACAGCACCAAACTTGGTACAAACTTCCTAAGTCCACGCCAAAACAGTAACAAACTTGGTACAAACTTCCTAAGTCCACGCCAAAACAGTAACAAACTTGGTACAAACTTCCTAAGTACACGCCAAAACAGCACCAAACTTGGTACAAACTTCCTAAGTCCACGCCAAAACAGTAACAAACTAGGTACAAACTTCCTAAGTCCACGCCAAAACAGCACCAAACTTGGTACAAACTTCCTAAGTCCACGCCAAAACAGAAACAAACTTGGTACAAACTTCCTAAGTCCACGCCAAAACAGCACCAAACTTGATACAAACTTCCTAAGTCCACGCCAAAACAGTAACAAACTTGGTACAAACTTCCTAAGTACACGCCAAAACAGCACCAAACTTGGTACAAACTTCCTAAGTCCACGCCAAAACAGTAACAAACTAGGTACAAACTTCCTAAGTCCACGCCAAAACAGCACCAAACTTGGTACAAACTTCCTAAGTCCACGCCAAAACAGAAACAAACTTGGTACAAACTTCCTAAGTCCACGCCAAAACAGCACCAAACTTGGTACAAACTTCCTAAGTCCACGCCAAAACAGTAACAAACTTGGTACAAACTTCCTAAGTCCACGCCAAAACAGTAACAAACTTGGTACAAACTTCCTAAGTACACGCCAAAACAGTAACAAACTAGGTACAAACTTCCTAAGTCCACGCCAAAACAGTAACAAACTTGGTACAAACTTCCTAAGTCCACGCCAAAACAGCACCAAACTTGGTACAAACTTCCTAAGTCCACGCCAAAACAGTAACAAGCTTGGTGCAAAGTTCCTAAGTCCACGCCAAAACAGTAACAAACTTGGTACAAACTTCCTAAGTCCACGCCAAAACAGTAACAAACTTGGTACAAACTTCCTAAGTCCACGCCAAAACAGTAACAAACTAGGTACAAACTTCCTAAGTCCACGCCAAAACAGTAACAAACTTGGTACAAACTTCCTAAGTCCACGCCAAAACAGCACCAAACTTGATACAAACTTCCTAAGTCCACGCCAAAACAGAAACAAACTTGGTACAAACTTCCTAAGTCCACGCCAAAACAGTAACAAACTAGGTACAAACTTCCTAAGTCCACGCCAAAACAGCTCCAAACTTGATACAAACTTCCTAAGTCCACGCCAAAACAGTAACAAACTTGGTGCAAACTTCCTAAGTCCACGCCAAAACAGCACCAAACTTGATACAAACTTTCTTAGTCCACGCCAAAACAGCACCAAACTTGGTACAAACTTCCTAAGTCCACGCCAAAACAGTAACAAACTTGGTACAAACTTCCCAAGTCCACGCCAAAACAGCACCAAACTTGGTACAAACTTCCTAAGTCCGCGCCAAAACAGAAACAAACTTGGTACAAACTTCCTAAGTCCACGCCAAAACAGTAACAAACTTGGTACAAACTTCCTAAGTCCACGCCAAAACAGTAACAAACTTGGTACAAACTTCCTAAGTCCACGCCAAAACAGTAACAAACTAGGTACAAACTTCCTAAGTCCACGCCAAAACAGCACCAAACTTGATACAAACTTCCTAAGTCCACGCCAAAACAGTAACACACTTGGTACAAACTTCCTAAGTCCACGCCAAAACAGCACCAAACATGGTACAAACTTCGTAAGTCCGCGCCAAAACAGTAACAAACTTGGTACAAACTTCCTAAGTCCACGCCAAAACAGCACCAAACTTGATACAAACTTTCTAAGTCCACGCCAAAACAGCACCAAACTTGATACAAACTTTCTAAGTCCACGCCAAAACAGCACCAAACTTGATACAAACTTCCTAAGTCCACGCCAAAACAGTAACAAACTTGGTACAAACTTCGTAAGTCCGCGCAAAAACAGAAACAAACTTGGTACAAACTTCCTAAGTCCACGCCAAAACAGTAACAAACTTGGTACAAACTTCCTAAGTCCACGCCAAAACAGCACCAAACTTGGTACAAACTTCGTAAGTCCGCGCCAAAACTGAAACAAACTTGGTACAAACTTCCTAAGTCCACGCCAAAACAGTAACAAACTTGGTACAAACTTCCTAAGTCCACGCCAAAACAGCACCAAACTTGGTACAAACTTCCTAAGTCCACGCCAAAACAGCACCAAACTTGGTACAAACTTCCTAAGTCCACGCCAAAACAGTAACAAACTTGGTACAAACTTCCTAAGTCCACGCCAAAACAGCACCAAACTTGATACAAACTTCCTAAGTCCACGCCAAAACAGTAACAAACTTGGTACAAACTTCCTACAACTACCCGAATTCCAACAGAGTTGCAACAGAGTGTCAAATACAAACTTTGTAGAAACTTCTTAAAACTACCCAAAAACACTTGCAAACTTGGTACAAACTTCCTAAGTCCACGCCAAAACAGCACCAAACTTGGTACAAACTTCCTAAGTCCACGCCAAAACAGTAACAAACTTGGTACAAACTTCCTACAACTACCCGAATTCCAACAGAGTTGCAACAGAGTGTCAAATACAAACTTTGTAGAAACTTCTTAAAACTACCCAAAAACACTTGCAAACTTGGTACAAACTTCCTAAGTCCACGCCAAAACAGCACCAAACTTGATACAAACTTTCTAAGTCCACGCCAAAACAGCACCAAACTTGGTACAAACTTCCTAAGTACACGCCAAAACAGCACCAAACTTGGTACAAACTTCCTAAGTCCACGCCAAAACAGTAACAAATTTGGTACAAACTTCCTAAGTCCACGCCAAAACAGCACCAAACTTGATACAAACTTTCTAAGTCCACGCCAAAACAGCACCAAACTTGGTACAAACTTCCTAAGACCACGCCAAAACAGTAACAAACTTGGTACAAACTTCCTAAGTCCACGCCAAAACAGTAACAAACTTGGTACAAACTTCCTACAACTACCCGAATTCCAACAGAGTTGCAACAGAGTGTCAAATACAAACTTTGTAGAAACTTCTTAAAACTACCCAAAAACACTTGCAAACTTGGTACAAACTTCCTAAGTCCACGCCAAAACAGCACCAAACTTGGTACAAACTTCCTAAGTCCACGCCAAAATAGTAACAAACTTGGTACAAACTTCCTACAACTACCCGAATTCCAACAGAGTTGCAACAGAGTGTCAAATACAAACTTTGTAGAAACTTCTTAAAACTACCCAAAAACACTTGCAAACTTGGTACAAACTTCCTAAGTCCACGCCAAAACAGTAACAAACTTGGTACAAACTTCCTAAGTCCACGCCAAAACAGCACCAAACTTGGTACAAACTTCCTAAGTCCACGCCAAAACAGTAACAAACTTGGTACAAACTCCCTAAGTCCACGCCACAACAGTAACAAACTTGGTGCAAAGTTCCTAAGTCCACGCCAAAACAGTAACAAACTTGGTACAAACTTCCTAAGTCCACGCCAAAACAGCACCAAACTTGGTACAAACTTCGTAAGTCCACGCCAAAACAGTAACAAACTTGGTACAAACTTCCTAAGTCCACGCCAAAACAGTAACAAACTTGGTACAAACTTCCTAAGTCCACGCCAAAACAGCACCGAACTTGGTACAAACTTCCTAAGTCCACGCCAAAACAGTAACAAACTTGGTACAAACTTCCTAAGTCCACGCCAAAACAGTAACAAACTTGGTACAAACTTCCTAAGTCCACGCCAAAACAGTAACAAACTTGGTGCAAAGTTCCTAAGTCCACGCCAAAACAGTAACAAACTTGGTGCAAAGTTCCTAAGTCCACGCCAAAACAGTAACAAACTTGGTACAAACTTCCTAAGTCCACGCCAAAACAGCACCAAACTTGGTACAAACTTCGTAAGTCCACGCCAAAACATCACCAAACTTGGTACAAACTTCCTAAGTCCACGCCAAAACAGCACCAAACTTGATACAAACTTCCTAAGTCCACGCCAAAACATCACCAAACTTGGTACAAACTTCCTAAGTCCACGCCAAAACAGTAACAAACTTGGTGCAAAGTTCCTAAGTCCACGCCAAAACAGTAACAAACTTGGTACAAACTTCCTAAGTCCACGCCAAAACAGCACCAAACTTGGTACAAACTTCCTAAGTCCACGCCAAAACAGTAACAAACTTGGTACAAACTTCGTAAGTCCACGCCAAAACAGTAACAAACTTGGTACAAACTTCCTAAGTCCACGCCAAAACAGCACCAAACTTGGTACAAACTTCCTAAGTCCACGCCAAAACAGTAACAAACTTGGTACAAACTTCTTAAGTCCACGCCAAAACAGCACCAAACTTGGTACAAACTTCGTAAGTCCACGCCAAAACAGTAACAAACTTGGTACAAACTTCCTAAGTCCACGCCAAAACAGCACCAAACTTGGTACAAACTTCCTAAGTCCACGCCAAAACAGTAACAAACTTGGTACAAACTTCCTAAGTCCACGCCAAAACAGTAACAAACTGGGTGCAAAGTTCCTAAGTCCACGCCAAAACAGTAACAAACTTGGTGCAAAGTTCCTAAGTCCACGCCAAAACAGTAACAAACTTGGTACAAACTTCCTAAGTCCACGCCAAAACAGCACCAAACTTGGTACAAACTTCCTAAGTCCACGCCAAAACAGTAACAAACTTGGTGCAAAGTTCCTAAGTCCACGCCAAAACAGTAACAAACTTGGTACAAACTTCCTAAGTCCACGCCAAAACAGTAACAAACTTGGTGCAAAGTTCCTAAGTCCACGCCAAAACAGTAACAAACTTGGTACAAACTTCCTAAGTCCACGCCAAAACAGCACCAAACTTGGTACAAACTTCCTAAGTCCACGCCAAAACAGTAACAAACTTGGTACAAACTTCCTAAGTCCACGCCAAAACAGTAACAAACTTGGTACAAACTTCCTAAGTCCACGCCAAAACAGCACCAAACTTGGTACAAACTTCGTAAGTCCACGCCAAAACAGTAACAAACTTGGTACAAACTTCCTAAGTCCACGCCAAAACAGTAACAAACTTGGTACAAACTTCCTAAGTCCACGCCAAAACAGTAACAAACTTGGTACAAACTTCCTAAGTCCACGCCAAAACAGCACCAAACTTGATACAAACTTTCTAAGTCCACGCCAAAACAGCACCAAACTTGGTACAAACTTCCTAAGTCCGCGCCAAAACAGAAACAAACTTGGTACAAACTTCCTAAGTCCACGCCAAAACAGTAACAAACTTGGTACAAACTTCCTAAGTCCACGCCAAAACAGTAACAAACTTGGTACAAACTTCCTAAGTCCACGCCAAAACAGTAACAAACTAGGTACAAACTTCCTAAGTCCACGCCAAAACAGCACCAAACTTGATACAAACTTCCTAAGTCCACGCCAAAACAGAAACAAACTTGGTACAAACTTCCTAAGTCCACGCCAAAACAGTAACAAACTAGGTACAAACTTCCTAAGTCCACGCAAAAACAGCACCAAACTTGATACAAACTTCCTAAGTCCACGCCAAAACAGTAACAAACTTGGTGCAAACTTCCTAAGTCCACGCCAAAACAGCACCAAACTTGATACAAACTTTCTTAGTCCACGCCAAAACAGCACCAAACTTGGTACAAACTTCCTAAGTCCGCGCCAAAACAGAAACAAACTTGGTACAAACTTCCTAAGTCCACGCCAAAACAGTAACAAACTTGGTACAAACTTCCTAAGTCCACGCCAAAACAGTAACAAACTTGGTACAAACTTCCTAAGTCCACGCCAAAACAGTAACAAACTAGGTACAAACTTCCTAAGTCCACGCCAAAACAGCACCAAACTTGATACAAACTTCCTAACTCCACGCCAAAACAGTAACACACTTGGTACAAACTTCCTAAGTCCACGCCAAAACAGCACCAAACTTGGTACAAACTTCGTAAGTCCGCGCCAAAACAGTAACAAACTTGGTACAAACTTCCTAAGTCCACGCCAAAACAGCACCAAACTTGGTACAAACTTCCTAAGTCCACGCCAAAACAGTAACAAACTTGGTACAAACTTCCTAAGTCCACGCCAAAACAGTAACAAACTTGGTACAAACTTCCTAAGTCCACGCCAAAACAGCACCAAACTTGGTACAAACTTCCTAAGTCCACGCCAAAACAGTAACAAACTTGGTACAAACTTCCTAAGTCCACGCCAAAACAGTAACAAACTTGGTACAAACTTCGTAAGTCCACGCCAAAACAGTAACAAACTTGGTACAAACTTCCTAAGTCCACGCCAAAACAGTAACAAACTTGGTACAAACTTCCTAAGTCCACGCCAAAACAGCACCAAACTTGATACAAACTTTCTAAGTCCACGCCAAAACAGCACCAAACTTGATACAAACTTTCTAAGTCCACGCCAAAACAGCACCAAACTTGATACAAACTTCCTAAGTCCACGCCAAAACAGTAACAAACTTGGTACAAACTTCGTAAGTCCGCGCAAAAACAGAAACAAACTTGGTACAAACTTCCTAAGTCCACGCCAAAACAGTAACAAACTTGGTACAAACTTCCTAAGTCCACGCCAAAACAGCACCAAACTTGGTACAAACTTCGTAAGTCCGCGCCAAAACTGAAACAAACTTGGTACAAACTTCCTAAGTCCACGCCAAAACAGTAACAAACTTGGTACAAACTTCCTAAGTCCACGCCAAAACAGCACCAAACTTGGTACAAACTTCCTAAGTCCACGCCAAAACAGCACCAAACTTGGTACAAACTTCCTAAGTCCACGCCAAAACAGTAACAAACTTGGTACAAACTTCCTAAGTCCACGCCAAAACAGCACCAAACTTGATACAAACTTCCTAAGTCCACGCCAAAACAGTAACAAACTTGGTACAAACTTCCTAAGTCCACGCCAACACAGCACCAAACTTGGAACAAACTTCCTAAGTCCACGCCAAAACAGCACCAAACTTGGTACAAACTTCCTAAGTCCACGCCAAAACAGTAACAAACTTGGTACAAACTTCCTACAACTACCCGAATTCCAACAGAGTTGCAACAGAGTGTCAAATACAAACTTTGTAGAAACTTCTTAAAACTACCCAAAAACACTTGCAAACTTGGTACAAACTTCCTAAGTCCACGCCAAAACAGCACCAAACTTGGTACAAACTTCCTAAGTCCACGCCAAAACAGTAACAAACTTGGTACAAACTTCCTACAACTACCCGAATTCCAACAGAGTTGCAACAGAGTGTCAAATACAAACTTTGTAGAAACTTCTTAAAACTACCCAAAAACACTTGCAAACTTGGTACAAACTTCCTAAGTCCACGCCAAAACAGCACCAAACTTGGTACAAACTTCCTAAGTCCACGCCAAAACAGTAACAAACTTGGTACAAACTTCCTACAACTACCCGAATTCCAACAGAGTTGCAACAGAGTGTCAAATACAAACTTTGTAGAAACTTCTTAAAACTACCCAAAAACACTTGCAAACTTGGTACAAACTTCCTAAGTCCACGCCAAAACAGCACCAAACTTGGTACAAACTTCCTAAGTCCACGCCAAAACAGTAACAAACTTGGTGCAAACTTCCTAAGTCCACGCCAAAACAGCACCAAACTTGATACAAACTTTCTTAGTCCACGCCAAAACAGCACCAAACTTGGTACAAACTTCCTAAGTCCACGCCAAAACAGTAACAAACTTGGTACAAACTTCCCAAGTCCACGCCAAAACAGCACCAAACTTGATACAAACTTCCTAAGTCCACGCCAAAACAGTAACAAACTTGGTGCAAACTTCCTAAGTCCACGCCAAAACAGCACCAAACTTGATACAAACTTTCTTAGTCCACGCCAAAACAGCACCAAACTTGGTACAAACTTCCTAAGTCCACGCCAAAACAGTAACAAACTTGGTACAAACTTCCCAAGTCCACGCCAAAACAGCACCAAACTTGGTACAAACTTCCTAAATCCGCGCCAAAACAGAAACAAACTTGGTACAAACTTCCTAAGTCCACGCCAAAACAGTAACAAACTTGGTACAAACTTCCTAAGTCCACGCCAAAACAGTAACAAACTTGGTACAAACTTCCTAAGTCCACGCCAAAACAGTAACAAACTAGGTACAAACTTCCTAAGTCCACGCCAAAACAGCACCAAACTTGATACAAACTTCCTAACTCCACGCCAAAACAGTAACACACTTGGTACAAACTTCCTAAGTCCACGCCAAAACAGCACCAAACTTGGTACAAACTTCGTAAGTCCGCGCCAAAACAGTAACAAACTTGGTACAAACTTCCTAAGTCCACGCCAAAACAGCACCAAACTTGGTACAAACTTCCTAAGTCCACGCCAAAACAGTAACAAACTTGGTACAAACTTCCTAAGTCCACGCCAAAACAGTAACAAACTTGGTACAAACTTCCTAAGTCCACGCCAAAACAGCACCAAACTTGGTACAAACTTCCTAAGTCCACGCCAAAACAGTAACAAACTTGGTACAAACTTCCTAAGTCCACGCCAAAACAGTAACAAACTTGGTACAAACTTCGTAAGTCCACGCCAAAACAGTAACAAACTTGGTACAAACTTCCTAAGTCCACGCCAAAACAGTAACAAACTTGGTACAAACTTCCTAAGTCCACGCCAAAACAGCACCAAACTTGATACAAACTTTCTAAGTCCACGCCAAAACAGCACCAAACTTGATACAAACTTTCTTAGTCCACGCCAAAACAGCACCAAACTTGATACAAACTTCCTAAGTCCACGCCAAAACAGTAACAAGCTTGGTACAAACTTCGTAAGTCCGCGCAAAAACAGAAACAAACTTGGTACAAACTTCCTAAGTCCACGCCAAAACAGTAACAAACTTGGTACAAACTTCCTAAGTCCACGCCAAAACAGCACCAAACTTGGTACAAACTTCGTAAGTCCGCGCCAAAACTGAAACAAACTTGGTACAAACTTCCTAAGTCCACGCCAAAACAGTAACAAACTTGGTACAAACTTCCTAAGTCCACGCCAAAACAGCACCAAACTTGGTACAAACTTCCTAAGTCCACGCCAAAACAGCACCAAACTTGGTACAAACTTCCTAAGTCCACGCCAAAACAGTAACAAACTTGGTACAAACTTCCTAAGTCCACGCCAAAACAGCACCAAACTTGATACAAACTTCCTAAGTCCACGCCAAAACAGTAACAAACTTGGTACAAACTTCCTAAGTCCACGCCAACACAGCACCAAACTTGGAACAAACTTCCTAAGTCCACGCCAAAACAGCACCAAACTTGGTACAAACTTCCTAAGTCCACGCCAAAACAGTAACAAACTTGGTACAAACTTCCTACAACTACCCGAATTCCAACAGAGTTGCAACAGAGTGTCAAATACAAACTTTGTAGAAACTTCTTAAAACTACCCAAAAACACTTGCAAACTTGGTACAAACTTCCTAAGTCCACGCCAAAACAGCACCAAACTTGGTACAAACTTCCTAAGTCCACGCCAAAACAGTAACAAACTTGGTACAAACTTCCTACAACTACCCGAATTCCAACAGAGTTGCAACAGAGTGTCAAATACAAACTTTGTAGAAACTTCTTAAAACTACCCAAAAACACTTGCAAACTTGGTACAAACTTCCTAAGTCCACGCCAAAACAGCACCAAACTTGGTACAAACTTCCTAAGTCCACGCCAAAACAGTAACAAACTTGGTACAAACTTCCTACAACTACCCGAATTCCAACAGAGTTGCAACAGAGTGTCAAATACAAACTTTGTAGAAACTTCTTAAAACTACCCAAAAACACTTGCAAACTTGGTACAAACTTCCTAAGTCCACGCCAAAACAGCACCAAACTTGGTACAAACTTCCTAAGTCCACGCCAAAACAGTAACAAACTTGGTACAAACTTCCTACAACTACCCGAATTCCAACAGAGTTGCAACAGAGTGTCAAATACAAACTTTGTAGAAACTTCTTAAAACTACCCAAAAACACTTGCAAACTTGGTACAAACTTCCTAAGTCCACGCCAAAACAGCACCAAACTTGGTACAAACTTCCTAAGTCCACGCCAAAACAGTAACAAACTTGGTACAAACTTCCTACAACTACCCGAATTCCAACAGAGTTGCAACAGAGTGTCAAATACAAACTTTGTAGAAACTTCTTAAAACTACCCAAAAACACTTGCAAACTTGGTACAAACTTCCTAAGTCCACGCCAAAACAGTAACAAACTTGGTACAAACTTCCTACAACTACCCGAATTCCAACAGAGTTGCAACAGAGTGTCAAATACAAACTTTGTAGAAACTTCTTAAAACTACCCAAAAACACTTGCAAACTTGGTACAAACTTCCTAAGTCCACGCCAAGACAATAACAAACTTGGTACAAACTTCCTAAGTCCACGCCAAAACAATAACAAACTTGGTACAAACTTCCTAAGTCCACGCCAAAACAGCACCAAACTTGGTACAAACTTCCTAAGACCACGCCAAAACAGTAACAAACTTGGTACAAACTTCCTACAACTACCCGAATTCCAACAGAGTTGCAACAGAGTGTCAAATACAAACTTTGTAGAAACTTCTTAAAACTACCCAAAAACACTTGCAAACTTGGTACAAACTTCCTAAGACGACGCCAAAACAGTAACAAACTTGGTACAAACTTCCTAAGTCCACGCCAAAACAGTAACAAACTTGGTACAAACTTCCTACAACTACCCGAATTCCAACAGAGTTGCAACAGAGTGTCAAATACAAACTTTGTAGAAACTTCTTAAAACTACCCAAAAACACTTGCAAACTTGGTACAAACTTCCTAAGTCCACGCCAAAACAGCACCAAACTTGGTACAAACTTCCTAAGTCCACGCCAAAACAGTAACAAACTTGGTACAAACTTCCTACAACTACCCGAATTCCAACAGAGTTGCAACAGAGTGTCAAATACAAACTTTGTAGAAACTTCTTAAAACTACCCAAAAACACTTGCAAACTTGGTACAAACTTCCTAAGTCCACGCCAAAACAGCACCAAACTTGGTACAAACTTCCTAAGTCCACGCCAAAACAGTAACAAACTTGGTACAAACTTCCTACAACTACCCGAATTCCAACAGAGTTGCAACAGAGTGTCAAATACAAACTTTGTAGAAACTTCTTAAAACTACCCAAAAACACTTGCAAACTTGGTACAAACTTCCTAAGTCCACGCCAAAACAGTAACAAACTTGGTACAAACTTCCTACAACTACCCGAATTCCAACAGAGTTGCAACAGAGTGTCAAATACAAACTTTGTAGAAACTTCTTAAAACTACCCAAAAACACTTGCAAACTTGGTACAAACTTCCTAAGTCCACGCCAAGACAATAACAAACTTGGTACAAACTTCCTAAGTCCACGCCAAAACAATAACAAACTTGGTACAAACTTCCTAAGTCCACGCCAAAACAGCACCAAACTTGGTACAAACTTCCTAAGACCACGCCAAAACAGTAACAAACTTGGTACAAACTTCCTACAACTACCCGAATTCCAACAGAGTTGCAACAGAGTGTCAAATACAAACTTTGTAGAAACTTCTTAAAACTACCCAAAAACACTTGCAAACTTGGTACAAACTTCCTAAGTCCACGCCAAAACAGTAACAAACTTGGTACAAACTTCCTACAACTACCCGAATTCCAACAGAGTTGCAACAGAGTGTCAAATACAAACTTTGTAGAAACTTCTTAAAACTACCCAAAAACACTTGCAAACTTGGTACAAACTTCCTAAGTCCACGCCAAAACAGCACCAAACTTGGTACAAACTTCCTAAGTCCACGCCAAAACAGCACCAAACTTGGTACAACCTTCCTACAACTACCCGAATTCCAACAGAGTTGCAACAGAGTGTCAAATACAAACTTTGTAGAAACTTCTTAAAACTACCCAAAAACACTTGCAAACTTGGTACAAACTTCCTAAGTCCACGCCAAAACAATAACAAACTTGGTACAAACTTCCTAAGTCCACGCCAAAACAGCACCAAACTTGGTACAAACTTCCTAAGACCACGCCAAAACAGTAACAAACTTGGTACAAACTTCCTAAGTCCACGCCAAAACAGTAACAAACTTGGTACAAACTTCCTAAGTCCACGCCAAAACAGTAACAAACTTGGTACAAACTTCCTACAACTACCCGAATTCCAACAGAGTTGCAACAGAGTGTCAAATACAAACTTTGTAGAAACTTCTTAAAACTACCCAAAAACACTTGCAAACTTGGTACAAACTTCCTAAGACGACGCCAAAACAGTAACAAACTTGGTACAAACTTCCTAAGTCCATGCCAAAACAGCACCAAACTTGATACAAACTTCCTAAGTCCACGCCAAAACAGTAACAAACTTAGTAAAAACTTCCTAAGTCCACGCCAAAACAGTAACAAACTTGGAACAAACTTCCTAAGTCCACGCCAAAACAGCACCAAGCTTGGTACAAACTTCCTAAGTCCACGCCAAAACAGTAACAAACTTGGTACAAACTTCCTAAGTCCACGTCAAAACACTACCAAACTTGGAACAAACTTCCTAAGTCCACGCCAAAACAATAACAAACTTGGTACAAACTTCCTAAGTCCACGCCAAAACAGTAACAAACTTGGTACAAACTTCCTAAGTCCACGCCAAAACAGCACCAAACTTGGTACAAACTTCCTAAGACCACGCCAAAACAGCACCAAACTGGGTACAAACTTCCTAAGTCCACGCCAAAACAGTAACAAACTTGGTACAAACTTCCTAAGACCACGCCAAAACAGCACCAAACTTGGTACAAACTTCCTAAGTCCACGCCAAAACAGCACCAAACTTGGTACAAACTTCCTACAACTACCCGAATTCCAACAGAGTTGCAACAGAGTGTCAAATACAAACTTTGTAGAAACTTCTTAAAACTACCCAAAAACACTTGCAAACTTGGTACAAACTTCCTAAGACGACGCCAAAACAGCACCAAGCTTGGTACAAACTTCCTAAGTCCACGCCAAAACAGCACCAAACTTGGTACAAACTTCCTAAGTCCACGCCAAAACAGCACCAAACTTGGTACAAACTTCCTAAGTCCACGCCAAAACAATAACAAACTTGGTACAAACTTCCTAAGACCACGCCAAAACAGCACCAAACTTGGTACAAACTTCCTAAGTCCACGCCAAAACAGCACCAAACTTGGTACAAACTTCCTACAACTACCCGAATTCCAACAGAGTTGCAACAGAGTGTCAAATACAAACTTTGTAGAAACTTCTTAAAACTACCCAAAAACACTTGCAAACTTGGTACAAACTTCCTAAATCCACGCCAAAACAGTAACAAACTTGGAACAAACTTCCTAAGACGACGCCAAAACAGTAACAAACTTGGAACAAACTTCCTAAATCCACGCCAAAACAGTAACAAACTTGGTACAAACTTCCTACAACTACCCGAATTCCAAAAGAGTTGCAACAGAGTGTCAAATACAAACTTTGTAGAAACTTCTTAAAACTACCCAAAAACATTTGCAAACTTGGTACAAACTTCCTAAGTCCACGCCAAAACAGTAACAAACTTGGTACAAACTTCCTAAGTCCACGCCAAAACAGTAACAAACTTGGTGCAAAGTTCCTAAGTCCACGCCAAAACAGTAACAAACTTGGTACAAACTTCCTAAGTCCACGCCAAAACAGCACCAAACTTGGTACAAACTTCCTAAGTCCACGCCAAAACAGTAACAAACTTGGTACAAACTTCCTAAGTCCACGCCAAAACAGCACCAAACTTGGTACAAACTTCCTAAGTCCACGCCAAAACAGTAACAAACTTGGTGCAAAGTTCCTAAGTCCACGCCAAAACAGTAACAAACTTGGTACAATCTTCCTAAGTCCACGCCAAAACAGCACCAAACTTGATACAAACTTCCTAAGTCCACGCCAAAACAGAAACAAACTTGGTACAAACTTCCTAAGTCCACGCCAAAACAGCACCAAACTTGATACAAACTTCCAAAGTCCACGCCAAAACAGCACCAAACTTGGTACAAACTTCCTAAGTCCGCGCCAAAACAGCACCAAACTTGGTACAAACTTCCTAAGTCCACGCCAAAACAGCACCAAACTTGGTACAAACTTCCTAAGTCCACGCCAAAACAGTAACAAACTTGGTACAAACTTCCTTAGTCCACGCCAAAACAGTAACAAACTTGGTACAAACTTCCTAAGTCCACGCCAAAACAGCACCAAACTTGATACAAACTTCCAAAGTCCACGCCAAAACAGCACCAAACTTGGTACAAACTTCCTAAGTCCGCGCCAAAACAGAACCAAACTTGGTACAAACTTCCTAAGTCCACGCCAAAACAGTAACAAACTTGGTACAAACTTCCTAAGTCCACGCCAAAACAGAAACAAACTAGGTACAAACTTCCTAAGTCCACGCCAAAACAGCACCAAACTTGGTACAAACTTCCTAAGTCCACGCCAAAACAGCACCAAGCTTGGTACAAACTTCCTAAGTCCACGCCAAAACAGTAACAAACTTGGTACAAACTTCCTAAGTCCACGCCAAAACAGCACCAAACTTGGTACAAACTTCCTAAGTCCACGCCAAAACAGTAACAAACTTGGTACAAACTTCCTAAGTCCACGCCAAAACAGAAACAAACTTGGTACAAACTTCCTAAGTCCACGCCAAAACAGCACCAAACTTGATCCAAACTTCCTAAGTCCACGCCAAAACAGTAACACACTTGGTACAATCTTCCTAAGTCCACGCCAAAACAGCACCAAACTTGATACAAACTTCCTAAGTCCACGCCAAAACAGTAACACACTTGGTACAAACTTCCTAAGTCCACGCCAAAACAGCACCAAACTTGGTACAAACTTCCTAAGTCCACGCCAAAACAGTAACAAACTTGGTACAAACTTCCTAAGTCCACGACAAAACAGTAACAAACTTGGTACAAACTTCGTAAGTCCGCGCCAAAACAGCACCAAACTTGGTACAAACTTCCTAAGTCCACGCCAAAACAGCACCAAACTTGATACAAACTTCCAAAGTCCACGCCAAAACAGCACCAAACTTGGTACAAACTTCCTAAGTCCGCGCCAAAACAGCACCAAACTTGGTACAAACTTCCTAAGTCCACGCCAAAACAGTAACAAACTTGGTACAAACTTCCTAAGTCCACGCCAAAACAGTAACAAACTTGGTACAAACTTCCTAAGTCCACGCCAAAACAGTAACAAACTTGGTACAAACTTCCTAAGTCCACGCCAAAACAGAAACAAACTAGGTACAAACTTCCTAAGTCCACGCCAAAACAGCACCAAACTTGGTACAAACTTCCTAAGTCCACGCCAAAACAGCACCAAGCTTGGTACAAACTTCCTAAGTCCACGCCAAAACAGAAACAAACTAGGTACAAACTTCCTAAGTCCACGCCAAAACAGCACCAAACTTGATACAAACTTCCTAAGTCCACGCCAAAACAGAAACAAACTAGGTACAAACTTCCTAAGTCCACGCCAAAACAGCACCAAACTTGATACAAACTTTCTAAGTCCACGCCAAAACAGCACCAAACTTGGTACAAACTTCGTAAGTCCGCGCCAAAACAGAAACAAACTTGGTACAAACTTCCTAAGTCCACGCCAAAACAGTAACAAACTTGGTACAAACTTCCTAAGTCCACGCCAAAACAGCACCAAACTTGGTACAAACTTCCTAAGTCCACGCCAAAACAGTAACAAACTTGGTACAAACTTCCTAAGTCCACGCCAAAACAGTAAAAAACTTGGTACAAACTTCCTAAGTCCACGCCAAAACAGCACCAAACTTGGTACAAACTTCCTAAGTCCACGCCAAAACAGTAACAAACTTGGTACAAACTTCCTTAGTCCACGCCAAAACAGTAACAAACTTGGTACAAACTTCCTAAGTCCACGCCAAAACAGCACCAAACTTGATACAAACTTCCAAAGTCCACGCCAAAACAGCACCAAACTTGGTACAAACTTCCTAAGTCCGCGCCAAAACAGCACCAAACTTGGTACAAACTTCCTAAGTCCACGCCAAAACAGTAACAAACTTGGTACAAACTTCCTAAGTCCACGCCAAAACAGTAACAAACTTGGTACAAACTTCCTAAGTCCACGCCAAAACAGAAACAAACTAGGTACAAACTTCCTAAGTCCACGCCAAAACAGCACCAAACTTGGTACAAACTTCCTAAGTCCACGCCAAAACAGCACCAAGCTTGGTACAAACTTCCTAAGTCCACGCCAAAACAGTAACAAACTTGGTACAAACTTCCTAAGTCCACGCCAAAACAGAAACAAACTAGGTACAAACTTCCTAAGTCCACGCCAAAACAGCACCAAACTTGATACAAACTTCCTAAGTCCACGCCAAAACAGTAACAAACTTGGTACAAACTTCCTAAGTCCACGCCAAAACAGTAACAAACTTGGTACAAACTTCCTAAGTCCACGCCAAAACAGTAAAAAACTTGGTACAAACTTCCTAAGTCCACGCCAAAACAGAAACAAACTAGGTACAAACTTCCTAAGTCCACGCCAAAACAGCACCAAACTTGATACAAACTTCCTAAGTCCACGCCAAAACAGTAACAAACTTGGTACAAACTTCCTAAGTCCACGCCAAAACAGCACCAAACTTGGTACAAACTTCCTAAGTCCACGCCAAAACAGTAACAAACTTGGTACAAACTTCCTAAGTCCACGCCAAAACAGAAACAAACTAGGTACAAACTTCCTAAGTCCACGCCAAAACAGCACCAAACTTGATACAAACTTCCTAAGTCCACGCCAAAACAGAAACAAACTAGGTACAAACTTCCTAAGTCCACGCCAAAACAGCACCAAACTTGATACAAACTTTCTAAGTCCACGCCAAAACAGCACCAAACTTGGTACAAACTTCGTAAGTCCGCGCCAAAACAGAAACAAACTTGGTACAAACTTCCTAAGTCCACGCCAAAACAGTAACAAACTTGGTACAAACTTCCTAAGTCCACGCCAAAACAGCACCAAACTTGGTACAAACTTCCTAAGTCCACGCCAAAACAGTAACAAACTTGGTACAAACTTCCTAAGTCCACGCCAAAACAGAAACAAACTAGGTACAAACTTCCTAAGTCCACGCCAAAACAGCACCAAACTTGATACAAACTTCCTAAGTCCACGCCAAAACAGTAACAAACTTGGTACAAACTTCCTAAGTCCACGCCAAAACAGCACCAAACTTGGTACAAACTTCCTAAGTCCACGCCAAAACAGTAACAAACTTGGTACAAACTTCCTAAGTCCACGCCAAAACAGAAACAAACTAGGTACAAACTTCCTAAGTCCACGCCAAAACAGCACCAAACTTGATACAAACTTCCTAAGTCCACGCCAAAACAGAAACAAACTAGGTACAAACTTCCTAAGTCCACGCCAAAACAGAAACAAACTTGGTACAAACTTCCTAAGTCCACGCCAAAACAGTAACAAACTTGGTACAAACTTCCTAAGTCCACGCCAAAACAGCACCAAACTTGGTACAAACTTCCTAAGTCCACGCCAAAACAGTAACAAACTTGGTACAAACTTCCTAAGTCCACGCCAAAACAGTAAAAAACTTGGTACAAACTTCCTAAGTCCACGCCAAAACAGCACCAAACTTGGTACAAACTTCCTAAGTCCACGCCAAAACAGTAACAAACTTGGTACAAACTTCCTAAGTCCACGCCAAAACAGTAACAAACTTGGTACAAACTTCCTAAGTCCACGCCAAAACAGCACCAAACTTGGTTCAAACTTCCTAAGTCCACGCCAAAACAGTAACAAACTTGGTATAAACTTCCTAAGTCCACGCCAAAACAGCACCAAACTTGATACAAACTTCCTAAGTCCACGCCAAAACAGTAACAAACTTGGTACAAACTTCCTAAGTCCACGCCAAAACAGCACCAAACTTGGTACAAACTTCCTAAGTCCACGCCAAAACAGTAACAAGCTTGGTACAAACTTCGTAAGTCCGCGCCAAAACAGAAACAAACTTGGTACAAACTTCCTAAGTCCACGCCAAAACAGCACCAAACTTGATACAAACTTCCTAAGTCCACGCCAAAACAGCACCAAACTTGGTACAAACTTCCTAAGTCCGCGCCAAAACAGCACCAAACTTGATACAAACTTCCTAAGTCCACGCCAAAACAGTAACAAACTTGGTACAAACTTCCTAAGTCCACGCCAAAACAGCACCAAACTTGGTACAAACTTCCTAAGTCCACGCCAAAACAGTAACAAACTTGATACAAACTTCCTAAGTCCACGCCAAAACAGTAACAAACTTGGTGCAAAGTTCCTAAGTCCACGCCAAAACCGCACCAAACTTGGTACAAACTTCATAAGACCACGCCAAAACAGAAACAAACTTGGTACAAACTTCCTAAGTCCACGCCAAAACAGCACCAAACTTGGTACAAACTTCCTAAGTCCACGCCAAAACAGTAACAAACTTGGTACAAACTTCCTACAACTACCCGAATTCCAACAGAGTTGCAACAGAGTGTCAAATACAAACTTTGTAGAAACTTCTTAAAACTACCCAAAAACACTTGCAAACTTGGTACAAACTTCCTAAGTCCACGCCAAAACAGCACCAAACTTGATCCAAACTTCCTAAGTCCACGCCAAAACAGTAACACACTTGGTACAATCTTCCTAAGTCCACGCCAAAACAGCACCAAACTTGATACAAACTTCCTAAGTCCACGCCAAAACAGAAACAAACTAGGTACAAACTTCCTAAGTCCACGCCAAAACAGCACCAAACTTGATACAAACTTCCTAAGTCCACGCCAAAACAGTAACAAACTTGGTACAAACTTCCTAAGTCCACGCCAAAACAGCACCAAACTTGGTACAAACTTCGTAAGTCCACGCCAAAACAGTAACAAACTTGGTACAAACTTCCTAAGTCCACGCCAAAACAGAAACAAACTAGGTACAAACTTCCTTAGTCCACGCCAAAACAGTAACAAACTTGGTACAAACTTCCTAAGTCCACGCCAAAACATCACCAAACTTGGTACAAACTTCGTAAGTCCACGCCAAAACAGTAACAAACTTGGTAGAAACTTCCTAAGTCCACGCCAAAACAGTAACAAACTTGGTACAAGCTACCTAACAGCACGCGAAAACAGAACCAAACTTGGTACAAACTTCCTAAGTCCACGCCAAAACAGCACCAAACTTGATACAAACTTTCTAAGTCCACGCCAAAACAGCACCAAACTTGATACAAACTTCCTAAGTCCACGCCAAAACAGTAACAAACTTGGTACAAACTTCCTAAGTCCACGCCAAAACAGTAACAAACTTGGTACAAACTTCCTAAGTCCACGCCAAAACAGTAACAAACTTGGTACAAACTTCCTAAGTCCACGCCAAAACAGCACCAAACTTGGTACAAACTTCGTAAGTCCACGCCAAAACAGTAACAAACTTGGTACAAACTTCCTAAGTCCACGCCAAAACAGAAACAAACTAGGTACAAACTTCCTAAGTCCACGCCAAAACAGCACCAAACTTGATACAAACTTTCTAAGTCCACGCCAAAACAGAAACAAACTTGGTACAAACTTCCTAAGTCCACGCCAAAACAGCACCAAACTTGATACAAACTTTCTAAGTCCACGCCAAAACAGCACCAAACTTGATACAAACTTCCTAAGTCCACGCCAAAACAGTAACAAACTTGGTACAAACTTCCTAAGTCCACGCCAAAACAGCACCAAACTTGGTACAAACTTCCTAAGTCCACGCCAAACCAGTAACAAACTTGGTACAAACTTCCTAAGTCCACGCCAAAACAGAAACAAACTTGGTACAAACTTCCTAAGTCCACGCCAAAACAGCACCAAACTTGATACAAACTTCCTAAGTCCACGCCAAAACAGTAACAAACTTGGTACAAACTTCCTAAGTCCACGCCAAAACAGTAACAAACTTGGTACAAACTTCCTAAGTCCACGCCAAAACAGCACCAAACTTGGTACAAACTTCGTAAGTCCACGCCAAAACAGTAACAAACTTGGTACAAACTTCCTAAGTCCACGCCAAAACAGAAACAAACTAGGTACAAACTTCCTAAGTCCACGCCAAAACAGCACCAAACTTGATACAAACTTCCTAAGTCCACGCCAAAACAGAAACAAACTTGGTACAAACTTCCTAAGTCCACGCCAAAACAGCACCAAACTTGATACAAACTTTCTAAGTCCACGCCAAAACAGCACCAAACTTGATACAAACTTCCTAAGTCCACGCCAAAACAGTAACAAACTTGGTACAAACTTCCTAAGTCCACGCCAAAACAGCACCAAACTTGGTACAAACTTCCTAAGTCCACGCCAAACCAGTAACAAACTTGGTACAAACTTCCTAAGTCCACGCCAAAACAGAAACAAACTTGGTACAAACTTCCTAAGTCCACGCCAAAACAGCACCAAACTTGATACAAACTTCCTAAGTCCACGCCAAAACAGCACCAAACTTGGTACAAACTTCCTAAGTCCACGCCAAAACAGCACCAAACTTGGTACAAACTTCCTAAGTCCACGCCAAAACAGTAACAAACTTGGTACAAACTTCCTAAGTCCACGCCAAAACAGCACCAAACTTGGTACAAACTTCCTAACTCCACGCCAAAACAGTAACACACTTGGTACAAACTTCCTAAGTCCACGCCAAAACAGTAACAAACTTGGTACAAACTTCCTAAGTCCACGCCAAAACAGAAACAAACTAGGTACAAACTTCCTAAGTCCACGCCAAAACAGCACCAAACTTGATACAAACTTCCTAAGTCCACGCCAAAACAGCACCAAACTTGGTACAAACTTCCTAAGTCCACGCCAAAACAGTAACAAACTTGGTACAAACTTCCTAAGTCCACGCCAAAACAGCACCAAACTTGATACAAACTTCCTAAGTCCACGCCAAAACAGTAACAAACTTGGTACAAACTTCCTAAGTCCACGCCAAAACAGTAACAAACTTGGTACAAACTTCCTAAGTCCACGCCAAAACAGAAACAAACTAGGTACAAACTTCCTAAGTCCACGCCAAAACAGCACCAAACTTGATACAAACTTCCTAAGTCCACGCCAAAACAGCACCAAACTTGGTACAAACTTCCTGAGTCCACGCCAAAACAGCACCAAACTTGATACAAACTTCCTAATTCCACGCCAAAACAGCACCAAACTTGGTACAAACTTCCTAAGTCCACGCCAAAACAGCACAAAACTTGGTACAAACTTCCTAAGTCCACGCCAAAACAGTAACAAACTTGGTACAAACTTCCTAAGTCCACGCCAAAACAGTAACAAACTTGGTACAAACTTCCTAAGTCCACGCCAAAACAGTAACAAACTTGGTACAAACTTCCTAAGTCCACGCCAAAACAGCACCAAACTTGATACAAACTTCCTAATTCCACGCCAAAACAGCACCAAACTTGGTACAAACTTCCTAAGTCCACGCCAAAACAGCACAAAACTTGGTACAAACTTCCTAAGTCCACGCCAAAACAGTAACAAACTTGGTACAAACTTCCTAAGTCCACGCCAAAACAGTAACAAACTTGGTACAAACTTCCTGAGTCCACGCCAAAACAGCACCAAACTTGATACAAACTTCCTAATTCCACGCCAAAACAGCACCAAACTTGGTACAAACTTCCTAAGTCCACGCCAAAACAGCACAAAACTTGGTACAAACTTCCTAAGTCCACGCCAAAACAGTAACAAACATGGTACAAACTTCCTAAGTCCACGCCAAAACAGTAACAAACTTGGTACAAACTTCCTAAGTCCACGCCAAAACAGTAACAAACTTGGTACAAACTTCCTAAGTCCACGCCAAAACAGCACCAAACTTGATACAAACTTCCTAAGTCCACGCCAAAACAGTAACAAACTTGGTACAAACTTCCTAAGTCCACGCCAAAACAGTAACAAACTTGGTACAAACTTCCTAAGTCCACGCCAAAACAGAAACAAACTAGGTACAAACTTCCTAAGTCCACGCCAAAACAGCACCAAACTTGATACAAACTTCCTAAGTCCACGCCAAAACAGCACCAAACTTGGTACAAACTTCCTGAGTCCACGCCAAAACAGCACCAAACTTGATACAAACTTCCTAATTCCACGCCAAAACAGCACCAAACTTGGTACAAACTTCCTAAGTCCACGCCAAAACAGTAACAAACTTGGTACAAACTTCCTAAGTCCACGCCAAAACAGTAACAAACTTGGTACAAACTTCCTAAGTCCACGCCAAAACAGCACCAAACTTGATACAAACTTCCTAATTCCACGCCAAAACAGCACCAAACTTGGTACAAACTTCCTAAGTCCACGCCAAAACAGCACAAAACTTGGTACAAACTTCCTAAGTCCACGCCAAAACAGTAACAAACTTGGTACAAACTTCCTAAGTCCACGCCAAAACAGCACCAAACTTGGTACAAACTTCCTGAGTCCACGCCAAAACAGCACCAAACTTGATACAAACTTCCTAATTCCACGCCAAAACAGCACCAAACTTGGTACAAACTTCCTAAGTCCACGCCAAAACAGCACAAAACTTGGTACAAACTTCCTAAGTCCACGCCAAAACAGTAACAAACATGGTACAAACTTCCTAAGTCCACGCCAAAACAGTAACAAACTTGGTACAAACTTCCTAAGTCCACGCCAAAACAGTAACAAACTTGGTACAAACTTCCTAAGTCCACGCCAAAACAGCACCAAACTTGATACAAACTTCCTAATTCCACGCCAAAACAGCACCAAACTTGGTACAAACTTCCTAAGTCCACGCCAAAACAGCACAAAACTTGGTACAAACTTCCTAAGTCCACGCCAAAACAGTAACAAACTTGGTACAAACTTCCTAAGTCCACGCCAAAACAGTAACAAACTTGGTACAAACTTCCTAAGTCCACGCCAAAACAGAAACAAACTTGGTACAAACTTCCTAAGTCCACGCCAAAACAGCACCAAACTTGATACAAACTTTCTAAGTCCACGCCAAAACAGCACCAAACTTGATACAAACTTCCTAAGTCCACGCCAAACCAGTAACAAACTTGGTACAAACTTCCTAAGTCCACGCCAAAACAGCACCAAACTTGGTACAAACTTCGTAAGTCCACGCCAAAACAGTAACAAACTTGGTACAAACTTCCTAAGTCCACGCCAAAACAGTAACAAACTTGGTACAAACTTCCTAAGTCCACGCCAAAACAGCACCAAACTTGGTACAAACTTCCTAAGTCCACGCCAAAACAGCACCAAACTTGGTACAAACTTCCTAAGTCCACGCCAAAACAGTAACAAACTTGGTACAAACTTCCTAAGTCCACGCCAAAACAGCACCAAACTTGATACAAACTTCCTAAGTCCACGCCAAAACAGCACCAAACTTGGTACAAACTTCCTAAGTCCACGCCAAAACAGTAACAAACTTGGTACAAACTTCCTAAGTCCACGCCAAAACAGTAACAAACTTGGTACAAACTTCCTAAGTCCACGCCAAAACAGAAACAAACTAGGTACAAACTTCCTAAGTCCACGCCAAAACAGCACCAAACTTGATACAAACTTCCTAAGTCCACGCCAAAACAGCACCAAACTTGGTACAAACTTCCTAAGTCCACGCCAAAACAGCACCAAACTTGGTACAAACTTCCTAAGTCCACGCCAAAACAGTAACAAACTTGGTACAAACTTCCTAAGTCCACGCCAAAACAGTAACAAACTTGGTACAAACTTCCTAAGTCCACGCCAAAACAGTAACAAACTTGGTACAAACTTCCTAAGTCCACGCCAAAACAGTAACAAACTTGGTACAAACTTCCTAAGTCCACGCCAAAACAGCACCAAACTTGATACAAACTTTCTAAGTCCACGCCAAAACAGCACCAAACTTGATACAAACTTCCTAAGTCCACGCCAAAACAGTAACAAACTTGGTACAAACTTTCTAAGTCCACGCCAAAACAGCACCAAACTTGGTACAAACTTCCTAAGTCCACGCCAAAACAGCACCAAACTTGGTACAAACTTCCTAAGTCCACGCCAAAACAGTAACAAACTTGGTACAAACTTCCTAAGTCCACGCCAAAACAGTAACAAACTTGGTACAAACTTCCTAAGTCCACGCCAAAACAGCACCAAACTTGGTACAAACTTCGTAAGTCCACGCCAAAACATCACCAAACTTGGTACAAACTTCCTAAGTCCACGCCAAAACAGCACCAAACTTGATACAAACTTCCTAAGTCCACGCCAAAACATCACCAAACTTGGTACAAACGTCGTAAGTCCACGCCAAAACAGTAACAAACTTGGTACAAACTTCCTAAGTCCACGCCAAAACAGCACCAAACTTGATACAAACTTTCTAAGTCCACGCCAAAACAGCACCAAAATTGATACAAACTTTCTAAGTCCACGCCAAAACAGTAACAAACTTGGTACAAACTTCGTAAGTCCGCGCCAAAACAGAAACAAACTTGGTACAAACTTCCTAAGTCCACGCCAAAACAGTAACAAACTTGGTACAAACTTCCTAAGTCCACGCCAAAACAGTAACAAACTTGGTACAAACTTCCTAAGTCCACGCCAAAACAGCACCAAACTTGGTACAAACTTCGTAAGTCCACGCCAAAGCAGCACCAAACTTGGTACAAACTTCCTAAGTCCACGCCAAAACAGCACCAAACTTGGTACAAACTTCCTAAGTCCACGCCAAAACAGTAACAAACTTGCTACAAACTTCCTAAGTCCGCGCCAAAACGGAAACAAACTAGGTACAAACTTCCTAAGTCCACGCCAAAACAGCACCAAACTTGATACAAACTTCCTAAGTCCACGCCAAAACAGTAACAAACTTGGTGCAAAGTTCCTAAGTCCACGCCAAAACAGAAACAAACTAGGTACAAACTTCGTAAGTCCACGCCAAAACAGTAACAAAATTGGTACAAACTTCCTAAGTCCACGCCAAAACAGCACCAAACTTGGTACAAACTTCGTAAGTCCGCGCCAAAACAGAAACAAACTTGGTACAAACTTCCTAAGTCCACGCCAAAACAGTAACAAACTTGGTACAAACTTCCTAAGTCCGCGCCAAAACAGAACCCAACTTGGTACAAACTTCATAAGTCCACGCCAAAACAGCACCAAACTTGATACAAACTTTCTAAGTCCACGCCAAAACAGCACCAAACTTGATACAAACTTTCTAAGTCCACGCCAAAACAGCACCAAACTTGGTACAAACTTCCTAAGTCCACGCCAAAACAGTAACAAACTTGGTACAAACTTCCTAAGTCCACGCCAAAACAGTAACAAACTTGGTACAAACTTCCTAAGTCCACGCCAAAACAGCACCAAACTTGGTACAAACTTCGTAAGTCCGCGCCAAAACAGAAACAAACTTGGTACAAACTTCCTAAGTCCACGCCAAAACAGTAACAAACTTGGTACAAACTTCCTAAGTCCACGCCAAAACAGTAACAAACTTGGTACAAACTTTCTAAGTCCACGCCAAAACAGCACCAAACTTGGTACAAACTTCGTAAGTCCACGCCAAAACAGTAACAAACTTGGTACAAACTTCCTAAGTCCACGCCAAAACAGTAACAAACTTGGTACAAACTTCCTAAGTCCACGCCAAAACAGTAACAAACTTGGTACAAACTTCCTAAATCCACGCCAAAACAGTAACAAACTTGGAACAAACTTCCTAAGTCCACGCCAAAACAGCACCAAACTTGATACAAACTTTCTAAGTCCACGCCAAAACAGCACCAAACTTGATACAAACTTTCTAAGTCCACGCCAAAACAGCACCAAACTTGGTACAAACTTCCTAAGTCCACGCCAAAACAGCACCAAACTTGGTACAAACTTCGTAAGTCCGCGCCAAAACAGAAAAAAACTTGGTACAAACTTCCTAAGTCCACGCCAAAACAGTAACAAACTTGGTACAAACTTCCTAAGTCCACGCCAAAACAGTAACAAACTTGGTACAAACTTCCTGAGTCCACGCCAAAACAGTAACAAACTTGGTACAAACTTCCTAAGTCCACGCCAAAACAGCACCAAACTTGGTACAAACTTCCTAAGTCCACGCCAAGACAGTAACAAACTTGGTACAAACTTCCTAAGTCCACGCCAAAACAGCACCAAACTTGGTACAAACTTCCTAAGTCCACGCCAAAACAGTAACAAACTTGGTACAAACTTTCTAAGTCCACGCCAAAACAGCACCAAACTTGGTACAAACTTCCTAAGTCCACGCCAAAACAGTAACAAACTTGGTACAAACTTCCTAAGTCCACGCCAAAACAGCACCAAACTTGGTACAAACTTCGTAAGTCCACGCCAAAACATCACCAAACTTGGTACAAACTTCCTAAGTCCACGCCAAAACAGCACCAAACTTGATACAAACTTCCTAAGTCCACGCCAAAACATCACCAAACTTGGTACAAACGTCGTAAGTCCACGCCAAAACATCACCAAACTTGGTACAAACTTCCTAAGTCCACGCCAAAACAGTAACAAACTTGGTACAAACTTCCTAAGTCCACGCCAAAACAGTAACAAACTTGGTACAAACTTTCTAAGTCCACGCCAAAACAGCACCAAAATTGATACAAACTTTCTAAGTCCACGCCAAAACAGTAACAAACTTGGTACAAACTTCGTAAGTCCGCGCCAAAACAGAAACAAACTTGGTACAAACTTCCTAAGTCCACGCCAAAACAGTAACAAACTTGGTACAAACTTCCTAAGTCCACGCCAAAACAGCACCAAACTTGATACAAACTTTCTAAGTCCACGCCAAAACAGCACCAAACTTGATACAAACTTTCTAAGTCCACGCCAAAACAGCACCAAACTTGGTACAAACTTCCTAAGTCCACGCCAAAACAGCACCAAACTTGGTACAAACTTCGTAAGTCCACGCCAAAACATCACCAAACTTGGTACAAACTTCCTAAGTCCACGCCAAAACAGCACCAAACTTGATACAAACTTCCTAAGTCCACGCCAAAACATCACCAAACTTGGTACAAACGTCGTAAGTCCACGCCAAAACATCACCAAACTTGGTACAAACTTCCTAAGTCCACGCCAAAACAGTAACAAACTTGGTACAAACTTCGTAAGTCCGCGCCAAAACAGAAACAAACTTGGTACAAACTTCCTAAGTCCACGCCAAAACAGTAACAAACTTGGTACAAACTTCCTAAGTCCACGCCAAAACAGCACCAAACTTGATACAAACTTTCTAAGTCCACGCCAAAACAGCACCAAACTTGATACAAACTTTCTAAGTCCACGCCAAAACAGCACCAAACTTGGTACAAACTTCCTAAGTCCACGCCAAAACAGCACCAAACTTGGTACAAACTTCGTAAGTCCGCGCCAAAACAGCACCAAACTTGGTACAAACTTCCTAAGTCCACGCCAAAACAGTAACAAACTTGGTACAAACTTCCTAAGTCCACGCCAAAACAGTAACAAACTTGGTACAAACTTCCTAAGTCCACGCCAAAACAGCACCAAACTTGGTACAAACTTCCTAAGTCCACGCCAAAACAGTAACAAACTTGGTACAAACTTCCTAAGTCCACGCCAAAACAGTAACAAACTTGGTACAAACTTTCTAAGTCCACGCCAAAACAGCACCAAACTTGGTACAAACTTCGTAAGTCCGCGCCAAAACAGAAACAAACTTGGTACAAACTTCCTAAGTCCACGCCAAAACAGTTACAAACTTGGTACAAACTTCCTAAGTCCACGCCAAAACAGTAACAAACTTGGTACAAACTTCCTAAGTCCACGCCAAAACAGTAACAAACTTGGTACAAACTTCCTAAGTCCACGCCAAAACAGTAACAAACTTGGTACAAACTTCCTAAGTCCACGCCAAAACAGCACCAAACTTGATACAAACTTCCTAAGTCCACGCCAAAACAGTAACAAACTTGGTACAAACTTCCTAAGTCCACGCCAAAACAGTAACAAACTTGGTACAAACTTCCTAAGTCCACGCCAAAACAGCACCAAACTTGGTACAAACTTCCTAAGTCCACGCCAAAACAGTAACAAACTTGGTACAAACTTCCTAAGTCCACGCCAAAACAGTAACACACTTGGTACAAACTTCCTAAGTCCACGCCAAAACAGTAACAAACTTGGTACAAACTACCTAAGTCCACGCCAAAACAGTAACATCCTTGGTACAAACTACCTAAGTCCACGCCAAAACTGTAACAAACTTGGTACAAATTTCCTAAGTCCACGCCACAACAGCACCAAACTTGGTACAAACTTCCTAAGTCCACGCCAAAACAGTAACAAACTTGGTACAAACGTCCTAAGTCCACGCCAAAACAGCACCAAACTTGGTACAAACTTCCTAAGTCCACGCCAAAACAGTAACAAACTTGGTACAAACTTCCTAAGTCCACGCCAAAACAGTAACAAACTTGGTACAAACTTCCTAAGTCCACGCCAAAACAGTAACAAACTTGGTACAAACTTCCTAAGTCCACGCCAAAACAGCACCAAACTTGGTACAAACTTCCTAAGTCCACGCCAAAACAGTAACAAACTTGGTACAAACTACCTAAGTCCACGCCAAAACAGTAACATCCTTGGTACAAACTACCTAAGTCCACGCCAAAACTGTAACAAACTTGGTAAAAATTTCCTAAGTCCACGCCAAAACAGCACCAAACTTGGTACAAACTTCCTAAGTCCACGCCAAAACAGCACCAAACTTGGTACAAACTTCCTAAGTCCACGCCAAAACAGTAACAAACTTGGTACAAACGTCCTAAGTCCACGCCAAAACAGTAAAAAACTTGGTACAAACTTCCTAAGTCCACGCCAAAACAGCACCAAACTTGGTACAAACTTCCTAAGTCCACGCCAAAACAGTAACAAACTTGGTACAAACTTCCTAAGTCCACGCCAAAACAGTAACATCCTTGGTACAAACTACCTAAGTCCACGCCAAAACTGTAACAAACTTGGAACAAATTTCCAAAGACCACGCCAAAACAGCACCAAACTTGGTACAAACTTCCTAAGTCCACGCCAAAACAGCACCAAACTTGGTACAAACTTCCTAAGTCCACGCCAAAACAGTAACAAACTTGGTACAAACGTCCTACGTCCACGCCAAAACAGCACCAACTTAGTACAAACTTCCTAACTCCACGCCAAAACAGTAACAAACTTAGTACAAACGTCCTAAGTCCACGCCAAAACAGCACCAAACTTGGTACAAACTTCCTAAGTCCACGCCAAAACAGCACCAACCTTGGTACAAACTTCGAAAGTCCACGCCAAAACAAAACAAACTTGGTACAAACTTCCTACAACTACCCGAATTCCAACAGAGTTGCAACAGAGTGTCAAATACAAACTTTGTACAAACTTCTTAAAACTAACCAAAAACACTTGCAAATTTGGTACAAACTTCCTAAGACCACGCCAAAACAGTAACAAACTTGGTACAAACTTCCTAAGTCCACGCCAAAACAGTAACAAACTTGGAACAAACTTCCTAAGTCCACGCCAAAACAGTAACAAACTTGGTACAAACTTCCTACAACTACCCGAATTCCAACAGAGTTGCAACAGAGTGTCAAATACAAACTTTGTAGGAACTTCTTAAAACTACCCAAAAACACTTGCAAACTTGGTACAAACTTCCTATGTCCACGCCAAAACAGCACCAAACTTGGTACAAACTTCCTAAGTCCACGCCAAAACAGTTACAAACTTGGTACAACCTTCCTACAACTACCCGAATTCCAACAGAGTTGCAACAGAGTGTCAAATACAAACTTTGTAGACACTTCTTAAAACTACCCAAAAACACTTGCAAACTTGGTACAAACTTCCTAAGACGACGCCAAAACAGTAACAAACTTGGTACAAACTTCCTAAGTCCACGCCAAAACAGCACCAAACTTGGTACGAACTTCCTAAGTCCACGCCAAAACAGTAACAAACTTGGTACAAACTTCCTAAGTCCACGCCAAAACAGCACCAAACTTGGTGCAAACTTCGTAAGTCCGCGCCAAAACAGCACCAAACTTGGTACAAACTTCCTAAGTCCACGCCAAAACAGCACCAAACTTGGTACAAAATTCGTAAGTCCACGCCAAAACAGTAAAAAACTTGGTACAAACTTCGTAAGTCCACGCCAAAACAGTAACAAACTTGGTACAAACTTCCTAAGTCCACGCCAAAACAGCACCAAACTTGGTACAAACTTCGTAAGTCCACGCCAAAACAGTAACAAACTTGGTACAAACTTCCTAAGTCCACGCCAAAACAGCACCAAACTTGGTACAAACTTTCTAAGTCCACGCCAAAACAGTAACAAACTTGGTACAAACTTCCTAAGTCCACGCCAAAACAGTAACAAACTTGGTACAAACTTCCTATGTCCACGCCAAAACAGTAACAAACTTGGTACAAACTTCCTAAGTCCACGCCAAAACAGCACCAAACTTGGTGCAAACTTCCTAAGTCCACGCCAAAACAGTAACAAACTTGGTACAAACTTCCTAAGTCCACGCCAAAACAGTAACAAACTTGGTACAAACTTCCTAAGTCCACGCCAAAACATCACCAAACTTGGTACAAACTTCGTAAGTCCGCGCCAAAACAGCACCAAACTTGGTACAAACTTCCTAAGTCCACGCCAAAACAGTAACAAACTTGGCACAAACTTCCTAAGTCCACGCCAAAACAGTAACAAACTTGGTACAAACTTCCTAAGTCCACGCCAAAACAGTAACAAACTTGGTACAAAATTCGTAAGTCCACGCCAAAACAGTAACAAACTTGGTACAAACTTCGTAAGTCCACGCCAAAACAGTAACAAACTTGGTACAAACTTCCTAAGTCCACGCCAAAACAGCACCAAACTTGGTACAAACTTCCTAAGTCCACGCTAAAACAGTAACAAACTTGGTACAAACTTCCTAAGTCCATGCCAAAACAGTAACAAACTTGGTGCAAACTTCCTAAGTCCACGCCAAAACAGTAACAAACTTGGTACAAACTTCCTAAGTCCACGCCAAAACAGCACCAAACTTGGTACAAACTTCCTAAGTCCACGCCAAAACAGGAACAAACTTGGTACAAACTTCCTAAGTCCACGCCAAAACAGTAACAAACTTGGTACAAACTTCCTAAGTCCACGCCAAAACATCACCAAACTTGGTAAAAACTTCGTAAGTCCGCGCCAAAACAGCACCAAACTTGGTACAAACTTCCTAAGTCCACGCCAAAACAGTAACAAACTTGGTACAAACTTCCTAAGTCCACGCCAAAACAGTAACAAACTTGGTACAAACTTCCTAAGTCCACGCCAAAACAGCACCAAACTTGGTACAAACTTCGTAAGTCCACGCCAAAACAGCACCAAACTTGATACAAACTTCCTAAGTCCACGCCAAAACAGCACCAAACTTGATACAAATTTCCTAAGTCCACGCCAAAACATCACCAAACTTGGTACAAACTTCCTAAGTCCACGCCAAAACAGCACCAAACTTGGTACAAACTTCCTAAGTCCACGCCAAAACAGTAACAAACTTGGTACAAACTTCCTAAGTCCACGCCAAAACAGTAACAAACTTGGTACAAACTTCCTAAGTCCACGCCAAAACATCACCAAACTTGGTACAAACTTCGTAAGTCCGCGCCAAAACAGCACCAAACTTGGTACAAACTTCCTAAGTCCACGCCAAAACAGTAACAAACTTGGCACAAACTTCCTAAGTCCACGCCAAAACAGTAACAAACTTGGTACAAACTTCCTAAGTCCACGCCAAAACAGCACCAAACTTGGTGCAAACTTCGTAAGTCCGCGCCAAAACAGCACCAAACTTGGTACAAACTTCCTAAGTCCACGCCAAAACAGCACCAAACTTGGTACAAAATTCGTAAGTCCACGCCAAAACAGTAACAAACTTGGTACAAACTTCGTAAGTCCACGCCAAAACAGTAACAAACTTGGTACAAACTTCCTAAGTCCACGCCAAAACAGCACCAAACTTGGTACAAACTTCCTAAGTCCACGCTAAAACAGTAACAAACTTGGTACAAACTTCCTAAGTCCATGCCAAAACAGTAACAAACTTGGTACAAACTTCCTAAGTCCACGCCAAAACAGTAACAAACTTGGTACAAACTTCCTAAGTCCACGCCAAAACAGCACCAAACTTGGTACAAACTTCCTAAGTCCACGCCAAAACAGTAACAAACTTGGTACAAACTTCCTAAGTCCACGCCAAAACATCACCAAACTTGGTAAAAACTTCGTAAGTCCGCGCCAAAACAGCACCAAACTTGGTACAAACTTCCTAAGTCCACGCCAAAACAGTAACAAACTTGGTACAAACTTCCTAAGTCCACGCCAAAACAGTAACAAACTTGGTACAAACTTCCTAAGTCCACGCCAAAACAGCACCAAACTTGGTACAAACTTCCTAAGTCCACGCCAAAACAGTAACAAACTTGGTACAAACTTCCTAAGTCCACGCCAAAACATCACCAAACTTGGTAAAAACTTCGTAAGTCCGCGCCAAAACAGCACCAAACTTGGTACAAACTTCCTAAGTCCACGCCAAAACAGTAACAAACTTGGTACAAACTTCCTAAGTCCACGCCAAAACAGTAACAAACTTGGTACAAACTTCCTAAGTCCACGCCAAAACAGCACCAAACTTGATACAAACTTTCTAAGTCCACGCCAAAACAGCACCAAACTTGGTACAAACTTCCTAAGTCCACGCCAAAACAGTAACAAACTTGGTACAAACTTCCTAAGTCCACGCCAAAACAGTAACAAACTTGGTACAAACTTCCTAAGTCCACGCCAAAACAGCACCAAACTTGGTACAAACTTCGTAAGTCCGCGCCAAAACAGAAACAAACTTGGTACAAACTTCCTAAGTCCACGCCAAAACAGTAACAAACTTGGTACAAACTTCCTAAGTCCACGCCAAAACAGTAACAAACTTGGTACAAACTTTCTAAGTCCACGCCAAAACAGCACCAAACTTGGTACAAACTTCGTAAGTCCACGCCAAAACAGTAACAAACTTGGTACAAACTTCCTAAGTCCACGCCAAAACAGTAACAAACTTGGTACAAACTTCCTAAGTCCACGCCAAAACAGTAACAAACTTGGTACAAACTTCCTAAATCCACGCCAAAACAGTAACAAACTTGGAACAAACTTCCTAAGTCCACGCCAAAACAGCACCAAACTTGATACAAACTTTCTAAGTCCACGCCAAAACAGCACCAAACTTGATACAAACTTTCTAAGTCCACGCCAAAACAGCACCAAACTTGGTACAAACTTCCTAAGTCCACGCCAAAACAGCACCAAACTTGGTACAAACTTCGTAAGTCCGCGCCAAAACAGAAAAAAACTTGGTACAAACTTCCTAAGTCCACGCCAAAACAGTAACAAACTTGGTACAAACTTCCTAAGTCCACGCCAAAACAGTAACAAACTTGGTACAAACTTCCTGAGTCCACGCCAAAACAGTAACAAACTTGGTACAAACTTCCTAAGTCCACGCCAAAACAGCACCAAACTTGGTACAAACTTCCTAAGTCCACGCCAAGACAGTAACAAACTTGGTACAAACTTCCTAAGTCCACGCCAAAACAGCACCAAACTTGGTACAAACTTCCTAAGTCCACGCCAAAACAGTAACAAACTTGGTACAAACTTTCTAAGTCCACGCCAAAACAGCACCAAACTTGGTACAAACTTCCTAAGTCCACGCCAAAACAGTAACAAACTTGGTACAAACTTCCTAAGTCCACGCCAAAACAGCACCAAACTTGGTACAAACTTCGTAAGTCCACGCCAAAACATCACCAAACTTGGTACAAACTTCCTAAGTCCACGCCAAAACAGCACCAAACTTGATACAAACTTCCTAAGTCCACGCCAAAACATCACCAAACTTGGTACAAACGTCGTAAGTCCACGCCAAAACATCACCAAACTTGGTACAAACTTCCTAAGTCCACGCCAAAACAGTAACAAACTTGGTACAAACTTCCTAAGTCCACGCCAAAACAGTAACAAACTTGGTACAAACTTTCTAAGTCCACGCCAAAACAGCACCAAAATTGATACAAACTTTCTAAGTCCACGCCAAAACAGTAACAAACTTGGTACAAACTTCGTAAGTCCGCGCCAAAACAGAAACAAACTTGGTACAAACTTCCTAAGTCCACGCCAAAACAGTAACAAACTTGGTACAAACTTCCTAAGTCCACGCCAAAACAGCACCAAACTTGATACAAACTTTCTAAGTCCACGCCAAAACAGCACCAAACTTGATACAAACTTTCTAAGTCCACGCCAAAACAGCACCAAACTTGGTACAAACTTCCTAAGTCCACGCCAAAACAGCACCAAACTTGGTACAAACTTCGTAAGTCCACGCCAAAACATCACCAAACTTGGTACAAACTTCCTAAGTCCACGCCAAAACAGCACCAAACTTGATACAAACTTCCTAAGTCCACGCCAAAACATCACCAAACTTGGTACAAACGTCGTAAGTCCACGCCAAAACATCACCAAACTTGGTACAAACTTCCTAAGTCCACGCCAAAACAGTAACAAACTTGGTACAAACTTCGTAAGTCCGCGCCAAAACAGAAACAAACTTGGTACAAACTTCCTAAGTCCACGCCAAAACAGTAACAAACTTGGTACAAACTTCCTAAGTCCACGCCAAAACAGCACCAAACTTGATACAAACTTTCTAAGTCCACGCCAAAACAGCACCAAACTTGATACAAACTTTCTAAGTCCACGCCAAAACAGCACCAAACTTGGTACAAACTTCCTAAGTCCACGCCAAAACAGCACCAAACTTGGTACAAACTTCGTAAGTCCGCGCCAAAACAGCACCAAACTTGGTACAAACTTCCTAAGTCCACGCCAAAACAGTAACAAACTTGGTACAAACTTCCTAAGTCCACGCCAAAACAGTAACAAACTTGGTACAAACTTCCTAAGTCCACGCCAAAACAGCACCAAACTTGGTACAAACTTCCTAAGTCCACGCCAAAACAGTAACAAACTTGGTACAAACTTCCTAAGTCCACGCCAAAACAGTAACAAACTTGGTACAAACTTTCTAAGTCCACGCCAAAACAGCACCAAACTTGGTACAAACTTCGTAAGTCCGCGCCAAAACAGAAACAAACTTGGTACAAACTTCCTAAGTCCACGCCAAAACAGTTACAAACTTGGTACAAACTTCCTAAGTCCACGCCAAAACAGTAACAAACTTGGTACAAACTTCCTAAGTCCACGCCAAAACAGTAACAAACTTGGTACAAACTTCCTAAGTCCACGCCAAAACAGTAACAAACTTGGTACAAACTTCCTAAGTCCACGCCAAAACAGCACCAAACTTGATACAAACTTCCTAAGTCCACGCCAAAACAGTAACAAACTTGGTACAAACTTCCTAAGTCCACGCCAAAACAGTAACAAACTTGGTACAAACTTCCTAAGTCCACGCCAAAACAGCACCAAACTTGGTACAAACTTCCTAAGTCCACGCCAAAACAGTAACAAACTTGGTACAAACTTCCTAAGTCCACGCCAAAACAGTAACACACTTGGTACAAACTTCCTAAGTCCACGCCAAAACAGTAACAAACTTGGTACAAACTACCTAAGTCCACGCCAAAACAGTAACATCCTTGGTACAAACTACCTAAGTCCACGCCAAAACTGTAACAAACTTGGTACAAATTTCCTAAGTCCACGCCACAACAGCACCAAACTTGGTACAAACTTCCTAAGTCCACGCCAAAACAGTAACAAACTTGGTACAAACGTCCTAAGTCCACGCCAAAACAGCACCAAACTTGGTACAAACTTCCTAAGTCCACGCCAAAACAGTAACAAACTTGGTACAAACTTCCTAAGTCCACGCCAAAACAGTAACAAACTTGGTACAAACTTCCTAAGTCCACGCCAAAACAGTAACAAACTTGGTACAAACTTCCTAAGTCCACGCCAAAACAGCACCAAACTTGGTACAAACTTCCTAAGTCCACGCCAAAACAGTAACAAACTTGGTACAAACTACCTAAGTCCACGCCAAAACAGTAACATCCTTGGTACAAACTACCTAAGTCCACGCCAAAACTGTAACAAACTTGGTAAAAATTTCCTAAGTCCACGCCAAAACAGCACCAAACTTGGTACAAACTTCCTAAGTCCACGCCAAAACAGCACCAAACTTGGTACAAACTTCCTAAGTCCACGCCAAAACAGTAACAAACTTGGTACAAACGTCCTAAGTCCACGCCAAAACAGTAAAAAACTTGGTACAAACTTCCTAAGTCCACGCCAAAACAGCACCAAACTTGGTACAAACTTCCTAAGTCCACGCCAAAACAGTAACAAACTTGGTACAAACTTCCTAAGTCCACGCCAAAACAGTAACATCCTTGGTACAAACTACCTAAGTCCACGCCAAAACTGTAACAAACTTGGAACAAATTTCCAAAGACCACGCCAAAACAGCACCAAACTTGGTACAAACTTCCTAAGTCCACGCCAAAACAGCACCAAACTTGGTACAAACTTCCTAAGTCCACGCCAAAACAGTAACAAACTTGGTACAAACGTCCTACGTCCACGCCAAAACAGCACCAACTTAGTACAAACTTCCTAACTCCACGCCAAAACAGTAACAAACTTAGTACAAACGTCCTAAGTCCACGCCAAAACAGCACCAAACTTGGTACAAACTTCCTAAGTCCACGCCAAAACAGCACCAACCTTGGTACAAACTTCGAAAGTCCACGCCAAAACAAAACAAACTTGGTACAAACTTCCTACAACTACCCGAATTCCAACAGAGTTGCAACAGAGTGTCAAATACAAACTTTGTACAAACTTCTTAAAACTAACCAAAAACACTTGCAAATTTGGTACAAACTTCCTAAGACCACGCCAAAACAGTAACAAACTTGGTACAAACTTCCTAAGTCCACGCCAAAACAGTAACAAACTTGGAACAAACTTCCTAAGTCCACGCCAAAACAGTAACAAACTTGGTACAAACTTCCTACAACTACCCGAATTCCAACAGAGTTGCAACAGAGTGTCAAATACAAACTTTGTAGAAACTTCTTAAAACTACCCAAAAACACTTGCAAACTTGGTACAAACTTCCTAAGTCCACGCCAAAACAGCACCAAACTTGGTACAAACTTCCTAAGTCCACGCCAAAACAGTTACAAACTTGGTACAACCTTCCTACAACTACCCGAATTCCAACAGAGTTGCAACAGAGTGTCAAATACAAACTTTGTAGACACTTCTTAAAACTACCCAAAAACACTTGCAAACTTGGTACAAACTTCCTAAGACGACGCCAAAACAGTAACAAACTTGGTACAAACTTCCTAAGTCCACGCCAAAACAGCACCAAACTTGGTACGAACTTCCTAAGTCCACGCCAAAACAGTAACAAACTTGGTACAAACTTCCTAAGTCCACGCCAAAACAGCACCAAACTTGGTGCAAACTTCGTAAGTCCGCGCCAAAACAGCACCAAACTTGGTACAAACTTCCTAAGTCCACGCCAAAACAGCACCAAACTTGGTACAAAATTCGTAAGTCCACGCCAAAACAGTAAAAAACTTGGTACAAACTTCGTAAGTCCACGCCAAAACAGTAACAAACTTGGTACAAACTTCCTAAGTCCACGCCAAAACAGCACCAAACTTGGTACAAACTTCGTAAGTCCACGCCAAAACAGTAACAAACTTGGTACAAACTTCCTAAGTCCACGCCAAAACAGCACCAAACTTGGTACAAACTTTCTAAGTCCACGCCAAAACAGTAACAAACTTGGTACAAACTTCCTAAGTCCACGCCAAAACAGTAACAAACTTGGTACAAACTTCCTAAGTCCACGCCAAAACAGTAACAAACTTGGTACAAACTTCCTAAGTCCACGCCAAAACAGCACCAAACTTGGTGCAAACTTCCTAAGTCCACGCCAAAACAGTAACAAACTTGGTACAAACTTCCTAAGTCCACGCCAAAACAGTAACAAACTTGGTACAAACTTCCTAAGTCCACGCCAAAACATCACCAAACTTGGTACAAACTTCGTAAGTCCGCGCCAAAACAGCACCAAACTTGGTACAAACTTCCTAAGTCCACGCCAAAACAGTAACAAACTTGGCACAAACTTCCTAAGTCCACGCCAAAACAGTAACAAACTTGGTACAAACTTCCTAAGTCCACGCCAAAACAGTAACAAACTTGGTACAAAATTCGTAAGTCCACGCCAAAACAGTAACAAACTTGGTACAAACTTCGTAAGTCCACGCCAAAACAGTAACAAACTTGGTACAAACTTCCTAAGTCCACGCCAAAACAGCACCAAACTTGGTACAAACTTCCTAAGTCCACGCTAAAACAGTAACAAACTTGGTACAAACTTCCTAAGTCCATGCCAAAACAGTAACAAACTTGGTGCAAACTTCCTAAGTCCACGCCAAAACAGTAACAAACTTGGTACAAACTTCCTAAGTCCACGCCAAAACAGCACCAAACTTGGTACAAACTTCCTAAGTCCACGCCAAAACAGGAACAAACTTGGTACAAACTTCCTAAGTCCACGCCAAAACAGTAACAAACTTGGTACAAACTTCCTAAGTCCACGCCAAAACATCACCAAACTTGGTAAAAACTTCGTAAGTCCGCGCCAAAACAGCACCAAACTTGGTACAAACTTCCTAAGTCCACGCCAAAACAGTAACAAACTTGGTACAAACTTCCTAAGTCCACGCCAAAACAGTAACAAACTTGGTACAAACTTCCTAAGTCCACGCCAAAACAGCACCAAACTTGGTACAAACTTCGTAAGTCCACGCCAAAACAGCACCAAACTTGATACAAACTTCCTAAGTCCACGCCAAAACAGCACCAAACTTGATACAAATTTCCTAAGTCCACGCCAAAACATCACCAAACTTGGTACAAACTTCCTAAGTCCACGCCAAAACAGCACCAAACTTGGTACAAACTTCCTAAGTCCACGCCAAAACAGTAACAAACTTGGTACAAACTTCCTAAGTCCACGCCAAAACAGTAACAAACTTGGTACAAACTTCCTAAGTCCACGCCAAAACATCACCAAACTTGGTACAAACTTCGTAAGTCCGCGCCAAAACAGCACCAAACTTGGTACAAACTTCCTAAGTCCACGCCAAAACAGTAACAAACTTGGCACAAACTTCCTAAGTCCACGCCAAAACAGTAACAAACTTGGTACAAACTTCCTAAGTCCACGCCAAAACAGCACCAAACTTGGTGCAAACTTCGTAAGTCCGCGCCAAAACAGCACCAAACTTGGTACAAACTTCCTAAGTCCACGCCAAAACAGCACCAAACTTGGTACAAAATTCGTAAGTCCACGCCAAAACAGTAACAAACTTGGTACAAACTTCGTAAGTCCACGCCAAAACAGTAACAAACTTGGTACAAACTTCCTAAGTCCACGCCAAAACAGCACCAAACTTGGTACAAACTTCCTAAGTCCACGCTAAAACAGTAACAAACTTGGTACAAACTTCCTAAGTCCATGCCAAAACAGTAACAAACTTGGTACAAACTTCCTAAGTCCACGCCAAAACAGTAACAAACTTGGTACAAACTTCCTAAGTCCACGCCAAAACAGCACCAAACTTGGTACAAACTTCCTAAGTCCACGCCAAAACAGTAACAAACTTGGTACAAACTTCCTAAGTCCACGCCAAAACATCACCAAACTTGGTAAAAACTTCGTAAGTCCGCGCCAAAACAGCACCAAACTTGGTACAAACTTCCTAAGTCCACGCCAAAACAGTAACAAACTTGGTACAAACTTCCTAAGTCCACGCCAAAACAGTAACAAACTTGGTACAAACTTCCTAAGTCCACGCCAAAACAGCACCAAACTTGGTACAAACTTCGTAAGTCCACGCCAAAACAGCACCAAACTTGATACAAACTTCCTAAGTCCACGCCAAAACAGCACCAAACTTGATACAAATTTCCTAAGTCCACGCCAAAACATCACCAAACTTGGTACAAACTTCGTAAGTCCGCGCCAAAACAGCACCAAACTTGGTACAAACTTCCTAAGTCCACGCCAAAACAGCACCAAACTTGATACAAACTTCCTAAGTCCACGCCAAAACATCACCAAACTTGGTACAAACTTCGTAAGTCCGCGCCAAAACAGCACCAAACTTGGTACAAACTTCCTAAGTCCACGCCAAAACAGCACCAAACTTGGTACAAAATTCGTAAGTCCACGCCAAAACAGTAACAAACTTGGTACAAACTTCGTAAGTCCACGCCAAAACAGTAACAAACTTGGTACAAACTTCCTAAGTCCACGCCAAAACAGCACCAAACTTGGTACAAACTTCCTAAGTCCACGCTAAAACAGTAACAAACTTGGTACAAACTTCCTAAGTCCATGCCAAAACAGTAACAAACTTGGTACAAACTTCCTAAGTCCACGCCAAAACAGTAACAAACTTGGTACAAACTTCCTAAGTCCACGCCAAAACAGCACCAAACTTGGTACAAACTTCCTAAGTCCACGCCAAAACAGTAACAAACTTGGTACAAACTTCCTAAGTCCACGCCAAAACATCACCAAACTTGGTAAAAACTTCGTAAGTCCGCGCCAAAACAGCACCAAACTTGGTACAAACTTCCTAAGTCCACGCCAAAACAGTAACAAACTTGGTACAAACTTCCTAAGTCCACGCCAAAACAGTAACAAACTTGGTACAAACTTCCTAAGTCCACGCCAAAACAGCACCAAACTTGGTACAAACTTCCTAAGTCCACGCCAAAACAGTAACAAACTTGGTACAAACTTCCTAAGTCCACGCCAAAACATCACCAAACTTGGTAAAAACTTCGTAAGTCCGCGCCAAAACAGCACCAAACTTGGTACAAACTTCCTAAGTCCACGCCAAAACAGTAACAAACTTGGTACAAACTTCCTAAGTCCACGCCAAAACAGTAACAAACTTGGTACAAACTTCCTAAGTCCACGCCAAAACAGCACCAAACTTGATACAAACTTTCTAAGTCCACGCCAAAACAGCACCAAACTTGGTACAAACTTCCTAAGTCCACGCCAAAACAGTAACAAACTTGGTACAAACTTCCTAAGTCCACGCCAAAACAGTAACAAACTTGGTACAAACTTCCTAAGTCCACGCCAAAACAGCACCAAACTTGGTACAAACTTCGTAAGTCCGCGCCAAAACAGAAACAAACTTGGTACAAACTTCCTAAGTCCACGCCAAAACAGTAACAAACTTGGTACAAACTTCCTAAGTCCACGCCAAAACAGTAACAAACTTGGTACAAACTTTCTAAGTCCACGCCAAAACAGCACCAAACTTGGTACAAACTTCGTAAGTCCACGCCAAAACAGTAACAAACTTGGTACAAACTTCCTAAGTCCACGCCAAAACAGTAACAAACTTGGTACAAACTTCCTAAGTCCACGCCAAAACAGTAACAAACTTGGTACAAACTTCCTAAATCCACGCCAAAACAGTAACAAACTTGGAACAAACTTCCTAAGTCCACGCCAAAACAGCACCAAACTTGATACAAACTTTCTAAGTCCACGCCAAAACAGCACCAAACTTGATACAAACTTTCTAAGTCCACGCCAAAACAGCACCAAACTTGGTACAAACTTCCTAAGTCCACGCCAAAACAGCACCAAACTTGGTACAAACTTCGTAAGTCCGCGCCAAAACAGAAAAAAACTTGGTACAAACTTCCTAAGTCCACGCCAAAACAGTAACAAACTTGGTACAAACTTCCTAAGTCCACGCCAAAACAGTAACAAACTTGGTACAAACTTCCTGAGTCCACGCCAAAACAGTAACAAACTTGGTACAAACTTCCTAAGTCCACGCCAAAACAGCACCAAACTTGGTACAAACTTCCTAAGTCCACGCCAAGACAGTAACAAACTTGGTACAAACTTCCTAAGTCCACGCCAAAACAGCACCAAACTTGGTACAAACTTCCTAAGTCCACGCCAAAACAGTAACAAACTTGGTACAAACTTTCTAAGTCCACGCCAAAACAGCACCAAACTTGGTACAAACTTCCTAAGTCCACGCCAAAACAGTAACAAACTTGGTACAAACTTCCTAAGTCCACGCCAAAACAGCACCAAACTTGGTACAAACTTCGTAAGTCCACGCCAAAACATCACCAAACTTGGTACAAACTTCCTAAGTCCACGCCAAAACAGCACCAAACTTGATACAAACTTCCTAAGTCCACGCCAAAACATCACCAAACTTGGTACAAACGTCGTAAGTCCACGCCAAAACATCACCAAACTTGGTACAAACTTCCTAAGTCCACGCCAAAACAGTAACAAACTTGGTACAAACTTCCTAAGTCCACGCCAAAACAGTAACAAACTTGGTACAAACTTTCTAAGTCCACGCCAAAACAGCACCAAAATTGATACAAACTTTCTAAGTCCACGCCAAAACAGTAACAAACTTGGTACAAACTTCGTAAGTCCGCGCCAAAACAGAAACAAACTTGGTACAAACTTCCTAAGTCCACGCCAAAACAGTAACAAACTTGGTACAAACTTCCTAAGTCCACGCCAAAACAGCACCAAACTTGATACAAACTTTCTAAGTCCACGCCAAAACAGCACCAAACTTGATACAAACTTTCTAAGTCCACGCCAAAACAGCACCAAACTTGGTACAAACTTCCTAAGTCCACGCCAAAACAGCACCAAACTTGGTACAAACTTCGTAAGTCCACGCCAAAACATCACCAAACTTGGTACAAACTTCCTAAGTCCACGCCAAAACAGCACCAAACTTGATACAAACTTCCTAAGTCCACGCCAAAACATCACCAAACTTGGTACAAACGTCGTAAGTCCACGCCAAAACATCACCAAACTTGGTACAAACTTCCTAAGTCCACGCCAAAACAGTAACAAACTTGGTACAAACTTCGTAAGTCCGCGCCAAAACAGAAACAAACTTGGTACAAACTTCCTAAGTCCACGCCAAAACAGTAACAAACTTGGTACAAACTTCCTAAGTCCACGCCAAAACAGCACCAAACTTGATACAAACTTTCTAAGTCCACGCCAAAACAGCACCAAACTTGATACAAACTTTCTAAGTCCACGCCAAAACAGCACCAAACTTGGTACAAACTTCCTAAGTCCACGCCAAAACAGCACCAAACTTGGTACAAACTTCGTAAGTCCGCGCCAAAACAGCACCAAACTTGGTACAAACTTCCTAAGTCCACGCCAAAACAGTAACAAACTTGGTACAAACTTCCTAAGTCCACGCCAAAACAGTAACAAACTTGGTACAAACTTCCTAAGTCCACGCCAAAACAGCACCAAACTTGGTACAAACTTCCTAAGTCCACGCCAAAACAGTAACAAACTTGGTACAAACTTCCTAAGTCCACGCCAAAACAGTAACAAACTTGGTACAAACTTTCTAAGTCCACGCCAAAACAGCACCAAACTTGGTACAAACTTCGTAAGTCCGCGCCAAAACAGAAACAAACTTGGTACAAACTTCCTAAGTCCACGCCAAAACAGTTACAAACTTGGTACAAACTTCCTAAGTCCACGCCAAAACAGTAACAAACTTGGTACAAACTTCCTAAGTCCACGCCAAAACAGTAACAAACTTGGTACAAACTTCCTAAGTCCACGCCAAAACAGTAACAAACTTGGTACAAACTTCCTAAGTCCACGCCAAAACAGCACCAAACTTGATACAAACTTCCTAAGTCCACGCCAAAACAGTAACAAACTTGGTACAAACTTCCTAAGTCCACGCCAAAACAGTAACAAACTTGGTACAAACTTCCTAAGTCCACGCCAAAACAGCACCAAACTTGGTACAAACTTCCTAAGTCCACGCCAAAACAGTAACAAACTTGGTACAAACTTCCTAAGTCCACGCCAAAACAGTAACACACTTGGTACAAACTTCCTAAGTCCACGCCAAAACAGTAACAAACTTGGTACAAACTACCTAAGTCCACGCCAAAACAGTAACATCCTTGGTACAAACTACCTAAGTCCACGCCAAAACTGTAACAAACTTGGTACAAATTTCCTAAGTCCACGCCACAACAGCACCAAACTTGGTACAAACTTCCTAAGTCCACGCCAAAACAGTAACAAACTTGGTACAAACGTCCTAAGTCCACGCCAAAACAGCACCAAACTTGGTACAAACTTCCTAAGTCCACGCCAAAACAGTAACAAACTTGGTACAAACTTCCTAAGTCCACGCCAAAACAGTAACAAACTTGGTACAAACTTCCTAAGTCCACGCCAAAACAGTAACAAACTTGGTACAAACTTCCTAAGTCCACGCCAAAACAGCACCAAACTTGGTACAAACTTCCTAAGTCCACGCCAAAACAGTAACAAACTTGGTACAAACTACCTAAGTCCACGCCAAAACAGTAACATCCTTGGTACAAACTACCTAAGTCCACGCCAAAACTGTAACAAACTTGGTAAAAATTTCCTAAGTCCACGCCAAAACAGCACCAAACTTGGTACAAACTTCCTAAGTCCACGCCAAAACAGCACCAAACTTGGTACAAACTTCCTAAGTCCACGCCAAAACAGTAACAAACTTGGTACAAACGTCCTAAGTCCACGCCAAAACAGTAAAAAACTTGGTACAAACTTCCTAAGTCCACGCCAAAACAGCACCAAACTTGGTACAAACTTCCTAAGTCCACGCCAAAACAGTAACAAACTTGGTACAAACTTCCTAAGTCCACGCCAAAACAGTAACATCCTTGGTACAAACTACCTAAGTCCACGCCAAAACTGTAACAAACTTGGAACAAATTTCCAAAGACCACGCCAAAACAGCACCAAACTTGGTACAAACTTCCTAAGTCCACGCCAAAACAGCACCAAACTTGGTACAAACTTCCTAAGTCCACGCCAAAACAGTAACAAACTTGGTACAAACGTCCTACGTCCACGCCAAAACAGCACCAACTTAGTACAAACTTCCTAACTCCACGCCAAAACAGTAACAAACTTAGTACAAACGTCCTAAGTCCACGCCAAAACAGCACCAAACTTGGTACAAACTTCCTAAGTCCACGCCAAAACAGCACCAACCTTGGTACAAACTTCGAAAGTCCACGCCAAAACAAAACAAACTTGGTACAAACTTCCTACAACTACCCGAATTCCAACAGAGTTGCAACAGAGTGTCAAATACAAACTTTGTACAAACTTCTTAAAACTAACCAAAAACACTTGCAAATTTGGTACAAACTTCCTAAGACCACGCCAAAACAGTAACAAACTTGGTACAAACTTCCTAAGTCCACGCCAAAACAGTAACAAACTTGGAACAAACTTCCTAAGTCCACGCCAAAACAGTAACAAACTTGGTACAAACTTCCTACAACTACCCGAATTCCAACAGAGTTGCAACAGAGTGTCAAATACAAACTTTGTAGAAACTTCTTAAAACTACCCAAAAACACTTGCAAACTTGGTACAAACTTCCTAAGTCCACGCCAAAACAGCACCAAACTTGGTACAAACTTCCTAAGTCCACGCCAAAACAGTTACAAACTTGGTACAACCTTCCTACAACTACCCGAATTCCAACAGAGTTGCAACAGAGTGTCAAATACAAACTTTGTAGACACTTCTTAAAACTACCCAAAAACACTTGCAAACTTGGTACAAACTTCCTAAGACGACGCCAAAACAGTAACAAACTTGGTACAAACTTCCTAAGTCCACGCCAAAACAGCACCAAACTTGGTACGAACTTCCTAAGTCCACGCCAAAACAGTAACAAACTTGGTACAAACTTCCTAAGTCCACGCCAAAACAGCACCAAACTTGGTGCAAACTTCGTAAGTCCGCGCCAAAACAGCACCAAACTTGGTACAAACTTCCTAAGTCCACGCCAAAACAGCACCAAACTTGGTACAAAATTCGTAAGTCCACGCCAAAACAGTAAAAAACTTGGTACAAACTTCGTAAGTCCACGCCAAAACAGTAACAAACTTGGTACAAACTTCCTAAGTCCACGCCAAAACAGCACCAAACTTGGTACAAACTTCGTAAGTCCACGCCAAAACAGTAACAAACTTGGTACAAACTTCCTAAGTCCACGCCAAAACAGCACCAAACTTGGTACAAACTTTCTAAGTCCACGCCAAAACAGTAACAAACTTGGTACAAACTTCCTAAGTCCACGCCAAAACAGTAACAAACTTGGTACAAACTTCCTAAGTCCACGCCAAAACAGTAACAAACTTGGTACAAACTTCCTAAGTCCACGCCAAAACAGCACCAAACTTGGTGCAAACTTCCTAAGTCCACGCCAAAACAGTAACAAACTTGGTACAAACTTCCTAAGTCCACGCCAAAACAGTAACAAACTTGGTACAAACTTCCTAAGTCCACGCCAAAACATCACCAAACTTGGTACAAACTTCGTAAGTCCGCGCCAAAACAGCACCAAACTTGGTACAAACTTCCTAAGTCCACGCCAAAACAGTAACAAACTTGGCACAAACTTCCTAAGTCCACGCCAAAACAGTAACAAACTTGGTACAAACTTCCTAAGTCCACGCCAAAACAGTAACAAACTTGGTACAAAATTCGTAAGTCCACGCCAAAACAGTAACAAACTTGGTACAAACTTCGTAAGTCCACGCCAAAACAGTAACAAACTTGGTACAAACTTCCTAAGTCCACGCCAAAACAGCACCAAACTTGGTACAAACTTCCTAAGTCCACGCTAAAACAGTAACAAACTTGGTACAAACTTCCTAAGTCCATGCCAAAACAGTAACAAACTTGGTGCAAACTTCCTAAGTCCACGCCAAAACAGTAACAAACTTGGTACAAACTTCCTAAGTCCACGCCAAAACAGCACCAAACTTGGTACAAACTTCCTAAGTCCACGCCAAAACAGGAACAAACTTGGTACAAACTTCCTAAGTCCACGCCAAAACAGTAACAAACTTGGTACAAACTTCCTAAGTCCACGCCAAAACATCACCAAACTTGGTAAAAACTTCGTAAGTCCGCGCCAAAACAGCACCAAACTTGGTACAAACTTCCTAAGTCCACGCCAAAACAGTAACAAACTTGGTACAAACTTCCTAAGTCCACGCCAAAACAGTAACAAACTTGGTACAAACTTCCTAAGTCCACGCCAAAACAGCACCAAACTTGGTACAAACTTCGTAAGTCCACGCCAAAACAGCACCAAACTTGATACAAACTTCCTAAGTCCACGCCAAAACAGCACCAAACTTGATACAAATTTCCTAAGTCCACGCCAAAACATCACCAAACTTGGTACAAACTTCCTAAGTCCACGCCAAAACAGCACCAAACTTGGTACAAACTTCCTAAGTCCACGCCAAAACAGTAACAAACTTGGTACAAACTTCCTAAGTCCACGCCAAAACAGTAACAAACTTGGTACAAACTTCCTAAGTCCACGCCAAAACATCACCAAACTTGGTACAAACTTCGTAAGTCCGCGCCAAAACAGCACCAAACTTGGTACAAACTTCCTAAGTCCACGCCAAAACAGTAACAAACTTGGCACAAACTTCCTAAGTCCACGCCAAAACAGTAACAAACTTGGTACAAACTTCCTAAGTCCACGCCAAAACAGCACCAAACTTGGTGCAAACTTCGTAAGTCCGCGCCAAAACAGCACCAAACTTGGTACAAACTTCCTAAGTCCACGCCAAAACAGCACCAAACTTGGTACAAAATTCGTAAGTCCACGCCAAAACAGTAACAAACTTGGTACAAACTTCGTAAGTCCACGCCAAAACAGTAACAAACTTGGTACAAACTTCCTAAGTCCACGCCAAAACAGCACCAAACTTGGTACAAACTTCCTAAGTCCACGCTAAAACAGTAACAAACTTGGTACAAACTTCCTAAGTCCATGCCAAAACAGTAACAAACTTGGTACAAACTTCCTAAGTCCACGCCAAAACAGTAACAAACTTGGTACAAACTTCCTAAGTCCACGCCAAAACAGCACCAAACTTGGTACAAACTTCCTAAGTCCACGCCAAAACAGTAACAAACTTGGTACAAACTTCCTAAGTCCACGCCAAAACATCACCAAACTTGGTAAAAACTTCGTAAGTCCGCGCCAAAACAGCACCAAACTTGGTACAAACTTCCTAAGTCCACGCCAAAACAGTAACAAACTTGGTACAAACTTCCTAAGTCCACGCCAAAACAGTAACAAACTTGGTACAAACTTCCTAAGTCCACGCCAAAACAGCACCAAACTTGGTACAAACTTCGTAAGTCCACGCCAAAACAGCACCAAACTTGATACAAACTTCCTAAGTCCACGCCAAAACAGCACCAAACTTGATACAAATTTCCTAAGTCCACGCCAAAACATCACCAAACTTGGTACAAACTTCGTAAGTCCGCGCCAAAACAGCACCAAACTTGGTACAAACTTCCTAAGTCCACGCCAAAACAGCACCAAACTTGATACAAACTTCCTAAGTCCACGCCAAAACATCACCAAACTTGGTACAAACTTCGTAAGTCCGCGCCAAAACAGCACCAAACTTGGTACAAACTTCCTAAGTCCACGCCAAAACAGTAACAAACTTGGTACAAACTTCCTAAGTCCACGCCAAAACAGTAACAAACTTGGTACAAACTTCCTAAGTCCACGCCAAAACAGCACCAAACTTGGTACAAACTTCGTAAGTCCACGCCAAAACAGTAACAAACTTGGTACAAACTTCCTAAGTCCACGCCAAAACAGTAACAAACTTGGTACAAACTTCGTAAGTCCACGCCAAAACAGTAACAAACTTGGTACAAACTTCCTAAGTCCACGCCAAAACAGTAACAAACTTGGTACAAACTTCCTAAGTCCACGCCAAAACAGTAACAAACTTGGTGCAAACTTCCTAAGTCCACACCAAAACAGCACCAAACTTGGTACAAACTTCCTAAGTCCATGCCAAAACAGTAACAAACTTGGTACAAACTTCCTAAGTCCACGCCAAAACAGTAACAAACTTGGTACAAACTTCCTAAGTCCACGCCAAAACAGCACCAAACTTGGTACAAACTTCCTAAGTCCACGCCAAAACAGCACCAAACTTGATACAAATTTCCTAAGTCCACGCCAAAACATCACCAAACTTGGTACAAACTTCGTAAGTCCGCGCCAAAACAGCACCAAACTTGGTACAAACTTCGTAAGTCCACGCCAAAACAGTAACAAACTTGGTACAAACTTCCTAAGTCCACGCCAAAACAGTAACAAACTTGGTACAAACTTCCTAAGTCCACGCCAAAACAGTAACAAACTTGGTACAAACTTCCTAAGTCCACGCCAAAACAGCACCAAACTTGGTACAAACTTCCTAAGTCCACGCCAAAACAGTAACAAACTTGGTACAAACTTCCTAAGTCCACGCCAAAACAGCACCAAACTTGGTACAAACTTCGTAGGTCCACGCCAAAACAGCACCAAACTTGATACAAACTTCCTAAGTCCACGCCAAAACAGCACCAAACTTGATACAAATTTCCTAAGTCCACGCCAAAACATCACCAAACTTGGTACAAACTTCGTAAGTCCGCGCCAAAACAGCACCAAACTTGGTACAAACTTCCTAAGTCCACGCCAAAACAGTAACAAACTTGGTACAAAATTCGTAAGTCCACGCCAAAACAGTAACAAACTTGGTACAAACTTGCTAAGTCCACGCCAAAACAGCACCAAACTTGGTACAAACTTCCTAAGTCCACGCCAAAACAGTAACAAACTAGGTACAAACTTCCTAAGTCCACGCCAAAACAGTAACAAACTTGATACAAACTTCGTAAGTCCGCGCCAAAACAGCACCAAACTTGGTACAAACTTCCTAAGTCCACGCCAAAACAGTAACAAACTTGGTACAAACTTCCTAAGTCCACGCCAAAACAGCACCAAACTTGGTACAAACTTCGTAAGTCCGCGCCAAAACAGCACCAAACTTGGTACAAACTTCGTAAGTCCGTGCCAAAACAGCACCAAACTTGGTACAAACTTCCTAAGTCCACGCCAAAACAGCACCAAACTTGGTACAAACTTCCTAAGTCCACGCCAAAACAGCACCAAACTTGATACAAACTTCCTAAGTCCACGCCAAAACAGTAACAAACTTGGTACAAACTTCCTAAGTCCACGCCAAAACAGTAACAAACTTGGTACAAACTTCCTAAAACCACGCCAAAACAGCACCAAACTTGATACAAACTTCCTAAGTCCACGCCAAAACATCACCAAACTTGGTACAAACTTCGTAAGTCCGCGCCAAAACAGCACCAAACTTGGTACAAACTTCGTAAGTCCGCGCCAAAACAGCACCAAACTTGGTACAAACTTCCTAAGTCCACGCCAAAACAGTAACAAACTTGGTACAAACTTCCTAAGTCCACGCCAAAACAGCACCAAACTTGGTAAAAACTTCGTAAGTCCGCGCCAAAACAGCACCAAACTTGGTACAAACTTCCTAAGTCCACGCCAAAACAGTAACAAACTTGGTACAAACTTCCTAAGTCCACGCCAAAACAGTAACAAACTTGGTACAAACTTCCTAAGTCCACGCCAAAACAGTAACAAACTTGGTACAAACTTCCTAAGTCCACGCCAAAACAGTAACAAACTTGGTACAAACTTCCTAAAACCACGCCAAAACAGCACCAAACTTGATACAAACTTCCTAAGTCCACGCCAAAACAGTAACAAACTTGGTACAAACTTGCTAAGTCCACGCCAAAACAGCACCAAACTTGGTACAAACTTCCTAAGTCCACGCCAAAACAGTAACAAACTAGGTACAAACTTCCTAAGTCCACGCCAAAACAGTAACAAACTTGATACAAACTTCGTAAGTCCGCGCCAAAACAGCACCAAACTTGGTACAAACTTCCTAAGTCCACGCCAAAACAGTAACAAACTTGGTACAAACTTCCTAAGTCCACGCCAAAACAGCACCAAACTTGGTACAAACTTCGTAAGTCCGCGCCAAAACAGCACCAAACTTGGTACAAACTTCGTAAGTCCGCGCCAAAACAGCACCAAACTTGGTACAAACTTCCTAAGTCCACGCCAAAACAGTAACAAACTTGGTACAAACTTCCTAAGTCCACGCCAAAACAGTAACAAACTTGGTACAAACTTCCTAAGTCCACGCCAAAACAGTAACAAACTTGGTACAAACTTCCTAAAACCACGCCAAAACAGCACCAAACTTGATACAAACTTCCTAAGTCCACGCCAAAACATCACCAAACTTGGTACAAACTTCGTAAGTCCGCGCCAAAACAGCACCAAACTTGGTACAAACTTCGTAAGTCCGCGCCAAAACAGCACCAAACTTGGTACAAACTTCCTAAGTCCACGCCAAAACAGTAACAAACTTGGTACAAACTTCCTAAGTCCACGCCAAAACAGCACCAAACTTGGTAAAAACTTCGTAAGTCCGCGCCAAAACAGCACCAAACTTGGTACAAACTTCCTAAGTCCACGCCAAAACAGTAACAAACTTGGTACAAACTTCCTAAGTCCACGCCAAAACAGCACCAAACTTGATACAAACTTCTTAAGTCCACGCCAAAACAGTAACACACTTGGTACAAACTTCCTAAGTCCACGCCAAAACAGTAACAAACTTGGTACAAACTTCGTAAGTCCGCGCCAAAACAGTAACAAACTTGGTACAAACTTCCTAAGTCCACGCCAAAACAGCACCAAACTTGGTACAAACTTCCTAAGTCCACGCCAAAACAGTAACAAACTTGGTACAAACTTCCTAAGTCCACGCCAAAACAGTAACAAACTTGGTACAAACTTCCTAAGTCCACGCCAAAACAGTAACAAACTTGGTACAAACTTCCTAAGTCCACGCCAAAACAGTAACAAACTTGGTACAAACTTCCTAAGTCCACGCCAAAACAGCACCAAACTTGGTACAAACTTCCTAAGTCCACGCCAAAACAGTAACAAACTTGGTACAAACTTCCTAAGTCCACGCCAAAACAGCACCAAACTTGGTACAAACTTCCTAAGTCCACGCCAAAACAGTAACAAACTAGGTACAAACTTCGTAAGTCCACGCCAAAACAGCACCAAACTTGGTACAAACTTCCTAAGTCCACGCCAAAACAGAAACAAACTTGGTACAAACTTCCTAAGTCCACGCCAAAACAGTAACAAACTTGGTACAAACTTCCTAAGTCCACGCCAAAACAGTAACAAACTTGGTACAAACTTCCTAAGTCCACGCCAAAACAGTAACAAACTTGGTACAAACTTCCTAAGTCCACGCCAAAACAGCACCAAACTTGGAACAAACTTCCTAAGTCCACGCCAAAACAGTAACAAACTTGGTACAAACTTCCTAAGTCCACGCCAAAACAGTAACAAACTTGGTACAAACTTCCTAAGTCCACGCCAAAACAGTAACAAACTTGGTACAAACTTCCTAAGTCCACGCCAAAACAGTAACAAACTTGGTACAAACTTCCTAAGTCCACGCCAAAACAGTAACAAACTTGGTACAAACTTCCTAAGTCCACGCCAAAACAGCACCAAACTTGGTACAAACTTCCTAAGTCCACGCCAAAACAGTAACAAACTAGGTACAAACTTCCTAAGTCCACGCCAAAACAGCACCAAACTTGATACAAACTTCCTAAGTCCACGCCAAAACAGCACCAAACTTGGTACAAACTTCGTAAGTCCGCGCCAAAACAGAAACAAACTTGGTACAAACTTCCTAAGTCCACGCCAAAACAGTAACAAACTTGGTACAAACTTCCTAAGTCCACGCCAAAACAGCACCAAACTTGGTACAAACTTCGTAAGTCCGCGCCAAAACAGAAACAAACTTGTTACAAACTTCCTAAGTCCACGCCAAAACAGTAACAAACTTGGTACAAACAACCTAAGTCCACGCCAAAACAGTAACAAACTTGGTACAAACTTCCTAAGTCCACGCCAAAACAGTAACAAACTTGGTACAAACTTCCTAAGTCCACGCCAAAACAGTAACAAACTTGGTACAAACTTCCTAAGTCCACGCCAAAACAGTAACAAACTTGGTACAAACTTCCTAAGTCCACGCCAAAACAGTAACAAACTTGGTACAAACTTCCTAAGTCCACGCCAAAACAGTAACAAACTTGGTACAAACTTCCTAAGTCCACGCCAAAACAGTAACAAACTTGGTACAAACTTCCTAAGTCCACGCCAAAACAGCACCAAACTTGATACAAACTTTCTAAGTCCATGCCAAAACAGCACCAAACTTGATACAAACTTTCTAAGTCCACGCCAAAAAAGCACCAAACTTGATACAAACTTCCTAAGTCCACGCCAAAACAGTAACAAACTTGGTACAAACTTCCTAAGTCCACGCCAAAACAGCACCAAACTTGGTACAAACTTCCTAAGTCCACGCCAAAACAGTAACAAACTTGGTACAAACTTCCTAAGTCCACGCCAAAACAGCACCAAACTTGGTACAAACTTCCTAAGTCCACGCCAAAACAGTAACAAACTTGATACAAACTTCCTAAGTCCACGCCAAAACAGTAACAAACTTGGTGCAAAGTTCCTAAGTCCACGCCAAAACAGCACCAAACTTGATACAAACTTCCTAAGTCCACGCCAAAACAGCACCAAACTTGGTACAAACTTCGTAAGTCCACGCCAAAACAGTAACAAACTTGGTACAAACTTCCTAAGTCCACGCCAAAACAGTAACAAACTTGGTACAAACTTCCTAAGTCCACGCCAAAACAGTAACAAACTTGGTACAAACTTCCTAAGTCCACGCCAAAACAGCACCAAACTTGGTACAAACTTCCTAAGTCCACGCCAAAACAGTAACAAACTTGGTACAAACTTCCTAAGTCCACGCCAAAACAGTAACAAACTTGGTACAAACTTCCTAAGTCCACGCCAAAACAGCACCAAACTTGGTACAAACTTCCTAAGTCCACGCCAAAACAGTAACAAACTTGGTACAAACTTCCTAAGTCCACGCCAAAACAGTAACAAACTTGGTACAAACTTCCTAAGTCCACGCCAAAACAGCACCAAACTTGGTACAAACTTCCTAAGTCCACGCCAAAACAGTAACAAACTTGGTACAAACTTCCTAAGTCCACGCCAAAACAGTAACAAACTTGGTACAAACTTCCTAAGTCCACGCCAAAACAGTAACAAACTTGGTACAAACTTCCTAAGTCCACGCCAAAACAGCACCAAACTTGGTACAAACTTCCTAAGTCCACGCCAAAACAGTAACAAACTTGGTACAAACTTCCTAAGTCCACGCCAAAACAGCACCAAACTTGGTACAAACTTCCTAAGTCCACGCCAAAACAGTAACAAACTTGGTACAAACTTCCTAAGTCCACGCCAAAACAGTAAGAAACTTGGTACAAACTTCCTAAGTCCACGCCAAAACAGCACCAAACTTGATACAAACTTCCTAAGTCCACGCCAAAACAGCACCAAACTTGGTACAAACTTCCTGAGTCCACGCCAAAACAGCACCAAACTTGATACAAACTTCCTAATTCCACGCCAAAACAGCACCAAACTTGGTACAAACTTCCTAAGTCCACGCCAAAACAGCACAAAACTTGGTACAAACTTCCTAAGTCCACGCCAAAACAGTAACAAACTTGGTACAAACTTCCTAAGTCCACGCCAAAACAGTAACAAACTTGGTACAAACTTCCTAAGTCCACGCCAAAACAGTAACAAACTTGGTACAAACTTCCTAAGTCCACGCCAAAACAGCACCAAACTTGGTACAAACTTCCTAAGTCCACGCCAAAACAGTAACAAACTTGGTACAAACTTCCTAAGTCCACGCCAAAACAGTAACAAACTTGGTACAAACTTCCTAAGTCCACGCCAAAACAGTAACAAACTTGGTACAAACTTCCTAAGTCCACGCCAAAACAGTAACAAACTTGGTACAAACTTCCTAAGTCCACGCCAAAACAGAAACAAACTTGGTACAAACTTCCTTAGTCCACGCCAAAACAGTAACAAACTTGGTACAAACTTCCTAAGTCCACGCCAAAACAGTAACAAACTTGGTACAAACTTCCTAAGTCCACGCCAAAACAGTAACAAACTTGGTACAAACTTCCTAAGTCCACGCCAAAACAGTAACAAACTTGGTACAAACTTCCTAAGTCCACGCCAAAACAGCACCAAACTTGAAACAAACTTTCTAAGTCCACGCCAAAACAGCACCAAACTTGATACAAACTTCCTAAGTCCACGCAAAAACAGTAACAAACTTGGTACAAACTTCCTAAGTCCACGCCAAAACAGCACCAAACTTGGTACAAACTTCCTAAGTCCACGCCAAAACAGTAACAAACTTGGTACGAACTTCCTAAGTCCACGCCAAAACAGCACCAAACTTGGTACAAACTTCCTAAGTCCACGCCAAAACAGCACCAAACTTGGTACAAACTTTCTAAATCCACGCCAAAACAGCACCAAACTTGGTACAAACTTCCTAAGTCCGCGCCAAAACAGAAACAAACTTGGTACAAACTTCCTAAGTCCACGCCAAAACAGTAACAAACTTGGTACAAACTTCCTAAGTCCACGCCAAAACAGAAACAAACTAGGTACAAACTTCCTAAGTCCACGCCAAAACAGCACCAAACTTGATACAAACTTCCTAAGTCCACGCCAAAACAGCACCAAACTTGGTACAAACTTCCTAAGTCCACGCCAAAACAGTAACAAACTTGGTACAAACTTCCTAAGTCCACGCCAAAACAGCACCAAACTTGGTACAAACTTCCTAAGTCCACGCCAAAACAGTAACAAACTTGGTACAAACTTCCTAAGTCCACGCCAAAACAGTAACAAACTTGGTACAAACTTCCTAAGTCCACGCCAAAACAGTAACAAACTTGGTACAAACTTCCTAAGTCCACGCCAAAACAGAAACAAACTAGGTACAAACTTCCTAAGTCCACGCCAAAACAGCACCAAACTTGATACAAACTTCCTAAGTCCACGCCAAAACAGTAACAAACTTGGTACAAACTTCCTAAGTCCACGCCAAAACAGTAACAAACTTGGTACAAACTTCCTAAGTCCACGCCAAAACAGCACCAAACTTGGTAAAAACTTCCTAAGTCCACGACAAAACAGTAACAAACTTGGTACAAACTTCCTAAGTCCACGCCAAAACAGTAACAAACTTGGTACAAACTTCCTAAGTCCACGCCAAAACAGCACCAAACTTGGTACAAACTTCCTAAGTCCACGCCAAAACAGTAACAAACTTGGTACAAACTTCCTAAGTCCACGCCAAAACAGCACCAAACTTGGTACAAACTTCCTAAGTCCACGCCAAAACAGTAACAAACTTGGTACAAACTTCCTAAGTCCACGCCAAAACAGTAACAAACTTGGTACAAACTTCCTAAGTCCACGCCAAAACAGTAACAAACTTGGTACAAACTTCCTAAGTCCACGCCAAAACAGTAACAAACTTGGTACAAACTTCCTAAGTCCACGCCAAAACAGCACCAAACTTGGTACAAACTTCCTAAGTCCACGCCAAAACAGTAACAAACTTGGTACAAACTTCCTAAGTCCACGCCAAAACAGCACCAAACTTGGTACAAACTTCGTAAGTCCGCATCAAAACAGCACCAAACTTGGTACAAACTTCGTAAGTCCGCGCCAAAACAGCACCAAACTTGGTACAAACTTCCTAAGTCCACGCCAAAACAGTAACAAACTTGGTAAAAACTTCCTAAGTCCACGCCAAAACAGTAACAAACTTGGTACAAACTTCCTAAGTCCACGCCAAAACAGCACCAAACTTGATACAAACTTTCTAAGTCCACGCCAAAACAGCACCAAACTTGGTACAAACTTCCTAAGTCCACGCCAAAACAGTAACAAACTTGGTACAAACTTCCTAAGTCCACGCCAAAACAGTAACAAACTTGGTACAAACTTCCTAAGTCCACGCCAAAACAGCACCAAACTTGATACAAACTTTCTAAGTCCACGCCAAAACAGCACCAAACTTGATACAAACTTCCTAAGTCCACGCCAAAACAGTAACAAACTTGGTACAAACTTCCTAAGTCCACGCCAAAACAGTAACAAACTTGGTACAAACTTCCTAAGTCCACGCCAAAACAGTAACAAACTTGGAACAAACTTCCTAAGTCCACGCCAAAACAGTAACAAACTTGATACAAACTTCCTAAGTCCACGCCAAAACAGCACCAAACTTGATACAAACTTTCTAAGTCCACGCCAAAACAGCACCAAACTTGGTACAAACTTCCTAAGTCCACGCCAAAACAGTAACAAACTTGGTACAAACTTCCTAAGTCCACGCCAAAACAGCACCAAACTTGGTACAAACTTCCTAAGTCCACGCCAAAACAGTAACAAACTTGGTACAAACTTCCCAAGTCCACGCCAAAACAGCACCAAACTTGGTACAAACTTCCTAAGTCCACGCCAAAACAGCACCAAACTTGGTACAAACTTCCTAAGTCCACGCCAAAACAGTAACAAACTTGGTACAAACTTCCTAAGTCCACGCCAAAACAGTAACAAACTTGGTACAAACTTCCTAAGTCCACGCCAAAACAGTAACAAACTTGGTACAAACTTCCTAAGTCCACGCCAAAACAGTAAAAAACTTGGTACAAACTTCCTAAGGCCACGCGAAAACAGTAACAAACTTGGTACAAACTTCGTAAGTCCACGCCAAAACAGTAACAAACTTGGAACAAACTTCCTAAGTCCACGCCAAAACAGTAACAAACTTGGTACAAACTTCCTAAGTCCACGCCAAAACAGTAACAAACTTGGTACAAACTTCCTAAGTCCACGCCAACACAGTAACAAACTTGGTACAAACTTCCTAAGACAACGCCAAAACAGCACCAAACTTGATACAAACTTCCTAAGTCCACGCCAAAACATCACCAAACTTGGTACAAACTTCGTAAGACCACGCCAAAACAGCACCAAACTTGATACAAACTTCCTAAGTCCACGCCAAAACATCACCAAACTTGGTACAACCTTCCTAAGTCCGCGCCAAAACATCACCAAACTTGGTACAAACTTCCTAAGTCCACGCCAAAACAGTAACAAACTTGGTACAAACTTCCTAAGTCCACGCCAAAACAGTAACAAACTTGGTACAAACTTCCTAAGTCCACGCCAAAACAGCACCAAACTTGGTACAAACTTCCTAAGTCCACGCCAAAACAGCACCAAACTTGGTACAAACTTCGTAAGTCCGCGCCAAAACAGCACCAAACTTGGTACAAACTTTCTAAGTCCACGCCAAAACAGTAACAAACTTGGTACAAACTTCCTAAGTCCACGCCAAAACAGTAACAAACTTGGTACAAACTTCCTAAGTCCACGCCAAAACAGCACCAAACTTGGTACAAACTTCCTAAGTCCACGCCAAAACAGTAACAAACTTGGTACAAACTTCCTAAGTCCACGCCAAAACAGCACCAAACTTGATACAAACTTCCTAAGTCCACGCCAAAACAGCACCAAACTTGGTACAAACTTCCTAAGTCCACGCATAAACAGTAACAAACTTGGTACAAACTTCCTAAGTCCACGCCAAAACAGCACCAAACTTGATACAAACTTTCTAAGTCCACGCCAAAACAGCACCAAACTTGGTACAAACTTCCTAAGTCCACGCCAAAACAGTAACAAACTTGGTACAAACTTCCTAAGTCCACGCCAAAACAGTAACAAACTTGGTACAAACTTCCTAAGACCACGCCAAAACAGCACCAAACTTGGTACAAACTTCGTAAGTCCACGCCAAAACAGTAACAAACTTGGTACAAACTTCCTAAGTCCACGCCAAAACAGTAACAAACTTGGTACAAACTTCCTAAGTCCACGCCAAAACAGTAACAAACTTGGTACAAACTTCCTAAGTCCACGCCAAAACAGCACCAAACTTGGTACAAACTTCCTAAGTCCACGCCAAAACAGTAACAAACTTGGTACAAACTTCCTAAGTCCACGCCAAAACAGCACCAAACTTGGTACAAACTTCGTAAGTCCGCATCAAAACAGCACCAAACTTGGTACAAACTTCGTAAGTCCGCGCCAAAACAGCACCAAACTTGGTACAAACTTCCTAAGTCCACGCCAAAACAGTAACAAACTTGGTAAAAACTTCCTAAGTCCACGCCAAAACAGTAACAAACTTGGTACAAACTTCCTAAGTCCACGCCAAAACAGCACCAAACTTGATACAAACTTTCTAAGTCCACGCCAAAACAGCACCAAACTTGGTACAAACTTCCTAAGTCCACGCCAAAACAGTAACAAACTTGGTACAAACTTCCTAAGTCCACGCCAAAACAGTAACAAACTTGGTACAAACTTCCTAAGTCCACGCCAAAACAGCACCAAACTTGATACAAACTTTCTAAGTCCACGCCAAAACAGCACCAAACTTGATACAAACTTCCTAAGTCCACGCCAAAACAGTAACAAACTTGGTACAAACTTCCTAAGTCCACGCCAAAACAGTAACAAACTTGGTACAAACTTCCTAAGTCCACGCCAAAACAGTAACAAACTTGGAACAAACTTCCTAAGTCCACGCCAAAACAGTAACAAACTTGATACAAACTTCCTAAGTCCACGCCAAAACAGCACCAAACTTGATACAAACTTTCTAAGTCCACGCCAAAACAGCACCAAACTTGGTACAAACTTCCTAAGTCCACGCCAAAACAGTAACAAACTTGGTACAAACTTCCTAAGTCCACGCCAAAACAGCACCAAACTTGGTACAAACTTCCTAAGTCCACGCCAAAACAGTAACAAACTTGGTACAAACTTCCCAAGTCCACGCCAAAACAGCACCAAACTTGGTACAAACTTCCTAAGTCCACGCCAAAACAGCACCAAACTTGGTACAAACTTCCTAAGTCCACGCCAAAACAGTAACAAACTTGGTACAAACTTCCTAAGTCCACGCCAAAACAGTAACAAACTTGGTACAAACTTCCTAAGTCCACGCCAAAACAGTAACAAACTTGGTACAAACTTCCTAAGTCCACGCCAAAACAGTAAAAAACTTGGTACAAACTTCCTAAGGCCACGCGAAAACAGTAACAAACTTGGTACAAACTTCGTAAGTCCACGCCAAAACAGTAACAAACTTGGAACAAACTTCCTAAGTCCACGCCAAAACAGTAACAAACTTGGTACAAACTTCCTAAGTCCACGCCAAAACAGTAACAAACTTGGTACAAACTTCCTAAGTCCACGCCAACACAGTAACAAACTTGGTACAAACTTCCTAAGACAACGCCAAAACAGCACCAAACTTGATACAAACTTCCTAAGTCCACGCCAAAACATCACCAAACTTGGTACAAACTTCGTAAGACCACGCCAAAACAGCACCAAACTTGATACAAACTTCCTAAGTCCACGCCAAAACATCACCAAACTTGGTACAACCTTCCTAAGTCCACGCCAAAACATCACCAAACTTGGTACAAACTTCGTAAGTCCGCGCCAAAACAGCACCAAACTTGGTACAAACTTCGTAAGTCCGCGCCAAAACAGCACCAAACTTGGTACAAACTTCCTAAGTCCACGCCAAAACAGTAACAAACTTGGTACAAACTTCCTAAGTCCACGCCAAAACAGCACCAAACTTGGTACAAACTTCCTAAGTCCACGCCAAAACAGCACCAAACTTGGTACAAACTTCGTAAGTCCGCGCCAAAACAGCACCAAACTTGGTACAAACTTCCTAAGTCCACGCCAAAACAGTAACAAACTTGGTACAAACTTCCTAAGTCCACGCCAAAACAGTAACAAACTTGGTACAAACTTCCTAAGTCCACGCCAAAACAGCACCAAACTTGGTACAAACTTCCTAAGTCCACGCCAAAACAGTAACAAACTTGGTACAAACTTCCTAAGTCCACGCCAAAACAGCACCAAACTTGATACAAACTTCCTAAGTCCACGCCAAAACAGCACCAAACTTGGTACAAACTTCCTAAGTCCACGCATAAACAGTAACAAACTTGGTACAAACTTCCTAAGTCCACGCCAAAACAGCACCAAACTTGATACAAACTTTCTAAGTCCACGCCAAAACAGCACCAAACTTGGTACAAACTTCCTAAGTCCACGCCAAAACAGTAACAAACTTGGTACAAACTTCCTAAGTCCACGCCAAAACAGTAACAAACTTGGTACAAACTTCCTAAGACCACGCCAAAACAGCACCAAACTTGGTACAAACTTCGTAAGTCCGCGCCAAAACAGCACCAAACTTGGTACAAACTTCCTAAGTCCACGCCAAAACAGTAACAAACTTGGTACAAACATCCTAAGTCCAAGCCAAAACAGCACCAAACTTGGTACAAACTTCGTAAGTCCGCGCCAAAACAGCAACAAACTTGGTACAAACTTCGTAAGTTCGCGCCAAAACAGCACCAAACTTGGTACAAACTTCGTAAGTCCGCGCCAAAACAGCACCAAACTTGGTACAAACTTCCTAAGTCCACGCCAAAACAGTAACAAACTTGGTACAAACTTCCTAAGTCCACGCCAAAACAGTAACAAACTTGGTACAAACTTCCTAAGTCCACGCCAAAACAGTAACAAACTTGGTACAAACTTCCTAAGTCCACGCCAAAACATCACCAAACTTGGTACAAACTTCGTAAGTCCGCGCCAAAACAGCACCAAACTTGGTACAAACTTCCTAAGTCCACGCCAAAACAGTAACAAACTTGGTACAAACATCCTAAGTCCAAGCCAAAACAGCACCAAACTTGGTACAAACTTCGTAAGTCCGCGCCAAAACAGCACCAAACTTGGTACAAACTTCGTAAGTCCGCGCCAAAACAGCACCAAACTTGGTACAAACTTCGTAAGTCCGCGCCAAAACAGCACCAAACTTGGTACAAACTTCCTAAGTCCACGCCAAAACAGCACCAAACTTGGTACAAACTTCCTAAGTCCACGCCAAAACAGTAACAAACTTGGTACAAACTTCCTAAGTCCACGCCAAAACAGTAACAAACTTGGTACAAACTTCCTAAGTCCACGCCAAAACAGTAACAAACTTGGTACAAACTTCCTAAGTCCACGCCAAAACAGTAACAAACTTGGTACAAACTTCCTAAGTCCACGCCAAAACATCACCAAACTTGGTACAAACTTCCTAAGTCCACGCCAAAACAGTAACAAACTTGGTACAAACTTCCTAAGTCCACGCCAAAACAGCACCAAACTTGGTACAAACTTCGTAAGTCCGCGCCAAAACAGAAACAAACTTGGTACAAACTTCATAAGACCACGCCAAAACAGTAACAAACTTGGTACAAACTTCCTAAGTCCACGCCAAAACAGTAACAAACTTGGTACAAACTTCCTAAGTCCACGCCAAAACAGTAACAAACTTGGTACAAACTTCCTAAGTCCGCGCCAAAACAGTAACAAACTTGGTACAAACTTCCTAAGTCCACGCCAAAACAGTAACAAACTTGGTACAAACTTCCTAAGTCCACGCCAAAACAGCACCAAACTTGGTACAAACTTCGTAAGTCCACGCCAAAACATCACCAAACTTGGTACAAACTTCCTAAGTCCACGCCAAAACAGCACCAAACTTGATACAAACTTCCTAAGTCCACGCCAAAACATCACCAAACTTGATACAAACTTTCTAAGTCCACGCCAAAACAGCACCAAACTTGGTACAAACTTCGTAAGTCCGCGCCAAAACAGCACCAAACTTGGTACAAACTTCCTAAGTCCACGCCAAAACAGTAACAAACTTGGTACAAACTTCCTAAGTCCACGCCAAAACAGTAACAAACTTGGTACAAACTTCCTAAGTCCACGCCAAAACAGCACCAAACTTGATACAAACTTTCTAAGTCCACGCCAAAACAGTAACAAACTTGGTACAAACTTCCTAAGTCCACGCCAAAACAGCACCAAACTTGGTACAAACTTCGTAAGTCCGCGCCAAAACAGCACCAAACTTGGTACAAACTTCCTAAGTCCACGCCAAAACAGTAACAAACTTGGTAAAAACTTCCTAAGTCCACGCCAAAACAGTAACAAACTTGGTACAAACTTCCTAAGTCCACGCCAAAACAGCACCAAACTTGGTACAAACTTCGTAAGTCCGCGCTAAAACAGCACCAAACTTGGTACAAACTTCCTAAGTCCACGCCAAAACAGTAACAAACTTGGTACAAACTTCCTAAGTCCACGCCAAAACAGTAACAAACTTGGTACAAACTTCCTAAGTCCACGCCAAAACAGTAACAAACTTGGTACAAACTTCCTAAGTCCACGCCAAAACAGTAACAAACTTGGTACAAACTTCCTAAGTCCACGCCAAAACAGCACCAAACTTGGTACAAACTTCCTAAGTCCACGCCAAAACAGTAACAAACTTGGTACAAACTTCCTAAGTCCACGCCAAAACAGTAACAAACTTGGTACAAACTTCCTAAGTCCACGCCAAAACAGTAACAAACTTGGTACAAACTTCCTAAGTCCACGCCAAAACAGTAACAAACTTGGTACAAACTTCCTAAGTCCACGCCAAAACAGTAACAAACTTGGTACAAACTTCCTAAGTCCACGCCAAAACTGTAACAAACTTGGTACAAACTTCCTAAGTCCACGCCAAAACAGTAACAAACTTGGTACAAACTTCCTAAGTCCACGCCAAAACAGCACCAAACTTGGTACAAACTTCCTAAGTCCACGCCAAAACAGTAACAAACTTGGTACAAACTTCCTAAGTCCACGCCAAAACAGTAACAAACTTGGTACAAACTTCCTAAGTCCACGCCAAAACAGCACCAAACTTGGTACAAACTTCCTAAGTCCACGCCAAAACAGTAACAAACTTGGTACAAACTTCCTAAGTCCACGCCAAAACAGTAACAAACTTGGTACAAACTTCCTAAGTCCACGCCAAAACAGCACCAAACTTGGTACAAACTTCCTAAGTCCACGCCAAAACAGCACCAAACTTGGTACAAACTTCCTAAGTCCACGCCAAAATAGCACCAAACTTGATACAAACTTCCTAAGTCCACGCCAAAACAGCACCAAACTTGGTACTAACTTCCTAAGTCCACGCCAAAACAGCACCAAACTTTGTACAAACTTCGTCAGTCCGCGCCAAAACAGAAACAAACTTGGTACAAACTTCCTAAGTCCACGCCAAAACAGTTACAAACTTGGTGCAAAGTTCCTAAGTCCACGCCAAAACAGTAACAAACTTGGTACAAACTTCCTTAGTCCACGCCAAAACAGCACCAAACTTGGTACAAACTTCCTAAGTCCACGCCAAAACAGCACCAAACTTGGTACAAACTTCGTAAGTCCGCGCCAAAACAGAAACAAACTTGGTACAAACTTCCTAAGTCCACGCCAAAACAGCACCAAACTTGGTACAAACTTCCTAAGTCCACGCCAAAACAGTAACAAACTTGATACAAACTTCCTAAGTCCACGCCAAAACAGTAACAAACTTGGTACAAACTTCCTCAGTCCACGCCAAAACAGCACCAAACTTGGTACAAACTTCCTAAGTCCACGCCAAAACAGTAACAAACTTGGTACAAACTTCCTAAGTCCACGCCAAAACAGTAACAAACTTGGTACAAACTTCCTAAGTCCACGCCAAAACAGTAACAAACTTGGTACAAACTTCCTAAGTCCACGCCAAAACAGCACCAAACTTGGTACAAACTTCCTAAGTCCACGCCAAAACAGTAACAAACTTGGTACAAACTTCCTAAGTCCACGCCAAAACAGCACCAAACTTGATACAAACTTCCTAAGTCCACGCCAAAACAGTAACAAACTTGGTACAAACTTCCTAAGACCACGCCAAAACAGTAACAAACTTGGTACAAGCTACCTAAGTCCACGCCAAAACAGCACCAAACTTGGTACAAACTTCCTAAGTCCACGCCAAAATAGCACCAAACTTGATACAAACTTCCTAAGTCCACGCCAAAACAGTAACAAACTTGGTAAAAACTTCCTAAGTCCACGCCAAAACAGTTACAAACTTGGTGCAAAGTTCCTAAGTCCACGCCAAAACAGAAACAAACTAGGTACAAACTTCCTAAGTCCACGCCAAAACAGCACCAAACTTGATACAAACTTCCTAAGTCCACGCCAAAACAGTAACAAACTTGGTGCAAAGTTCCTAAGTCCACGCCAAAACAGCACCAAACTTGGTACAAACTTCCTAAGTCCACGCCAAAACAGTAACAAACTTGGTACAAACTTCCTAAGTCCACGCCAAAACAGCACCAAACTTGGTACAAACTTCCTAAGTCCACGCCAAAACATCACCAAACTTGGTAAAAACTTCCTAAGTCCACGCCAAAACAGCACCAAACTTGGTACAAACTTCGTAAGTCCGCGCCAAAACAGAAACAAACTTGGTACAAACTTCCTAAGTCCACGCCAAAACAGCACCAAACTTGGTACAAACTTCATAAGTCCACGCCAAAACAGTAACAAACTTGGTACAAACTTCCTAAGTCCACGCCAAAACAGTAACAAACTTGGTACAAACTTCCTAAGTCCACGCCAAAACAGTAACAAACTTGGTACAAACTTCGTAAGTCCACGCCAAAACAGCACCAAACTTGGTAAAAACTTCGCAAGTCCACGCCAAAACAGTAACAAACTTGGTACAAACTTCCTAAGTCCACGCCAAAACCGCACCAAACTTGGTACAAACTTCCTAAGTCCACGCCAAAACAGTAACAAACTTGGTACAAACTTCCTAAGTCCACGCCAAAACAGTAACAAACTTGGTACAAACTTCCTAAGTCCACGCCAAAACAGCACCAAACTTGGTACAAACTTCCTAAGTCCACGCCAAAACAGTAACAAACTTGGTACAAACTTCCTAAGTCCACGCCAAAACAGCACCAAACTTGATACAAACTTTCTAAGTCCACGCCAAAACAGCACCAAACTTGATACAAACTTCCTAAGTCCACGCCAAAACAGTAACAAACTTGGTACAAACTTCCTAAGTCCACGCCAAAACAGCACCAAACTTGGTACAAACTTCCTAAGTCCACGCCAAAACATCACCAAACTTGGTACAAACTTCGTAAGTCCGCGCCAAAACAGCACCAAACTTGGTTCAAACTTCCTAAGTCCACGCCAAAACAGTAACAAACTTGGTACAAACTTCCTAAGTCCACGCCAAAACAGTAACAAACTTGGTACAAACTTCCTAAGTCCACGCCAAAACAGTAACAAACTTGGTACAAACTTCCTAAGTCCACGCCAAAACAGCACCAAACTTGATACAAACTTCCTAAGTCCACGCCAAAACAGCACCAAACTTGATACAAACTTCCTAAGTCCACGCCAAAACAGTAACAAACTTGGTACAAACTTCCTAAGTCCACGCCAAAACAGTAACAAACTTGGTACAAACTTCCTAAGTCCACGCCAAAACAGTAACAAACTTGGTACAAACTTCCTAAGTCCACGCCAAAACAGCACCAAACTTGGTACAAACTTCCTAAGTCCACGCCAAAACAGTAACAAACTTGGTACAAACTTCCTAAGTCGACGCCAAAACAGCACCAAACTTGGTACAAACTTCCTAAGTCCACGCCAAAACAGCACCAAACTTGGTACAAACTTCCTAAGTCCACGCCAAAACAGCACCAAACTTGATACAAACTTCCTAAGTCCACGCCAAAACAGCACCAAACTAGGTACAAACTTCCTAAGTCCACGCCAAAACAGCACCAAACTTGATACAAACTTCCTAAGTCCACGCCAAAACAGTAACAAACTTGGTACAAACTTCCTAAGACCACGCCAAAACAGTAACAAACTTGGTACAAGCTACCTAAGTCCACGCCAAAACAGCACCAAACTTGGTACAAACTTCCTAAGTCCACGCCAAAACAGCACCAAACTTGATACAAACTTCCTAAGTCCACGCCAAAACAGTAACAAACTTGGTACAAACTTCCTAAGTCCACGCCAAAACAGTTACAAACTTGGTGCAAAGTTCCTAAGTCCACGCCAAAACAGAAACAAACTAGGTACAAACTTCCTAAGTCCACGCCAAAACAGCACCAAACTTGATACAAACTTCCTAAGTCCACGCCAAAACAGTAACAAACTTGGTGCAAAGTTCCTAAGTCCACGCCAAAACAGTAACAAACTTGGTACAAACTTCCTAGGTCCACGCCAAAACAGCACCAAACTTGGTACAAACTTCCTAAGTCCACGCCAAAACAGTAACAAACTTGGTACAAACTTCCTAAGTCCACGCCAAAACAGCACCAAACTTGGTACAAACTTCCTAAGTCCACGCCAAAACATCACCAAACTTGGTACAAACTTCCTAAGTCCACGCCAAAACAGCACCAAACTTTGTACAAAATTCGTCAGTCCGCGCCAAAACAGAAACAAACTTTATACAAACTTCCTAAGTCCACGCCAAAACAGCACCAAACTTGGTACAAACTTCATAAGTCCACGCCAAAACAGTAACAAACTTGGTACAAACTTCCTAAGTCCACGCCAAAACAGTAACAAACTTGGTACAAACTTCCTAAGTCCACGCCAAAACAGTAACAAACTTGGTACAAACTTCGTAAGTCCACGCCAAAACAGCACCAAACTTGGTACAAACTTCGTAAGTCCACGCCAAAACAGTAACAAACTTGGTACAAACTTCCTAAGTCCACGCCAAAACAGCACCAAACTTGGTACAAACTTCCTAAGTCCACGCCAAAACAGTAACAAACTTGGTACAAACTTCCTAAGTCCACGCCAAAACAGTAACAAACTTGGTACAAACTTCCTAAGTCCACGCCAAAACAGCACCAAACTTGGTACAAACTTCCTAAGTCCACGCCAAAACAGTAACAAACTTGGTACAAACTTCCTAAGTCCACGCCAAAACAGCACCAAACTTGATACAAACTTTCTAAGTCCACGCCAAAACAGCACCAAACTTGATACAAACTTCCTAAGTCCACGCCAAAACAATAACAAACTTGGTACAAACTTCCTAAGTCCACGCCAAAACAGCACCAAACTTGGTACAAACTTCCTAAGTCCACGCCAAAACATCACCAAACTTGGTACAAACTTCGTAAGTCCGCGCCAAAACAGCACCAAACTTGGTTCAAACTTCCTAAGTCCACGCCAAAACAGTAACAAACTTGGTACAAACTTCCTAAGTCCACGCCAAAACAGTAACAAACTTGGTACAAACTTCCTAAGTCCACGCCAAAACAGTAACAAACTTGGTACAAACTTCCTAAGTCCACGCCAAAACAGCACCAAACTTGATACAAACTTCCTAAGTCCACGCCAAAACAGCACCAAACTTGATACAAACTTCCTAAGTCCACGCCAAAACAGAAACAAACTAGGTACAAACTTCCTAAGTCCACGCCAAAACAGTAACAAACTTGGTACAAACTTCCTAAGTCCACGCCAAAACAGCACCAAACTTGGTACAAACTCCCTAAGTCCACGCCAAAACAGCACCAAACTTGGTACAAACTTCCTAAGTCCACGCCAAAACAGTAACAAACTTGGTACAAACTTCCTAAGTCCACGCCAAAACAGTAACAAACTTGGTACAAACTTCCTAAGTCCACGCCAAAACAGTAACAAACTTGGTACAAACTTCCTAAGTCCACGCCAAAACAGTAACAAACTTGGTACAAACTTCCTAAGTCCACGCCAAAACAGTAACAAACTTGGTACAAACTTCCTAAGTCCACGCCAAAACAGCACCAAACTTGGTACAAACTTCCTAAGTCCACGCCAAAACAGTAACAAACTTGGTACAAACTTCCTAAGTCCACGCCAAAACACTAACAAACTTGGTACAAACTTCGTAAGTCCGCGCCAAAACAGCACCAAACTTGGTACAAACTTCGTAAGTCCGCGCCAAAACAGCACCAAACTTGGTACAAACTTCGTAAGTCCGCGCCAAAACAGCACCAAACTTGGTACAAACTTCCTAAGTCCACGCCAAAACAGCACCAAACTTGGTACAAACTTCCTAAGTCCACGCCAAAACAGTAACAAACTTAGTACAAACTTCCTAAGTCCACGCCAAAACAGAAACAAACTTGGTACAAACTTCCTAAGTCCACGCCAAAACAGTAACAAACTTGGTACAAACTTCCTAAGTCCACGCCAAAACAGTAACAAACTTGAAACAAACTTCCTAAGTCCACGCCAAAACAGTAACAAACTTGAAACAAACTTCCTAAGTCCGCGCCAAAACAGAAACAAACTTGGTACAAACTTCCTAAGTCCACGCCAAAACAGTAACAAACTTGGTTCAAACTTCTTAAGTCCACGCCAAAACAGAAACAAACTTGGTACAAACTTCCTAAGTCCACGCCAAAACAGTAACAAACTTGAAACAAACTTCCTAAGTCCACGCCAAAACAGCACCAAACTTGGTACAAACTTCGTAAGTCCGCGCCAAAACAGCACCAAACTTGGTACAAACTTCCTAAGTCCACGCCAAAACAGCACCAAACTTGGTACAAACTTCCTAAGTCCACGCCAAAACAGCACCAAACTTGATACAAACTTCCTAAGTCCGCGCCAAAACAGAAACAAACTTGGTACAAACTTCGTAAGTCCGCGCCAAAACAGCACCAAACTTGGTACAAACTTCCTAAGTCCACGCCAAAACAGTAACAAACTTGGTACAAACTTCCTAAGTCCACGCCAAAACAGCACCAAACTTGGTACAAACTTCGTAAGTCCACGCCAAAACAGAAACAAACTTGGTACAAACTTCCTAAGTCCACGCCAAAACAGAAACAAACTAGGTACAAACTTCCTAAGTCCACGCCAAAATAGAAACAAACTAGGTACAAACTTCCTAAGTCCACGCCAAAACAGCACCAAACTTGATACAAACTTCCTAAGTCCACGCCAAAACAGTAACAAACTTGGTAAAAAACTTCCTAAGTCCACGCCAAAACAGTAACAAACTTGGTACAAACTTCCTAAGTCCACGCCAAAACAGCACCAAACTTGGTACAAACTTCCTAAGTCCACGCCAAAACAGTAACAAACTTGGTACAAACTTCCTAAGTCCACGCCAAAACAGTAACAAACTTGGTACAAACTTCCTAAGTCCACGCCAAAACAGTAACAAACTTGGTACAAACTTCCTAAGTCCACGCCAAAACAGCACCAAACTTGGTACAAACTTCCTAAGTCCACGCCAAAACAGTATCAAACTTGGTACAAACTTCGTAAGTCCGCGCCAAAACAGCACCAAACTTGGTACAAACAATGTAAGTCCGCGCCAAAACAGCACCAAACTTGGTACAAACTTCGTAAGTCCGCGCCAAAACAGCACCAAACTTGGTACAAACTTCCTAAGTCCACGCCAAAACAGCACCAAACTTGGTACAAACTTCCTAAGTCCACGCCAAAACAGTAACAAACTTGGTACAAACTTCCTAAGTCCACGCCAAAACAGTAACAAACTTGGTACAAACTTCCTAAGTCCACGCCAAAACAGTAACAAACTTGGTACAAACTTCCTAAGTCCACGCCAAAACAGCACCAAACTTGATACAAACTTCCTAAGTCCACGCCAAAACAGTAACAAACTTGGTACAAACTTCCTAAGTCCACGCCAAAACAGCACCAAACTTGGTACAAACTTCCTAAGTCCACGCCAAAACAGTAACAAACTTGGTACAAACTTCCTAAGTCCACGCCAAAACAGTAACAAACTTGGTACAAACTTCCTAAGTCCACGCCAAAACAGCACCAAACTTGATACAAACTTCCTAAGTCCACGCCAAAACAGTAACAAACCTGGTACAAACTTCCTAAGTCCACGCCAAAACAGTAACAAACTTGGTACAAACTTCCTAAGTCCACGCCAAAACAGTAACAAACTTGGTACAAACTTCCTAAGTCCACGCCAAAACAGCACCAAACTTGATACAAACTTCCTAAGTCCACGCCAAAACAGTAACAAACTTGGTACAAACTTCGTAAGTCCGCGCCAAAACAGAAACAAACTTGGTACAAACTTCCTAAGTCCACGCCAAAACAGAAACAAACTAGGTACAAACTTCCTAGGTCCACGCCAAAACAGCACCAAACTTGGTAGAAACTTCGTAAGTCCGCGCCAAAACAGCACCAAACTTGGTACAAACTTCCTAAGTCCACGCCAAAACAGCACCAAACTTGGTACAAACTTCGTAAGTCCGCGCCAAAACAGCACCAAACTTGGTACAAACTTCCTAAGTCCACGCCAAAACCGTAACAAACTTGGTACAATTTTCCTAAGTCCACGCCAAAACAGTAACAAACTTGGTACAAACTTCCTAAGTCCACGCCAAAACAGCACCAAACTTGGTACAATTTTCCTAAGTCCGCGCCAAAACAGAAACAAACTTGGTACAAACTTCCTAAGTCCACGCCAAAACAGAAACAAACTAGGTACAAACTTCCTAAGTCCACGCCAAAACAGCACCAAACTTGGTACAAACTTCGTAAGTCCGCGCCAAAACAGCACCAAACTTGGTACAAACTTCCTAAGTCCACGCCAAAACAGCACCAAACTTGGTACAAACTTCGTAAGTCCGCGCCAAAACAGCACCAAACTTGGTACAAACTTCCTAAGTCCACGCCAAAACAGTAACAAACTTGGTACAAACTTTCTAAGTCCACGCCAAAACAGCACCAAACTTGATACAAACTTCCTAAGTCCACGCCAAAACAGTAACAAACTTGGTACAAACTTCCTAAGTCCACGCCAAAACAGTAACAAACTTGGTACAAACTTCCTAAGTCCACGCCAAAACAGCACCAAACTTGATACAAACTTCCTAAGTCCGCGCCAAAACAGAAACAAACTTGGTACAAACTTCCTAAGTCCACGCCAAAACAGTAACAAACTTGGTACAATTTTCCTAAGTCCACGCCAAAACAGCACCAAACTTGGTACAAACTTCCTAAGTCCACGCCAAAACAGTAACAAACTTGGTACAAACTTCCTAAGTCCACGCCAAAACAGCACCAAACTTGGTACAAACTTCCTAAGTCCACGTCAAAACAGTAACAAACTTGGTACAAACTTCCTAAGTCCACGCCAAAACAGTAACAAACTTGGTACAAACTTCCTTAGTCCACGCCAAAACAGTAACAAACTTAGTACAAACTTCCTAAGTCCACGCCAAAACAGCACCAAACTTGGTACAATTTTCCTAAGTCCACGCCAAAACAGTAACAAACTTGATACAAACTTCCTAAGTCCGCGCCAAAACAGTAACAAACTTGGTACAAACTTCCTAAGTCCACGCCAAAACAGCACCAAACTTGGTACAAACTTCCTAAGTCCACGCCAAAACAGTAACAAACTTGGTACAAACTTCCTAAGTCCACGCCAAAACAGTAACAAACTTGGTACAAACTTCCTAAGTCCACGCCAAAACAGCACCAAACTTGGTACAAACTTCCTAAGTCCACGCCAAAACAGTAACAAACTTGGTACAAACTTCCTAAGTCCACGCCAAAACAGTAACAAACTTGGTACAAACTTCCTTAGTCCACGCCAAAACAGTAACAAACTTGGTACAAACTTCCTAAGTCCACGCCAAAACAGTAACAAACTTGGTACAAACTTCCTAAGTCCACGCCAAAACAGCACCAAACTTGGTACAAACTTCCTAAGTCCACGCCAAAACAGCACCAAACTTGGTACAAACTTCCTAAGTCCACGCCAAAACAGCACCAAACTTGGTACAAACTTCCTAAGTCCACGCCAAAACAGTAACAAACTTGGTACAAACTTCCTAAGTCCACGCCAAAACAGTAACAAACTTAGTACAAACTTCCTAAGTCCACGCCAAAACAGCACCAAACTTGGTACAATTTTCCTAAGTCCACGCCAAAACAGTAACAAACTTGATACAAACTTCCTAAGTCCGCGCCAAAACAGTAACAAACTTGGTACAAACTTCCTAAGTCCACGCCAAAACAGCACCAAACTTGGTACAAACTTCCTAAGTCCACGCCAAAACAGTAACAAACTTGGTACAAACTTCCTAAGTCCACGCCAAAACAGTAACAAACTTGGTACAAACTTCCTAAGTCCACGCCAAAACAGCACCAAACTTGGTACAAACTTCCTAAGTCCACGCCAAAACAGTAACAAACTTGGTACAAACTTCCTAAGTCCACGCCAAAACAGTAACAAACTTGGTACAAACTTCCTAAGTCCACGCCAAAACAGCACCAAACTTGGAACAAACTTCGTAAGTCCACGCCAAAACAGAAACAAACTTGGTACAAACTTCCTAAGTCCACGCCAAAACAGCAACAAACTTGGTACAAACTTCCTAAGTCCACGCCAAAACAGTAACAAACTTGGTACAAACTTCCTAAGTCCACGCCAAAACAGTAACAAACTTGGTACAAACTTCCTAAGTCCACGCCAAAACAGCACCAAACTTGGTACAAACTTCCTAAGTCCACGCCAAAACAGTAACAAACTTGGTACAAACTTCCTAAGTCCACGCCAAAACAGCACCAAACTAGTAACAAACTTCCTAAGTCCACGCCAAAACAGTAACAAACTTGGTACAAACTTCCTAAGTCCACGCCAAAACAGCACCAAACTTGATACAAACTTCCTAAGTCCACGCCAAAACATCACCAAACTTGGTACAAACGTCGTAAGTCCACGCCAAAACAGCACCAAACTTGGTACAAACTTCCTAAGTCCACGCCAAAACAGCACCAAACTTGGTACAAACTTCCTAAGTCCACGCCAAAACAGTAACAAACTTGGAACAAACTTCGTAAGTCCACGCCAAAACAGAAACAAACTTGGTACAAACTTCCTAAGTCCACGCCAAAACAGCACCAAACTTGGTACAAACTTCCTAAGTCCACGCCAAAACAGTAACAAACTTGGTACAAACTTCCTAAGTCCACGCCAAAACAGTAACAAACTTGGTACAAACTTCCTAAGTCCACGCCAAAACAGCACCAAACTTGGTACAAACTTCCTAAGTCCACGCCAAAACAGCACCAAACTTGGTACAAACTTCCTAAGTCCACGCCAAAACAGTAACAAACTTGGTACAAACTTCCTAAGTCCACGCCAAAACAGTAACAAACTTGGTACAAACTTCCTAAGTCCACGCCAAAACAGCACCAAACTTGATACAAACTTCCTAAGTCCACGCCAAAACAGTAACAAACTTGGTACAAACTTCCTAAGTCCACGCCAAAACAGCACCAAACTTGGTACAAACTTCCTAAGTCCACGCCAAAACAGTAACAAACTTGGTACAAACTTCCTAAGTCCACGCCAAAACAGTAACAAACTTGGTACAAACTTCCTAAGTCCACGCCAAAACAGCACCAAACTTGGTACAAACTTCCTAAGTCCACGCCAAAACAGTAACAAACTTGGTACAAACTTCCTAAGTCCACGCCAAAACAGCACCAAACTTGGTACAAACTTCCTAAGTCCACGCCAAAACAGCACCAAACTTGGTACAAACTTCCTAAGTCCACGCCAAAACAGCACCAAACTTGGTACAAACTTCCTAAGTCCACGCCAAAACAGTAACAAACTTAGTACAAACTTCCTAAGTCCACGCCAAAACAGCACCAAACTTGGTACAATTTTCCTAAGTCCACGCCAAAACAGTAACAAACTTGATACAAACTTCCTAAGTCCGCGCCAAAACAGTAACAAACTTGGTACAAACTTCCTAAGTCCACGCCAAAACAGCACCAAACTTGGTACAAACTTCCTAAGTCCACGCCAAAACAGTAACAAACTTGGTACAAACTTCCTAAGTCCACGCCAAAACAGTAACAAACTTGGTACAAACTTCCTAAGTCCACGCCAAAACAGCACCAAACTTGGTACAAACTTCCTAAGTCCACGCCAAAACAGCACCAAACTTGGTACAAACTTCCTAAGTCCACGCCAAAACAGTAACAAACTTGGTACAAACTTCCTAAGTCCACGCCAAAACAGCACCAAACTTGGTACAAACTTCCTAAGTCCACGCCAAAACAGCACCAAACTTGGTACAAACTTCCTAAGTCCACGCCAAAACAGTAACAAACTTGGTACAAACTTCCTAAGTCCACGCCAAAACAGCACCAAACTTGGTACAAACTTCCTAAGTCCACGCCAAAACAGTAACAAACTTGGTACAAACTTCCTAAGTCCACGCCAAAACAGTAACAAACTTGGTACAAACTTCCTAAGTCCACGCCAAAACAGTAACAAACTTGGTACAAACTTCCTAAGTCCACGCCAAAACAGTAACAAACTTGAAACAAACTTCCTAAGTCCGCGCCAAAACAGAAACAAACTTGGTACAAACTTTCTAAGTCCACGCCAAAACAGTAACAAACTTGGTACAAACTTCCTAAGTCCACGCCAAAACAGTAACAAACTTGGTACAAACTTCCTAAGTCCACGCCAAAACAGTAACAAACTTGAAACAAACTTCCTAAGTCCGCGCCAAAACAGAAACAAACTTGGTACAAACTTCCTAAGTCCGCGCCAAAACAGAAACAAACTTGGTACAAACTTCCTAAGTCCACGCCAAAACAGTAACAAACTTGGTACAAACTTCCTAAGTCCACGCCAAAACAGTAACAAACTTGGTACAAACTTCGTAAGTCCGCGCCAAAACAGCACCAAACTTGGTACAAACTTCCTAAGTCCACGCCAAAACAGCACCAAACTTGGTACAAACTTCCTAAGTCCACGCCAAAACAGCACCAAACTTGGTACAAACTTCGTAAGTCCGCGCCAAAACAGCACCAAACTTGGTACAAACTTCCTAAGTCCACGCCAAAACAGTAACAAACTTGGTACAAACTTCGTAAGTCCGCGCCAAAACAGCACCAAACTTGGTACAAACTTCGTAAGTCCGCGCCAAAACAGCACCAAACTTGGTACAAACTTCGTAGGTCCGCGCCAAAACAGCACCAAACTTGGTACAAACTTCCTAAGTCCACGCCAAAACAGCACCAAACTTGGTACAAACTTCCTAAGTCCACGCCAAAACAGTAACAAACTTGGTACAAACTTCCTAAGTCCACGCCAAAACAGAAACAAACTTGGTACAAACTTCCTAAGTCCACGCCAAAACAGTAACAAACTTGGTACAAACTTTCTAAGTCCACGCCAAAACAGTAACAAACTTGGTACAAACTTCCTAAGTCCACGCCAAAACAGCACCAAACTTGATACAAACTTCCTAAGTCCGCGCCAAAACAGAAACAAACTTGGTACAAACTTCCTAAGTCCACGCCAAAACAGTAACAAACTTGGTACAAACTTCCTAAGTCCACGCCAAAACAGCACCAAACTTGGTACAATTTTCCTAAGTCCACGCCAAAACAGTAACAAACTTGGTACAAACTTCCTAAGTCCACGCCAAAACAGCACCAAACTTGGTACAATTTTCCTAAGTCCACGCCAAAACAGTAACAAACTTGGTACAAACTTCCTAAGTCCACGCCAAAACAGCACCCAGCTTGGTACAATTTTCCTAAGTCCACGCCAAAACAGCACCAAACTTGGTACAAACTTCCTAAGTCCACGCCAAAACAGTAACAAACTTGGTACAAACTTCCAAAGTCCACGCCAAAACAGTAACAAACTTGAAACAAACTTCCTAAGTCCACGCCAAAACAATAACAAACTTGAAACAAACTTCCTAAGTCCGCGCCAAAACAGAAACAAACTTGGTACAAACTTCCTAAGTCCACGCCAAAACAGTAACAAACTTGGTACAAACTTCCTAAGTCCACGCCAAAACAGTAACAAACTTGGTACAAACTTCCTAAGTCCACGCCAAAACAGTAACAAACTTGGTACAAACTTCCTAAGTCCACGCCAAAACAGTAACAAACTTGGTACAAACTTCCTAAGTCCACGCCAAAACAGCACCAAACTTGGTACAAACTTCCTAAGTCCACGCCAAAACAGTAACAAACTTGGTACAAACTTCCTAAGTCCACGCCAAAACAGTAACAAACTTGGTACAAACTTCCTAAGTCCACGCCAAAACAGTAACAAACTTGGTACAAACTTCCTAAGTCCGCGCCAAAACAGAAACAAACTTGGTACAAACTTCCTAAGTCCACGCCAAAACAGTAACAAACTTGGTACAAACTTCCTAAGTCCACGCCAAAACAGTAACAAACTTGGTACAAACTTCCTAAGTCCACGCCAAAACAGCACCAAACTTGGTACAAACTTCCTAAGTCCACGCCAAAACAGTAACAAACTTGGTACAAACTTCCTAAGTCCACGCCAAAACAGTAACAAACTTGGTACAAACTTCCTAAGTCCACGCCAAAACAGTAACAAACTTGGTACAAACTTCCTAAGTCCACGCCAAAACAGTAACAAACTTGGTACAAACTTCCTAAGTCCACGCCAAAACAGCACCAAACTTGGTACAAACTTCCTAAGTCCACGCCAAAACAGCACCAAACTTGATACAAACTTCCTAAGTCCACGCCAAAACAGCACCAAACTTGGTACAAACTTCCTAAGTCCACGCCAAAACAGTAACAAACTTGGTACAAACTTCCTAAGTCCACGCCAAAACAGCACCAAACTTGGTACAAACTTCCTAAGTCCACGCCAAAACAGCACCAAACTTGGTACAAACTTCCTAAGTCCACGCCAAAACAGTAACAAACTTGGTACAAACTTCGTAAGTCCGCGCCAAAACAGAAACAAACTTGGTACAAACTTCCTAAGTCCACGCCAAAACAGCACCAAACTTGGTACAAACTTCCTAAGTCCACGCCAAAACAGCACCAAACTTGGTACAAACTTCCTAAGTCCACGCCAAAACAGCACCAAACTTGGTACAAACTTCGTAAGTCCGCGCCAAAACAGCACCAAACTTGGTACAAACTTCCTAAGTCCACGCCAAAACAGCACCAAACTTGGTACAAACTTCCTAAGTCCACGCCAAAACAGTAACAAACTTGGTACAAACTTCCTAAGTCCACGCCAAAACAGAAACAAACTTGGTACAAACTTCCTAAGTCCACGCCAAAACAGTAACAAACTTGGTACAAACTTCCTAAGTCCGCGCCAAAACAGCACCAAACTTGGTACAAACTTCGTAAGTCCGCGCCAAAACAGCACCAAACTTGGTACAAAGTTCCTAAGTCCACGCAAAAACAGCACCAAACTTGGTACAAACTTCCTAAGTCCACGCCAAAACAGTAACAAACTTGGTACAAACTTCCTAAGTCCACGCCAAAACAGCACCAAACTTGGTACAAACTTCCTAAGTCCACGCCAAAACAGCACCAAACTTGGTACAAACTTCCTAAGTCCACGCCAAAACAGCACCAAACTTGGTACAAACTTCCTAAGTCCACGCCAAAACAGTAACAAACTTGGTACAAACTTCCTAAGTCCACGCCAAAACAGCACCAAACTTGGTACAAACTTCCTAAGTCCACGCCAAAACAGCACCAAACTTGGTACAAACTTCCTAAGTCCACGCCAAAACAGCACCAAACTTGGTACAAACTTCCTAAGTCCACGCCAAAACAGCACCAAACTTGGTACAAACTTCCTAAGTCCACGCCAAAACAGTAACAAACTTGGTACAAACTTCCTAAGTCCGCGCCAAAACAGCACCAAACTTGGTACAAACTTCGTAAGTCCGCGCCAAAACAGCACCAAACTTGGTACAAACTTCCTAAGTCCACGCCAAAACAGCACCAAACTTGGTACAAACTTCCTAAGTCCACGCCAAAACAGTAACAAACTTGGTACAAACTTCCTAAGTCCACGCCAAAACAGTAACAAACTTGAAACAAACTTCCTAAGTCCACGCCAAAACAGTAACAAACTTGAAACAAACTTCCTAAGTCCGCGCCAAAACAGAAACAAACTTGGTACAAACTTCCTAAGTCCACGCCAAAACAGTAACAAACTTGGTACAAACTTCTTAAGTCCACGCCAAAACAGAAACAAACTTGGTACAAACTTCCTAAGTCCACGCCAAAACAGTAACAAACTTGAAACAAACTTCCTAAGTCCACGCCAAAACAGCACCAAACTTGGTACAAACTTCGTAAGTCCGCGCCAAAACAGCACCAAACTTGGTACAAACTTCCTAAGTCCACGCCAAAACAGCACCAAACTTGGTACAAACTTCCTAAGTCCACGCCAAAACAGCACCAAACTTGATACAAACTTCCTAAGTCCGCGCCAAAACAGAAACAAACTTGGTACAAACTTCGTAAGTCCGCGCCAAAACAGCACCAAACTTGGTACAAACTTCCTAAGTCCACGCCAAAACAGTAACAAACTTGGTACAAACTTCCTAAGTCCACGCCAAAACAGCACCAAACTTGGTACAAACTTCGTAAGTCCGCGCCAAAACAGAAACAAACTTGGTACAAACTTCCTAAGTCCACGCCAAAACAGAAACAAACTAGGTACAAACTTCCTAAGTCCACGCCAAAACAGAAACAAACTAGGTACAAACTTCCTAAGTCCACGCCAAAACAGCACCAAACTTGATACAAACTTCCTAAGTCCACGCCAAAACAGTAACAAACTTGGTAAAAAACTTCCTAAGTCCACGCCAAAACAGTAACAAACTTGGTACAAACTTCCTAAGTCCACGCCAAAACAGCACCAAACTTGGTACAAACTTCCTAAGTCCACGCCAAAACAGTAACAAACTTGGTACAAACTTCCTAAGTCCACGCCAAAACAGTAACAAACTTGGTACAAACTTCCTAAGTCCACGCCAAAACAGTAACAAACTTGGTACAAACTTCCTAAGTCCACGCCAAAACAGCACCAAACTTGGTACAAACTTCCTAAGTCCACGCCAAAACAGTAACAAACTTGGTACAAACTTCGTAAGTCCGCGCCAAAACAGCACCAAACTTGGTACAAACTTCGTAAGTCCGCGCCAAAACAGCACCAAACTTGGTACAAACTTCGTAAGTCCGCGCCAAAACAGCACCAAACTTGGTACAAACTTCCTAAGTCCACGCCAAAACAGCACCAAACTTGGTACAAACTTCCTAAGTCCACGCCAAAACAGTAACAAACTTGGTACAAACTTCCTAAGTCCACGCCAAAACAGTAACAAACTTGGTACAAACTTCCTAAGTCCACGCCAAAACAGTAACAAACTTGGTACAAACTTCCTAAGTCCACGCCAAAACAGTAACAAACTTGGTACAAACTTCCTAAGTCCACGCCAAAACAGCACCAAACTTGGTACAAACTTCGTAAGTCCGCGCCAAAACAGAAACAAACTTGGTACAAACTTCCTAAGTCCACGCCAAAACAGAAACAAACTAGGTACAAACTTCCTAAGTCCACGCCACAACAGCACCAAACTTGGTACAAACTTCGTAAGTCCGCGCCAAAACAGCACCAAACTTGGTACAAACTTCCTAAGTCCACGCCAAAACAGCACCAAACTTGGTACAAACTTCGTAAGTCCGCGCCAAAACAGCACCAAACTTGGTACAAACTTCCTAAGTCCACGCCAAAACAGTAACAAACTTGGTACAATTTTCCTAAGTCCACGCCAAAACAGTAACAAACTTGGTACAAACTTCCTAAGTCCACGCCAAAACAGCACCAAACTTGGTACAATTTTCCTAAGTCCGCGCCAAAACAGAAACAAACTTGGTACAAACTTCCTAAGTCCACGCCAAAACAGAAACAAACTAGGTACAAACTTCCTAAGTCCACGCCAAAACAGCACCAAACTTGGTACAAACTTCGTAAGTCCGCGCCAAAACAGCACCAAACTTGGTACAAACTTCCTAAGTCCACGCCAAAACAGCACCAAACTTGATACAAACTTCGTAAGTCCGCGCCAAAACAGCACCAAACTTGGTACAATTTTCCTAAGTCCGCGCCAAAACAGAAACAAACTTGGTACAAACTTCCTAAGTCCACGCCAAAACAGAAACAAACTAGGTACAAACTTCCTAAGTCCACGCCAAAACAGCACCAAACTTGGTACAAACTTCGTAAGTCCGCGCCAAAACAGCACCAAACTTGGTACAAACTTCCTAAGTCCACGCCAAAACAGCACCAAACTTGATACAAACTTCGTAAGTCCGCGCCAAAACAGCACCAAACTTGGTACAAACTTCCTAAGTCCACGCCAAAACAGTAACAAACTTGGTACAAACTTTCTAAGTCCACGCCAAAACAGCACCAAACTTGATACAAACTTCCTAAGTCCACGCCAAAACAGTAACAAACTTGGTACAAACTTCCTAAGTCCACGCCAAAACAGTAACAAACTTGGTACAAACTTCCTAAGTCCACGCCAAAACAGCACCAAACTTGATACAAACTTCCTAAGTCCGCGCCAAAACAGAAACAAACTTGGTACAAACTTCCTAAGTCCACGCCAAAACAGCACCAAACTTGGTACAAACTTCGTAAGTCCGCGCCAAAACAGCACCAAACTTGGTACAAACTTCCTAAGTCCACGCCAAAACAGCACCAAACTTGGTACAAACTTCGTAAGTCCGCGCCAAAACAGCACCAAACTTGGTACAAACTTCCTAAGTCCACGCCAAAACAGTAACAAACTTGGTACAATTTTCCTAAGTCCACGCCAAAACAGTAACAAACTTGGTACAAACTTCCTAAGTCCACGCCAAAACAGCACCAAACTTGGTACAATTTTACTAAGTCCGCGCCAAAACAGAAACAAACTTGGTACAAAGTTAGTAACGCACTCACGGGTTTAGAGTTTTTAAAAAATTATTTCTATTTTATTAACAACTCTTAGTTAAACTCGTGAACGCGGGATGCGATCCTACACGGTACGGGTATCACGCCGGTCCGTCTCGGTGTCTGGAGAATGCAGGAAAGAACCGATGATTGAGCGGGCTGCGATGTTTTATAGCTGCGTCGTCTGATGGCGATCGATGTTTACTTCTGGCAGCGATCATGATTCGAGCATGATTCGGTCGACGATGGTTGGTGACACATTTTATGCTGCGCTGCAGAAAATGTGCTCTCGGCTCGGATGTTGATATTTATGTTATATTGCGCTCGCTCGGTGCTCGGTGTTGCGGATTGTGCTAACTCCTCTCCTCTTAAATAACTTTGTCCTCAAAGTTTGTTTATTGTATGAAACGATGCTGGTTGGTGGGCATACGTTTTCGCTTTCTCAAGCAGTTCAATCTTGGGTGGCATTTTTATATTTATGTTCCGCTTTCGGTATGTTGATATGATGCAGAGAATAACAATTATGAGACTCACCAAGAGCGTGATTCCAGTCAGAGAACCAAACAAATTAATTTTCCATGAAAATGAATTGTTCTGCAGACTAATCGTTTTCAATCGATCTCGGTGTTCTAGCGTGAGATTGTGTAAATATTCGACTGGTGGTTCGTCTATGACGTCAGTTTCGACTGCTATTATTCCCAATGTTGAATGGTACGGTTTTGCTGGGACTATGGTTTCAAAATTGGTGAATTCTTCTCCATTGATGTATATGCTGCATTTGCTGAATTGAATTAAGTATGAGCCTTGAAGCAGTTGGTTTACATTGCTGCAATTTGAGGAGATTTCTGCTATTGCGTTGTTTATAAGAATGTTTGTTTCATCAATTCTCTTGATGATTCCGTTTGTGTAAACCTTTTCAAATGTGCAGTCTGAATGATTTCCTTGAATGATTCTTTGTACACATTCCGATGTTGGTTGAATATTTATACTTTCACAAGTATACAGATCTTGTTGGTTTTGATTGCATGGTTGTGATAATTCATATATGTGGGTTTGGTTTCTGATGAAATAATTTTGCTTCAAAATGATTCGTTTGCTGTTGTTGATTATGGAGTCTACATAATTGTACTCATAAATATCTTTTGAACTTTGCGGAAACTTTAACATGTAGATTACATGCGTGGTATTCATTGTTACTTGAGCACTTGATTTTGCTAACATTTCTTCTGGTGATGTCACCGAAATGTTATGGTCTGCAAGAAATTTCATCATTTCCTTAAGTTCTTCGAGGGATAAAATCTTACTGCTTGGTATGCCATGTTTTGCTAATAGAATAGCTTCTTCAAGATTTTCAAGATGATTTTGCAAAGAATCGAGATTTGATATTATGATAAGATGTTGTATCTCAATAGATCTTTGCTTAAATCTTTCAAACTGGAGTTTGAGGACGTCGTTTGTGATTGTTGTTAGATCTTGTAGTCGTTGGTTTATACCTTCATTGATAAGTACTTGTTGATTATTTTGCAGGATCAACGAATTGAGTGTTGAATTTATAATGCGTAGATCTTCGGCATCTGGATTTCCAGCGATCCATTTCCATGCTGTACCAATCGCATCCCATCGCTTTTGTCGTACTACTTGCGGTTTAATTTTACAATATGTTTCATATAATGTTTGTAGCTTAATACGAATTATGCTATATAATGGTCCTGAGTCGATATTTTGGGACAAATCTGCATAATTATTTTCAATTATGTTTTCAATTTGTGTTATATCAAATGGGTGTACAATTCTTAAATATCCTGATTTGATTTGAGCTCTTCCGAGAGAAACTATGGCAAGTGGGTTCTTTGTTAAATCGTAAATAACAAAGTTGGTGTGAACTAACGACGACAGGCAGAGTATTAATCTGAAATGGAAAAAGGACCAAGTTCTTATCAATTACGTTTCCTTAGATTTACTTTATGAATTTTACGATTGTTTGAATCGATTACATATGTTGGAAAGTTCTCCTTTATTTTTATTATATGATACCTACTTTCACGTTTATTATTAGATTTATTTTTTTCAAATGCATAAGTATCTGGATCAAAATCTTGATAAGTTTTAGGTGCTATCTTTGCTTCACGGTGCTGGAACAAGTTAGCTATTTTTTTATCATTTGCATCTCTTTGTCTGACCCTTTCTTCAAATGTTAAATTTTCTGAATTTTCCCCAATAAAAATATTTTTGGGTGTGTTATTGATGAAACTGTGAATCGAATTGTTATACTTATAAGCTGCTTCCTGCATGAGTGATTTGACTGTAATATCTGGTTTAAGTGCTTTTATGCATCTAGCAATTTCACGGATCGTTGAATGGCATCTCTCTATTTGTCCATTCGTTTCAGATCTGTTGACAGGAGTTTTAAAAATTTTTATTCCTAGATTCAAAATGGCTTGTTCGATAATATTTGAAACAAAACTACTTTCATTGTCCATTACGATTTGTGCTGGTAAATCCCAGTCATATAATAGTTTTAAAAGAACATCTTTAATGTCTGCTATAGATTTTGATTTAATGGGTCTGATTTTTAAATATTTTGAGAATTTATCTAACGATGAGATAAATAAGTTATTGGCATTATACGCAAATATATCAATATGAATTATTTCTCCTGGGTATTTTGGTGTTGGTGTTCTTGTATCTAAAAATTTTTGTGGTTTCCTTTCATATTTTTCTATTTTGCAAATTTCACAAGTTTTTACAAAATTTCTTATGGTCTTTGTCATTCCGGGAAAGTAATATTTTTTTATGAATTGCAAGGAATTTTCTTGAGCATTACGATGTGCAAAATTGTGTATTTCTTTGATTTTTTGTAGTTGTTCTTCCTCTGAAGCGATATCTTCTACTATTTTTTGTGAATATCTTGCTTTTAGAATTTTTGGATTGAACATAATTTTAAATATTTCTTGAATTTTTCCCATGGTATGTTCATCACATAATATACCATTTCTGACGGCAGGATTTAAAACTTTCTTTAATTTTTCTGTTAAGAATTCATTGGAAAAGAATGGTTCACAAAATACGTGTCGATGGTATCCAGGGAAAGGATTGGTGTATGCATATGAGGAATTGGTATTGGTGCGGAAAATTAGTTGGTTGCGAAAGACGTTAACAGGTGCTTCGGTAGATAGAATGAAAGAATTGTCATCATCTTCTGCAGAATGTTGTGTTGGTGTTAATGAATTAATTTGTACTCGAGATAATGCATCGGCTACAACATTAGCTTTACCTGGTTTGTAATGAAGTTCATAGTCATGTTCTTCTAGAAAAGCCTTCCATCTTTTTAGTTTTGCATTGTTATTTTTTTGGAGATAGTGTGAATGTTAATGGGAGGTGATCAGTAAAAATTTTTAGTTTTGCTCCATATATAAAATTTCTTAAGGTTTGTAGAGCCCATACTACTGCTAGCATTTCCTTTTCGTTGGTAGCGTAGTTTTCTTCAGTCCTTGAAAGAGTCCTGGAAATAAAGGTTATTGGGCGTTCTCCATCCTGGTTCTGTTGAGATAAGACTGCTCCCAGTGCTTTATCTGAAGCATCTGTGGTTAAAATAAAAGGTTTTTCAAAGTCTGGAAATGTTAAAACATCATTTGAACATAAAATGTTTTTCAAATATTGAAAAGATTTTTTTGCTGATTCATCTAGTGTAATCGGGAAATTTTTAGATTGATTTTTAGGAATTTGGCGATGGCCATCCTCTCCTCTTAGAAGTTTCGTAAGGGGTTTTGCAAGGCTTGCGTAATTCTTTACGAAACGTCTATAGTATCCAGAGAGTCCTAAAAATGATCTTAAATCTTTAAGGTTTTTTGGTTCGGGATATTTTTGAATACATTCAACCTTTTTTAAATTTGGCTTGAGACCTTCCGCAGATACGATAAAACCGAGAAATTCAACTTCTGTTTTGATGAATTCAGACTTATCTGGTTGGATTTTAAAATTAGCTTCTTTTAATGTTTGTAGAATTGTTTTTAAATTTCGCATGTGTTCTTCGAATGTTTTTCCAAAAATGATAATGTCATCAATGTAGACATGACATGTCTTTCCGATATGGTCTCTCAGAATATCATCCATCACTCTTTGGAAGATAGATGGTGCATTTTTGAGTCCAAAAGGCATTCTTATAAATTCAAATTTTCCATTATTCACAGAAAAGGCAGTTTTTTCTATGTCTTTTTCATTCATTGGAATTTGGTGAAAACCTGACGCTAGGTCAAGGGTGGTGAAGTATTTATTCGAACCTAAATTCGCTAAGACAGTAGAGGTGTCGGGTATTGGATATCTGTCACTGATTGTTTTTGAATTGATTTTTCTATAATCGATCACAAGTCGATATTTTTTTTCATTAGAAGCATCCATTTTTTTATTAACAATCCATACTGGAGAATTATATGGAGATCTCGAAGGTCTAATAATTCCGTCGGATAATAATTTTGTAATTTGTTTATTGACTTCATTTTTTAAAGCTTGAGGATAAGGATAGGTTTTACTATAAACCGGAAAATTATCTGTTGTTCTTATTTCTGCTTTTACCTTTGTGGTAAATGGAAGTTTTTTATCTGGAGGATGGAAAATATCTTGAAATTCTGTAAGGAGTTTTTTTAACTCATGTTTGTGATAGGCTTGGAGATGATCGTCTCTTACTTTTATTTGATTAACTTGCTGTAGTTTATACTGTAAAATAGGTATTGTGAATTTGTTGTCAATAATTAATTTTTCATTTGCAGTATCGATTACTGCTTTTAATTCTTTTAACGTTTCATGTCCGATGATAGCATCAAATGATTTTATGTTTGCTAGATGGAATAATTTTATCATGGTGTTAGAGTATGGTTTGAATAATCTGGCTTTTGAGAATTTATTAATTTCGATATCTCCTCCAACCGAAGAGATAAAAAATGGTTTCTCTACGTCATGGGAAATTTTTGCAAAGCGTGGATGAATGAAATTTTTGTTGGATCCTGTATCGATCAGCATTTTCAATGGTTGTTCTACATTACCATAATATAGAAAGTAAGGTAATGTAGAATTTATTCTAAAAAACTTAATTCACATTCTTCAAGCTCTTCTGTTTCATCATCATGTTGTTTGTCATGATTTTTCATGTAACGTTCGTATGAGGACATTTCAGACTCATCATACTCCTTCAAACTTTCTTCGTTATAATCTGAGTATTCCACTGGGTTACCTTGATTTTTTTGAATGGTTTCGACATTAAAGACTCGTTGTCTTTTTAGTGGTGGTCGATTGTTTCGGGAGGAGCCTGGTCGGTTCCCATAATTAATTTGTCTAGACCTTATGGATTGATCCACATCCATGGGTTCTGGATCTTGTTGTCTAAAAGGATTTTTGGGTGGTAAACCTGTTGGTTTAAAATTTTGAAAATTGTTGTTATAGTTTGGTCGCATTCCAAACGGCTTTTGCATTGGTGCAAAATGTCGATTAACGAATGGTTTTGGTGGTAGAGGGGGTCTGTTAAATGCATTCCGTGGAGGATGCGGTACTTGTGGGATAAGATTTCTGGGCGCTGTTGGCACTGGCATCGTTCTTGGTTTGGTAAGCATTTTTCTACATTCAATATTTTGAAATGAGATACAGTAGCTATAAGCTGCTGCTAGAGATGATGGTTCATAATTTCTTATGAATTTGTATACATCTCCATCTAGTCCTCGGATGAACGAATCAACCGCTTTTTTATTATATGTTTCTATTAATGCCTTCGATGCTTCTGGATGACTGAAACGGTCATCCGTTTTAATTTGGTTTGCTATTAGCGACATTAGACGATTCACTTCGTCGTAATATACTTCAAGAGTGCATCCGCGTTGTTGCACGTTCATTAGTTGGAAATCCAATGTTTCCAGATCTCGTTTCTCCCCATAATATGTTATTAACGTTTTCTTGATTAGGTTCCAATTAATGCCCACGTTTGAGGCTACTAGGGAGTCATTTGCTTCCCCTCGAATTTTTCTACGAATGAATCTACATATCATATGATATTTGTTTTGTGATTCCACTGTATTCCGTGCTGATGTTTGGTATAGTTTAACCAAACTATCAACATCGCTTATCCAGCTGTTCAATTCGCTGGGATCTCCCGAAAAGATCGGCAAATCTTTCACGAGGTCGGGAATCTTTTCAAATGTGTCCGGATTGACGGCACTTCCGTCCGGTTTTGTAAAGTACAAAGGAGGATCATTATAGTCCTCAGACACTGTCGTGTTTCCACGAGCTTCTAGTGCAGTTATTCTGCTTAATATTTGGTCAACTTCGGGACGTGACATTTTGAAAGAGAAATTGTTTAATGCCTGGATAAGGTTTTCCAGTTTTAATTCACTTGTTTTTTTAAAAGTGTGTGTTTCACTATTCACTGTAGTTATTTTTAATATTTTCTCTTCTCTTTACTTACATGTATTTTCCAAACATTTTGTGGGTATGCCACAAAACTGCGGGATACGTGTCGTCCTGCTTTGAATCCTTTAACAGTCGCGGTCAGGAACGTTTCGAAGCGCGTTGTTTGGGAGTTATCGAATCCTATTACCTTCTGTCGGCCGCTGCTCCGTTACCTCTTACGGTCGAAGTCGATTCGGTCGAGGCGATGACCCCAACGTTGCTGTCTTCCTTCTCAGTACGCCGAATTCATCCCTTTTCCAACAGGATGAGTGATTAGCCACCTGAAGATACTTGGGTATCTAACGTACAGCTGCCACAGGAAATGTCACTTTTCACGGGGCGATCGGGAAAACTTTTTCGTCACTAGTCTTATGTTGCAACTTCACTCTTACGTGGTCACTCACACTTGATTAATGAGAAAACAACGGAGGGTCCCTATTCGGGCGCCAGTTAGTAACGCACTCACGGGTTTAGAGTTTTTAAAAAATTATTTCTATTTTATTAACAACTCTTAGTTAAACTCGTGAACGCGGGATGCGATCCTACACGGTACGGGTATCACGCCGGTCCGTCTCGGTGTCTGGAGAATGCAGGAAAGAACCGATGATTGAGCGGGCTGCGATGTTTTATAGCTGCGTCGTCTGATGGCGATCGATGTTTACTTCTGGCAGCGATCATGATTCGAGCATGATTCGGTCGACGATGGTTGGTGACACATTTTATGCTGCGCTGCAGAAAATGTGCTCTCGGCTCGGATGTTGATATTTATGTTATATTGCGCTCGCTCGGTGCTCGGTGTTGCGGGTTGTGCTAACTACAAACTTCCTAAGTCCACGCCAAAACAGAAACAAACTAGGTACAAACTTCCTAAGTCCACGCCAAAACAGCACCAAACTTGGTACAAACTTCGTAAGTCCGCGCCAAAACAGCACCAAACTTGGTACAAACTTCCTAAGTCCACGCCAAAACAGCACCAAACTTGGTACAAACTTCGTAAGTCCGCGCCAAAACAGCACCAAACTTGGTACAAACTTCCTAAGTCCACGCCAAAACAGTAACAAACTTGGTACAAACTTTCTAAGTCCACGCCAAAACAGCACCAAACTTGATACAAACTTCCTAAGTCCACGCCAAAACAGTAACAAACTTGGTACAAACTTCCTAAGTCCACGCCAAAACAGTAACAAACTTGGTACAAACTTCCTAAGTCCACGCCAAAACAGCACCAAACTTGATACAAACTTCCTAAGTCCGCGCCAAAACAGAAACAAACTTGGTACAAACTTCCTAAGTCCACGCCAAAACAGTAACAAACTTGGTACAATTTTCCTAAGTCCACGCCAAAACAGCACCAAACTTGGTACAAACTTCCTAAGTCCACGCCAAAACAGTAACAAACTTGGTACAAACTTCCTAAGTCCACGCCAAAACAGCACCAAACTTGGTACAAACTTCCTAAGTCCACGCCAAAACAGTAACAAACTTGGTACAAACTTCCTAAGTCCACGCCAAAACAGTAACAAACTTGGTACAAACTTCCTAAGTCCACGCCAAAACAGTAACAAACTTAGTACAAACTTCCTAAGTCCACGCCAAAACAGCACCAAACTTGGTACAATTTTCCTAAGTCCACGCCAAAACAGTAACAAACTTGATACAAACTTCCTAAGTCCGCGCCAAAACAGTAACAAACTTGGTACAAACTTCCTAAGTCCACGCCAAAACAGCACCAAACTTGGTACAAACTTCCTAAGTCCACGCCAAAACAGTAACAAACTTGGTACAAACTTCCTAAGTCCACGCCAAAACAGTAACAAACTTGGTACAAACTTCCTAAGTCCACGCCAAAACAGCACCAAACTTGATACAAACTTCCTAAGTCCACGCCAAAACAGTAACAAACTTGGTACAAACTTCGTAAGTCCACGCCAAAACAGCACCAAACTTGGTACAAACTTCCTAAGTCCACGCCAAAACAGCACCAAACTTGGTACAAACTTCCTAAGTCCACGCCAAAACAGTAACAAACTTGGTACAAACTTCCTAAGTCCACGCCAAAACAGCACCAAACTTGGTACAAACTTCCTAAGTCCACGCCAAAACAGTAACAAACTTGGTACAAACTTCCTAAGTCCACGCCAAAACAGTAACAAACTTGGTACAAACTTCCTAAGTCCACGCCAAAACAGCACCAAACTTGGTACAAACTTCGTAAGTCCGCGCCAAAACAGCACCAAACTTGGTACAAACTTCCTAAGTCCACGCCAAAACAGTAACAAACTTGGTACAAACTTCCTAAGTCCACGCCAAAACAGTAACAAACTTGGTACAAACTTCCTAAGTCCACGCCAAAACAGCACCAAACTTGGTACAATTTTCCTAAGTCCACGCCAAAACAGTAACAAACTTGATACAAACTTCCTAAGTCCGCGCCAAAACAGTAACAAACTTGGTACAAACTTCCTAAGTCCACGCCAAAACAGCACCAAACTTGGTACAAACTTCCTAAGTCCACGCCAAAACAGTAACAAACTTGGTACAAACTTCCTAAGTCCACGCCAAAACAGTAACAAACTTGGTACAAACTTCCTAAGTCCACGCCAAAACAGCACCAAACTTGATACAAACTTCCTAAGTCCGCGCCAAAACAGAAACAAACTTGGTACAAACTTCCTAAGTCCACGCCAAAACAGTAACAAACTTGGTACAAACTTCCTAAGTCCACGCCAAAACAGCACCAAACTTGGTACAAACTTCCTAAGTCCACGCCAAAACAGTAACAAACTTGGTACAAACTTCCTAAGTCCACGCCAAAACAGCACCAAACTTGGTACAAACTTCCTAAGTCCACGCCAAAACAGTAACAAACTTGGTACAAACTTCCTAAGTCCACGCCAAAACAGTAACAAACTTGGTACACACTTCCTAAGTCCACGCCAAAACAGTAACAAACTTGGTACAAACTTCGTAAGTCCGCGCCAAAACAGCACCAAACTTGGTACAAACTTCCTAAGTCCACGCCAAAACAGTAACAAACTTGATACAAACTTCCTAAGTCCGCGCCAAAACAGTAACAAACTTGGTACAAACTTCCTAAGTCCACGCCAAAACAGCACCAAACTAGGTACAAACTTCCTAAGTCCACGCCAAAACAGAAACAAACTAGGTACAAACTTCCTAAGTCCACGCCAAAACAGCACCAAACTTGATACAAACTTCCTAAGTCCACGCCAAAACAGTAACAAACTTGGTACAAACTTCCTAAGTCCACGCCAAAACAGTAACAAACTTGGTACAAACTTCCTAAGTCCACGCCAAAACAGCACCAAACTTGGTACAAACTTCCTAAGTCCACGCCAAAACAGCACCAAACTTGGTACAAACTTCCTAAGTCCACGCCAAAACAGTAACAAACTTGGTACAAACTTCCTAAGTCCACGCCAAAACAGCACCAAACTTGGTACAAACTTCGTAAGTCCGCGCCAAAACAGCACCAAACTTGGTACAAACTTCCTAAGTCCACGCCAAAACAGTAACAAACTTGGTACAAACTTCCTAAGTCCACGCCAAAACAGTAACAAACTTGGTACAAACTTCCTAAGTCCACGCCAAAACAGTAACAAACTTGGTACAAACTTCCTAAGTCCGCGCCAAAACAGTAACAAACTTGGTACAAACTTCCTAAGTCCACGCCAAAACAGTAACAAACTTGGTACAAACTTCCTAAGTCCACGCCAAAACAGTAACAAACTTGGTACAAACTTCCTAAGTCCACGCCAAAACAGTAACAAACTTGGTACAAACTTCCTAAGTCCACGCCAAAAGAGTAACAAACTTGAAACAAACTTCCTAAGTCCACGCCAAAACAGTAACAAACTTGAAACAAACTTCCTAAGTCCACGCCAAAACAGCACCAAACTTGGTACAAACTTCGTAAGTCCGCGCCAAAACAGCACCAAACTTGGTACAAACTTCCTAAGTCCACGCCAAAACAGTAACAAACTTGGTACAAACTTCCTAAGTCCACGCCAAAACAGTAACAAACTTGGTACAAACTTCCTAAGTCCACGCCAAAACAGCACCAAACTTGGTACAAACTTCGTAAGTCCGCGCCAAAACAGAAACAAACTTGGTACAAACTTCCTAAGTCCACGCCAAAACAGAAACAAACTAGGTACAAACTTCCTAAGTCCACGCCAAAACAGCACCAAACTTGGTACAAACTTCGTAAGTCCGCGCCAAAACAGCACCAAACTTGGTACAAACTTCCTAAGTCCACGCCAAAACAGCACCAAACTTGGTACAAACTTCGTAAGTCCGCGCCAAAACAGCACCAAACTTGGTACAAACTTCCTAAGTCCACGCCAAAACAGTAACAAACTTGGTACAATTTTCCTAAGTCCACGCCAAAACAGTAACAAACTTGGTACAAACTTCCTAAGTCCACGCCAAAACAGCACCAAACTTGGTACAATTTTCCTAAGTCCGCGCCAAAACAGAAACAAACTTGGTACAAACTTCCTAAGTCCACGCCAAAACAGAAACAAACTAGGTACAAACTTCCTAAGTCCACGCCAAAACAGCACCAAACTTGGTACAAACTTCGTAAGTCCGCGCCAAAACAGCACCAAACTTGGTACAAACTTCCTAAGTCCACGCCAAAACAGCACCAAACTTGGTACAAACTTCGTAAGTCCGCGCCAAAACAGCACCAAACTTGGTACAAACTTCCTAAGTCCACGCCAAAACAGTAACAAACTTGGTACAAACTTTCTAAGTCCACGCCAAAACAGCACCAAACTTGATACAAACTTCCTAAGTCCACGCCAAAACAGTAACAAACTTGGTACAAACTTCCTAAGTCCACGCCAAAACAGTAACAAACTTGGTACAAACTTCCTAAGTCCACGCCAAAACAGCACCAAACTTGGTACAAACTTCAAAAGACCACGCCAAAACAGAAACAAACTTGGTACAAACTTCCTAAGTCCACGCCAAAACAGCACCAAACTTGGTACAAACTTCCTAAGTCCACGCCAAAACAGCACCAAACTTGGTACAAACTTCCTAAGTCCACGCCAAAACAGCACCAAACTTGGTACAAACTTCCTAAGTCCACGCCAAAACAGTAACAAACTTGGTACAAACTTCCTAACTCCACGCCAAAACAGCACCAAACTTGGTACAAACTTCCTAAGTCCACGCCAAAACAGTAACAAACTTGGTACAAACTTCCTAAGTCCACGCCAAAACAGTAACAAACTTGGTACAAACTTCCTAAGTCCACGCCAAAACAGCACCAAACTTGATACAAACTTCCTAAGTCCACGCCAAAACAGTAACAAACTTGGTACAAACTTCCTAAGTCCACGCCAAAACAGCACCAAACTTGGTACAAACTTCCTAAGTCCACGCCAAAACAGTAACAAACTTGGTACAAACTTCCTAAGTCCACGCCAAAACAGTAACAAACTTGGTACAATTTTCCTAAGTCCACGCCAAAACAGTAACAAACTTGGTACAAACTTCCTAAGTCCACGCCAAAACAGCACCAAACTTGGTACAAACTTCCTAAGTCCACGCCAAAACAGTAACAAACTTGGTACAAACTTCCTAAGTCCACGCCAAAACAGCACCAAACTTGGTACAAACTTCCTAAGTCCACGCCAAAACAGTAACAAACTTGGTACAAACTTCCTAAGTCCACGCCAAAACAGCACCATACTTGGTAAAAACTTCCTAAGTCCACGCCAAAACAGTAACAAACTTGGTACAAACTTCCTAAGTCCACGCCAAAACAGTAACAAACTTGGTACAAACTTCCTGAGTCCACGCCAAAACAGTAACAAACTTGGTACAAACTTCCTAAGTCCACGCCAAAACAGTAACAAACTTGGTACAAACTTCCTAAGTCCACGCCAAAACAGTAACAAACTTGGTACAAACTTCCTAAGTCCACGCCAAAACAGCACCAAACTTGGTACAAACTTCCTAAGTCCACGCCAAAACAGTAACAAACTTGGTACAAACTTCCTAAGTCCACGCCAAAACAGAAACAAACTTGGTACAAACTTCCTAAGTCCACGCCAAAACAGCACCAAACTTGATACAAACTTCCTAAGTCCGCGCCAAAACAGAAACAAACTTGGTACAAACTTCCTAAGTCCACGCCAAAACAGTAACAAACTTGGTACAAACTTCCTAAGTCCACGCCAAAACAGCACCAAACTTGGTACAAACTTCCTAAGTCCACGCCAAAACAGTAACAAACTTGGTACAAACTTCCTAAGTCCACGCCAAAACAGTAACAAACTTGGTACAAACTTCCTAAGTCCACGCCAAAACAGTAACAAACTTGGTACAAACTTCCTAAGTCCACGCCAAAACAGCACCAAACTTGGTACAAACTTCCTAAGTCCACGCCAAAACAGTAACAAACTTGGTACAAACTTCCTAAGTCCACGCCAAAACAGTAACAAACTTGGTACAAACTTCCTAAGTCCACGCCAAAACTGCACCAAACTTGATACAAACTTCCTAAGTCCGCGCCAAAACAGAAACAAACTTGGTACAAACTTCCTAAGTCCACGCCAAAACAGTAACAAACTTGGTACAAACTTCCTAAGTCCACGCCAAAACAGCACCAAACTTGGTACAAACTTCCTAAGTCCACGCCAAAACAGTAACAAACTTGGTACAAACTTCCTAAGTCCACGCCAAAACAGCACCAAACTTGGTACAAACTTCCTAAGTCCACGCCAAAACAGTAACAAACTTGGTACAAACTTCCTAAGTCCACGCCAAAACAGTAACAAACTTGGTACAAACTTCCTAAGTCCACGCCAAAACAGTAACAAACTTGGTACAAACTTCCTAAGTCCACGCCAAAACAGCACCAAACTTGGTACAATTTTCCTAAGTCCACGCCAAAACAGTAACAAACTTGATACAAACTTCCTAAGTCCGCGCCAAAACAGTAACAAACTTGGTACAAACTTCCTAAGTCCACGCCAAAACAGCACCAAACTTGGTACAAACTTCCTAAGTCCACGCCAAAACAGTAACAAACTTGGTACAAACTTCCTAAGTCCACGCCAAAACAGTAACAAACTTGGTACAAACTTCCTAAGTCCACGCCAAAACAGCACCAAACTTGATACAAACTTCCTTAGTCCGCGCCAAAACAGAAACAAACTTGGTACAAACTTCCTAAGTCCACGCCAAAACAGTAACAAACTTGGTACAAACTTCCTAAGTCCACGCCAAAACAGCACCAAACTTGGTACAAACTTCCTAAGTCCACGCCAAAACTGTAACAAACTTGGTACAAACTTCCAAAGTCCACGCCAAAACAGTAACAAACTTGGTACAAACTTCCTAAGTCCACGCCAAAACAGTAACAAACTTGGTACAAACTTCCTAAGTCCACGCCAAAACAGCACCAAACTTGGTACAAACTTCCTAAGTCCACGCCAAAACAGTAACAAACTTGGTACAAACTTCCTAAGTCCACGCCAAAACAGCACCAAACTTGGTACAATTTTCCTAAGTCCACGCCAAAACAGTAACAAACTTGATACAAACTTCCTAAGTCCACGCCAAAACAGCACCAAACTTGGTACAAACTTCGTAAGTCCGCGCCAAAACAGCACCAAACTTGGTACAAATTTCCTAAGTCCACGCCAAAACAGTAACAAACTTGGTACAAACTTCCTAAGTCCACGCCAAAACAGTAACAAACTTGGTACAAACTTCCTAAGTCCACGCCAAAACAGTAACAAACTTGGTACAAACTTCCTAAGTCCACGCCAAAACAGTAACAAACTTGGTACAAACTTCCTAAGTCCACGCCAAAACAGTAACAAACTTGGTACAAACTTCCTAAGTCCACGCCAAAACAGTAACAAACTTGGTACAAACTTCGTAAGTCCACGCCAAAACAGTAACAAACTTGGTACAAACTTCCTAAGTCCACGCCAAAACAGCACCAAACTTGGTACAAACTTCCTAAGTCCACGCCAAAACAGTAACAAACTTGGTACAAACTTCCTAAGTCCACACCAAAACAGTAACAAACTTGGTACAAACTTCCTAAGTCCACGCCAAAACAGTAACAAACTTGGTACAAACTTTCTAAGTCCACGCCAAAACAGCACCAAACTTGGTACAAACTTCCTAAGTCCACGCCAAAACAGTAACAAACTTGGTACAAACTTCCTAAGTCCACGCCAAAACAGTAACAAACTTGGTACAAACTTCCTAAGTCCACGCCAAAACAGTAACAAACTTGATACAAACTTCCTAAGTCCACGCCAAAACAGCACCAAACTTGGTACAAACTTCGTAAGTCCGCGCCAAAACAGCACCAAACTTGGTACAAACTTCCTAAGTCCACGCCAAAACAGTAACAAACTAGGAACAAACTTCCTAAGTCCACGCCAAAACAGCACCAAACTTGGTACAAACTTCCTAAGTCCACGCCAAAACAGTAACAAACTTGGTACAAACTTCCTAAGTCCACGCCAAAACAGTAACAAACTTGGTACAAACTTCCTAAGTCCACGCCAAAACAGTAACAAACTTGGTACAAACTTCCTAAGTCCACGCCAAAACAGCACCAAACTTGATACAAACTTTCTAAGTCCACGCCAAAACAGCACCAAACTTGGTACAAACTTCGTAAGTCCGCGCCAAAACAGAAACAAACTTGGTACAAACTTCCTAAGTCCACGCCAAAACAGTAACAAACTTGGTACAAACTTCCTGAGTCCACGCCAAAACAGCACCAAACTTGGTACAAACTTCCTAAGTCCACGCCAAAACAGTAACAAACTTGGTACAAACTTCCTAAGTCCACGCCAAAACAGTAACAAACTTGGTACAAACTTCCTAAGTCCACGCCAAAACAGCACCAAACTTGGTACAATTTTCCTAAGTCCACGCCAAAACAGCACCAAACTTGGTACAAACTTCCTAAGTCCACGCCAAAACAGTAACAAACTTGAAACAAACTTCCTAAGTCCACGCCAAAACAGTAACAAACTTGAAACAAACTTCCTAAGTCCACGCCAAAACAGCACCAAACTTGGTACAAACTTCGTAAGTCCGCGCCAAAACAGCACCAAACTTGGTACAAACTTCCTATGTCCACGCCAAAACAGTAACAAACTTGGTACAAACTTCCTAAGTCCACGCCAAAACAGTAACAAACTTGGTACAAACTTCCTAAGTCCACGCCAAAACAGCACCAAACTTGGTACAAACTTCGTAAGTCCGCGCCAAAACAGAAACAAACTTGGTACAAACTTCCTAAGTCCACGCCAAAACAGAAACAAACTAGGTACAAACTTCCTAAGTCCACGCCAAAACAGCACCAAACTTGGTACAAACTTCGTAAGTCCGCGCCAAAACAGCACCAAACTTGGTACAAACTTCCTAAGTCCACGCCAAAACAGCACCAAACTTGGTACAAACTTCGTAAGTCCGCGCCAAAACAGCACCAAACTTGGTACAAACTTCCTAAGTCCACGCCAAAACAGTAACAAACTTGGTACAAACTTTCTAAGTCCACGCCAAAACAGCACCAAGCTTGATACAAACTTCCTAAGTCCACGCCAAAACAGTAACAAACTTGGTACAAATTTCCTAAGTCCACGCCAAAACAGTAACAAACTTGGTACAAACTTCCTAAGTCCACGCCAAAACAGCACCAAACTTGGTACAATTTTCCTAAGTCCACGCCAAAACAGTAACAAACTTGGTACAAACTTCCTAAGTCCACGCCAAAACAGTAACAAACTTGGTTCAAACTTCCTAAGTCCACGCCAAAACAGCACCAAACTTGATACAAACTTTCAAAGTCCACGCCAAAACAGTAACAAACTTGGTACAAACTTCCTAAGTCCACGCCAAAACAGTAACAAACTTGGTACAAACTTCCTAAGTCCACGCCAAAACAGTAACAAACTTGGTACAAACTTCCTAAGTCCACGCCAAAACAGTAACAAACTTGGTACAAACTTCCTAAGTCCACGCCAAAACAGCACCAAACTTGGTACAAACTTCGTAAGTCCGCGCCAAAACAGCACCAAACTTGGTACAAACTTCCTAAGTCCACGCCAAAACAGTAACAAACTTGGTACAAACTTCCTAAGTCCACGCCAAAACAGTAACAAACTTGGTACAAACTTCCTAAGTCCACGCCAAAACAGCACCAAACTTGGTACAATTTTCCTAAGTCCACGCCAAAACAGCACCAAACTTGGTACAATTTTCCTAAGTCCACGCCAAAACAGTAACAAACTTGGTACAAACTTCCTAAGTCCACGCCAAAACAGCACCAAACTTGGTACAATTTTCCTAAGTCCACGCCAAAACAGCACCAAACTTGGTACAAACTTCGTAAGTCCGCGCCAAAACAGCACAAAACTTGGTACAAACTTCCTAAGTCCACGCCAAAACAGCACCAAACTTGGTACAAACTTCCTAAGTCCACGCCAAAACAGTAACAAACTTGGTGCAAACTTCCTAAGTCCACGCCAAAACAGCACCAAACTTGGTACAAACTTCCTAAGTCCACGCCAAAACAGTAACAAACTTGGTACAAACTTCCTAAGTCCACGCCAAAACAGTAACAAACTTGGTACAAACTTCCTAAGTCCACGCCAAAACAGCACCAAACTTGGTACAAACTTCCTAAGTCCACGCCAAAACAGTAACAAACTTGGTACAAACTTCCTAAGTCCACGCCAAAACAGTAACAAACTTGGTACAAACTTTCTAAGTCCACGCCAAAACAGTAACAAACTTGGTACAAACTTCCTAAGTCCACGCCAAAACAGCACCAAACTTGGTACAAACTTCCTAAGTCCACGCCAAAACAGTAACAAACTTGGTACAAACTTCCTAAGTCCACGCCAAAACAGAAACAAACTTGGTACAAACTTCCTAAGTCCACGCCAAAACAGCACCAAACTTGATACAAACTTCCTAAGTCCGCGCCAAAACAGAAACAAACTTGGTACAAACTTCCTAAGTCCACGCCAAAACAGCACCAAACTTGGTACAAACTTCCTAAGTCCACGCCAAAACAGTAACAAACTTGGTACAAACTTCCTAAGTCCACGCCAAAACAGAAACAAACTTGGTACAAACTTCCTAAGTCCACGCCAAAACAGCACCAAACTTGGTACAAACTTCCTAAGTCCACGCCAAAACAGTAACAAACTTGGTACAAACTTCCTAAGTCCACGCCAAAACAGCACCAAACTTGGTACAAACTTCCTAAGTCCACGCCAAAACAGTAACAAACTTGGTACAAACTTCCTAAGTCCACGCCAAAACAGTAACAAACTTGGTACAAACTTCCTAAGTCCACGCCAAAACAGCACCAAACTTGATACAAACTTCCTAAGTCCGCGCCAAAACAGAAACAAACTTGGTACAAACTTCCTAAGTCCACGCCAAAACAGTAACAAACTTGGTACAAACTTCCTAAGTCCACGCCAAAACAGCACCAAACTTGGTACAAACTTCCTAAGTCCACGCCAAAACAGTAACAAACTTGGTACAAACTTCCTAAGTCCACGCCAAAACAGCACCAAACTTGGTACAAACTTCCTAAGTCCACGCCAAAACAGTAACAAACTTGGTACAAACTTCCTAAGTCCACGCCAAAACAGTAACAAACTTGGTACAAACTTCCTAAGTCCACGCCAAAACAGTAACAAACTTGGTACAAACTTCGTAAGTCCGCGCCAAAACAGCCCCAAACTTGGTACAAACTTCCTAAGTCCACGCCAAAACAGTAACAAACTTGGTACAAACTTCGTAAGTCCACGCCAAAACAGTAACAAACTTGGTACAAACTTCCTAAGTCCACGCCAAAACAGTAACAAACTTGAAACAAACTTCCTAAGTCCACGCCAAAACAGTAACAAACTTGGTACAAACTTCTTAAGTCCACGCCAAAACAGCACCAAACTTGGTACAAACTTTCTAAGTCCACGCCAAAACAGTAACAAACTTGGTACAAACTTCCTAAGTCCACGCCAAAACAGTAACAAACTTGAAACAAACTTCCTAAGTCCACGCCAAAACAGTAACAAACTTGGTACAAACTTCCTAAGTCCACGCCAAAACAGCACCAAACTTGGTACAAACTTCCTAAGTCCACGCCAAAACAGCACCAAACTTGGTACAAACTTCCTAAGTCCACGCCAAAACAGTAACAAACTTGGTACAAATTTCCTAAGTCCACGCCAAAACAGCACCAAACTTGGTACAAACTTCCTAAGTCCACGCCAAAACAGTAACAAACTTGGTACAAACTTCCTAAGTCCACGCCAAAACAGTAACAAACTTGGTACAAACTTCCTAAGTCCACGCCAAAACAGTAACAAACTTGGTACAAACTTCCTAAGTCCACGCCAAAACAGTAACAAACTTGGTACAAACTTCCTAAGCCCACGCCAAAACAGTAACAAACTTGGTACAAACTTCGTAAGTCCACGCCAAAACAGTAACAAACTTGGTACAAACTTCCTAAGTCCACGCCAAAACAGTAACAAACTTGGTACAAACTTCCTAAGTCCACGCCACAACAGTAACAAACTTGGTACAAACTTCCTAAGTCCACGCCATAACAGTAACAAACTTGGTACAAACTTCCTAAGTCCACGCCAAAACAGTAACAAACTTGGTACAAACTTCCTAAGTCCACGCCAAAACAGTAACAAACTTGGTACAAACTTCCTAAGTCCACGCCATAACAGTAACAAACTTGGTACAAACTTCCTAAGTCCACGCCAAAACAGTAACAAACTTGGTACAAACTTCCTAAGTCCACGCCAAAACAGTAACAAACTTGGTACAAACCTCCTAAGTCCACGCCAAAACAGTAACAAACTTGGTAAAAACTTCCTAAGTCCACGCCAAAACAGCACCAAACTTGATACAAACTTCCTAAGTCCACGCCAAAACAGTAACAAACTTGGTACAAACTTCCTAAGTCCACGCCAAAACAGTAACAAACTTGGTACAAACTTCCTAAGTCCACGCCAAAACAGTAACAAACTTGGTACAAACTTCCTAAGTCCACGCCAAAACAGTAACAAACTTGGTACAAACTTCCTAAGTCCACGCCAAAACAGTAACAAACTTGGTACAAACTTCCTAAGTCCACGCCAAAACAGCACCAAACTTGATACAAACTTCCTAAGTCCACGCCAAAACAGTAACAAACTTGGTACAAACTTCCTAAGTCCACGCCAAAACAGTAACAAACTTGGTACAAACTTCCTAAGTCCACGCCAAAACAGTAACAAACTTGGTACAAACTTCCTAAGTCCACGCCAAAACAGTAACAAACTTGGTACAAACTTCCTAAGTCCACGCCAAAACAGTAACAAACTTGGTACAAACTTCCTAAGTCCACGCCAAAACAGTAACAAACTTGGTACAAACTTCCTAAGTCCACGCCAAAACAGTAACAAACTTGGTACAAACTTCCTAAGTCCACGCCAAAACAGTAACAAACCTGGTACAAACTTCCTAAGTCCACGCCAAAACAGTAACAAACTTGGTACAAACTTCCTAAGTCCACGCCAAAACAGTAACAAACTTGGTACAAACTTCCTAAGTCCACGCCAAAACAGTAACAAACTTGGTACAAACTTCCTAAGTCCACGCCAAAACAGTAACAAACTTGGTACAAACTTCCTAAGTCCACGCCAAAACAGTAACAAACTTGGTACAAACTTCCTAAGTCCACGCCATAACAGTAACAAACTTGGTACAAACTTCCTAAGTCCACGCCAAAACAGTAACAAACTTGGTACAAACTTCCTAAGTCCACGCCAAAATAGTAACAAACTTGGTACAAACTTCCTAAGTCCACGTCAAAACAGTAACAAACTTGGTACAAACTTCCTAAGTCCACGCCAAAACAGTAACAAACTTGGTACAAACTTCCTAAGTCCACGCCAAAACAGCACCAAACTTGGTACAAACTTCCTAAGTCCACGCCAAAACAGTAACAAACTTGGTACAAACTTCCTAAGTCCACGCCAAAACAGCACCAAACTTGGTACAAACTTCCTAAGTCCACGCCAAAACAGTAACAAACTTGATACAAACTTCCTAAGTCCACGCCAAAACAGTAACAAACTTGGTGCAAAGTTCCTAAGTCCACGCCAAAACAGAAACAAACTAGGTACAAACTTCCTAAGTCCACGCCAAAACAGCACCAAACTTGAAACAAACTTCCTAAGTCCACGCCAAAACAGCACCAAACTTGGTACAAACTTCGTAAGTCCACGCCAAAACAGTAACAAACTTGGTACAAACTTCCTAAGTCCACGCCAAAACAGTAACAAACTTGGTACAAACTTCCTAAGTCCACGCCAAAACAGCACCAAACTTGGTACAAACTTCCTAAGTCCACGCCAAAACAGTAACAAACTTGGTACAAACTTCCTAAGTCCACGCCAAAACAGCACCAAACTTGGTACAAACTTCCTAAGTCCACGCCAAAACAGTAACAAACTTGGTACAAACTTCCTAAGTCCACGCCAAAACAGTAACAAACTTGGTGCAAAGTTCCTAAGTCCACGCCAAAACAGAAACAAACTAGGTACAAACTTCCTAAGTCCACGCCAAAACAGCACCAAACTTGATACAAACTTCCTAAGTCCACGCCAAAACAGTAACAAACTTGGTACAAACTTCCTAAGTCCACGCCAAAACAGTAACAAACTTGGTACAAACTTCCTAAGTCCACGCCAAAACAGAAACAAACTAGGTACAAACTTCCTAAGTCCACGCCAAAACAGCACCAAACTTGATACAAACTTCCTAAGTCCACGCCAAAACAGCACCAAACTTGGTACCAACTTCCTAAGTCCACGCCAAAACAGTAACAAACTTGGTGCCAAGTTCCTAAGTCCACGCCAAAACAGTAACAAACTAGGTACAAACTTCCTAAGTCCACGCCAAAACAGCACCAAACTTGATACAAACTTCCTAAGTCCACGCCAAAACAGCACCAAACTTGGTACAAACTTCCTAAGTCCACGCCAAAACAGTAACAAACTTGATACAAACTTCCTAAGTCCACGCCAAAACAGTAACAAACTTGGTACAAACTTCCTAAGTCCACGTCAAAACAGTAACAAACTTGGTACAAACTTCCTAAGTCCACGCCAAAACAGTAACAAACTTGGTACAAACTTCCTAAGTCCACGCCAAAACAGCACCAAACTTGGTACAAACTTCCTAAGTCCACGCCAAAACAGTAACAAACTTGGTACAAACTTCCTAAGTCCACGCCAAAACAGCACCAAACTTGGTACAAACTTCCTAAGTCCACGCCAAAACAGTAACAAACTTGATACAAACTTCCTAAGTCCACGCCAAAACAGTAACAAACTTGGTGCAAAGTTCCTAAGTCCACGCCAAAACAGAAACAAACTAGGTTCAAACTTCCTAAGTCCACGCCAAAACAGCACCAAACTTGATACAAACTTCCTAAGTCCACGCCAAAACAGCACCAAACTTGGTACAAACTTCGTAAGTCCACGCCAAAACAGTAACAAACTTGGTACAAACTTCCTAAGTTCACGCCAAAACAGTAACAAACTTGGTACAAACTTCCTAAGTCCACGCCAAAACAGTAACAAACTTGGTACAAACTTCCTAAGTCCACGCCAAAACAGTAACAAACTTGGTACAAACTTCCTAAGTCCACGCCAAAACAGCACCAAACTTGGTACAAACTTCCTAAGTCCACGCCAAAACAGTAACAAACTTGGTACAAACTTCCTAAGTCCACGCCAAAACAGCACCAAACTTGGTACAAACTTCCTAAGTCCACGCCAAAACAGTAACAAACTTGGTACAAACTTCCTAAGTCCACGCCAAAACAGTAACAAACTTGGTACAAACTTCGTAAGTCCGCGCCAAAACAGCACCAAACTTGGTACAAACTTCCTAAGTCCACGCCAAAACAGTAACAAACTTGGTGCAAAGTTCCTAAGTCCACGCCAAAACAGAAACAAACTAGGTACAAACTTCCTAAGTCCACGCCAAAACAGCACCAAACTTGATACAAACTTCCTAAGTCCACGCCAAAACAGCACCAAACTTGGTACAAACTTCCTAAGTCCACGCCAAAACAGTAACAAACTTGATACAAACTTCCTAAGTCCACGCCAAAACAGTAACAAACTTGGTACAAACTTCCTAAGTCCACGTCAAAACAGTAACAAACTTGGTACAAACTTCCTAAGTCCACGCCAAAACAGTAACAAACTTGGTACAAACTTCCTAAGTCCACGCCAAAACAGCACCAAACTTGGTACAAACTTCCTAAGTCCACGCCAAAACAGTAACAAACTTGGTACAAACTTCCTAAGTCCACGCCAAAACAGCACCAAACTTGGTACAAACTTCCTAAGTCCACGCCAAAACAGTAACAAACTTGATACAAACTTCCTAAGTCCACGCCAAAACAGTAACAAACTTGGTGCAAAGTTCCTAAGTCCACGCCAAAACAGAAACAAACTAGGTACAAACTTCCTAAGTCCACGCCAAAACAGCACCAAACTTGATACAAACTTCCTAAGTCCACGCCAAAACAGTAACAAACTTGGTACAAACTTCGTAAGTCCACGCCAAAACAGCACCAAACTTGGTACAAACTTCCTAAGTCCACGCCAAAACAGTAACAAACTTGGTACAAACTTCCTAAGTCCACGCCAAAACAGTAACAAACTAGGTACAAACTTCCTAAGTCCACGCCAAAACAGCACCAAACTTGATACAAACTTCATGAGTCCGCGCCAAAACAGTAACAAACTTGGTACAAACTTCCTAAGTCCACGCCAAAACAGCACCAAACTTGGTACAAACTTCCTAAGTCCACGCCAAAACAGTAACAAACTTGGTACAAACTTCCTAAGTCCACGCCAAAACAGCACCAAACTTGGTACAAACTTCCTAAGTCCACGCCAAAACAGAAACAAACTTGGTACAAACTTCCTAAGTCCACGCCAAAACAGTAACAAACTTGGTACAAACTTCCTAAGTCCACGCCAAAACAGTAACAAACTTGGTACAAACTTCCTAAGTCCACGCCAAAACAGTAACAAACTTGGTACAAACTTCCTAAGTCCACGCCAAAACAGTAACAAACTTGGTACAAACTTCCTAAGTCCACGCCAAAACAGTAACAAACTTGGTACAAACTTCCTAAGTCCACGCCAAAACAGTAACAAACTTGGTACAAACTTCCTAAGTCCACGCCAAAACAGTAACAAACTTGGTACAAACTTCCTAAGTCCACGCCAAAACAGCACCAAACTTGGTTCAAACTTCCTAACTCCACGCCAAAACAGTAACAAACTAGGTACAAACTTCCTAAGTCCACGCCAAAACAGCACCAAACTTGGTACAAACTTCCTAAGTCCACGCCAAAACAGCACCAAACTTGGTACAAACTTCCTAAGTCCACGCCAAAACAGTAACAAACTTGGTACAAACTTCCTAAGTCCACGCCAAAACAGTAACAAACTTGGTACAAACTTCCTAAGTCCACGCCAAAACAGTAACAAACTTGGTACAAACTTCCTAAGTCCACGCCAAAACAGCACCAAACTTGGTACAAACTTCCTAAGTCCACGCCAAAACAGTAACAAACTTGGTACAAACTTCCTAAGTCCACGCCAAAACAGTAACAAACTTGGTACAAACTTCCTAAGTCCACGCCAAAACAGCACCAAACTTGGTACAAACTTCCTAAGTCCACGCCAAAACAGTAACAAACTAGGTACAAACTTCATAAGTCCACGCCAAAACAGCACCAAACTTGGTACAAACTTCCTAAGTCCACGCCAAAACAGTAACAAACTTGGTACAAACTTCCTAAGTCCACGCCAAAACAGTAACAAACTTGGTACAAACTTCCTAAGCCCACGCCAAAACAGTAACAAACTTGGTACAAACTTCCTAAGTCCACGCCAAAACAGTAACAAACTTGGTACAAACTTCCTAAGTCCACGCCAAAACAGCACCAAACTTGATACAAACTTTCTAAGTCCACGCCAAAACAGCACCAAACTTGATACAAACTTCCTAAGTCCACGCCAAAACAGTAACAAACTTGGTACAAACTTCCTAAGTCCACGCCAAAACAGCACCAAACTTGGTACAAACTTCCTAAGTCCACGCCAAAACAGTAACAAACTTGGTACAAACTTCCTAAGTCCACACCAAAACAGTAACAAACTTGGTACAAACTTCCTAAGTCCACGCCAAAACAGTAACAAACTTGGTACAAACTTCCTAAGTCCACGCCAAAACAGCACCAAACTTGGTACAAACTTCGTAAGTCCGCGCCAAAACAGCACCAAACTTGGTACAAACTTCCTAAGTCCACGCCAAAACAGTAACAAACTTGGTACAAACTTCCTAAGTCCACGCCAAAACAGTAACAAACTTGGTACAAACTTCCTAAGTCCACGCCAAAACAGTAACAAACTTGGTACAAACTTCCTAAGTCCACGCCAAAACAGTAACAAACTTGGTACAAACTTCCTAAGTCCACGCCAAAACAGTAACAAACTTGGTACAAACTTCCTAAGTCCACGCCAAAACAGTAACAAACTTGGTACAAACTTCCTAAGTCCACGCCAAAACAGTAACAAACTTGGTACAAACTTCCTAAGTCCACGCCAAAACAGTAACAAACTTGGCACAAACTTCCTAAGTCCACGCCAAAACAGTAACAAACTTGGTACAAACTTCCTAAGTCCACGCCAAAACAGTAACAAACTAGGTACAAACTTCCTAAGTCCACGCCAAAACAGCACCAAACTTGATACAAACTTCCTAAGTCCACGCCAAAACAGTAACACACTTGGTACAAACTTCCTAAGTCCACGCCAAAACAGCACCAAACTTGGTACAAACTTCGTAAGTCCGCGCCAAAACAGTAACAAACTTGGTACAAACTTCCTAAGTCCACGCCAAAACAGCACCAAACTTGGTACAAACTTCCTAAGTCCACGCCAAAACAGTAACAAACTTGGTACAAACTTCCTAAGTCCACGCCAAAACAGTAACAAACTTGGTACAAACTTCCTTAGTCAACGCCAAAACAGCACCAAACTTGGTACAAACTTCCTAAGTCCACGCCAAAACAGTAACAAACTTGGTACAAACTTCCTAGGTCCACGCCAAAACAGTAACAAACTTGGTACAAACTTCCTAAGTCCACGCCAAAACAGCACCAAACTTGGTACAAACTTCCTAAGTCCACGCCAAATCAGTAACAAACTAGGTACAAACTTCCTAAGTCCACGCCAAAACAGCACCAAACTTGGTACAAACTTCCTAAGTCCACGCCAAAACAGAAACAAACTTGGTACAAACTTCCTAAGTCCACGCCAAAACAGCACCAAACTTGATACAAACTTTCTAAGTCCACGCCAAACCAGCACCAAACTTGGTACAAACTTCCTAAGTCCACGCCAAAACAGTAACAAACTTGGTACAAACTTCCTAAGTCCACGCCAAAACAGTAACAAACTAGGTACAAACTTCCTAAGTCCACGCCAAAACAGCACCAAACTTGATACAAACTTCGTAAGTCCGCGCCAAAACAGCAACAAACTTGGTACAAACTTCCTAAGTCCACGCCAAAACAGCACCAAACTTGGTACAAACTTCCTAAGTCCACGCCAAAACAGTAACAAACTTGGAACAAACTTCCTAAGTCCACGCCAAAACAGTAACAAACTTGGTACAAACTTCCTAAGTCCACGCCAAAACAGCACCAAACTTGGTACAAACTTCCTAAGTCCACGCCAAAACAGTAACAAACTTGGTACAAACTTCCTAAGTCCACGCCAAAACAGTAACAAACTAGGTACAAACTTCCTAAGTCCACGCCAAAACAGCACCAAACTTGGTACAAACTTCCTAAGTCCACGCCAAAACAGTAACAAACTTGGTACAAACTTCCTAAGTCCACGCCAAAACAGCACCAAACTTGGTACAAACTTCCTAAGTCCACGCCAAAACAGTAACAAACTTGGTACAAACTTCCTAAGTCCACGCCAAAACAGTAACAAACTTGGTACAAACTTCCTAAGTCCACGCCAAAACAGCACCAAACTTGGTACAAACTTCCTAAGTCCACGCCAAAACAGTAACAAACTTGGTACAAACTTCCTAAGTCCACGCCAAAACAGCACCAAACTTGGTACAAACTTCCTAAGTCCACGCCAAAACAGAAACAAACTTGGTACAAACTTCCTAAGTCCACGCCAAAACAGTAACAAACTTGGTACAAACTTCCTAAGTCCACGCCAAAACAGTAACAAACTTGGTACAAACTTCCTAAGTCCACGCCAAAACAGTAACAAACTTGGTACAAACTTCCTAAGTCCACGCCAAAACAGTAACAAACTTGGTACAAACTTCCTAAGCCCACGCCAAAACAGTAACAAACTTGGTACAAACTTCCTAAGTCCACGCCAAAACAGTAACAAACTTGGTACAAACTTCCTAAGTCCACGCCAAAACAGTAACAAACTTGGTACAAACTTCCTAAGTCCACGCCAAAACAGAAACAAACTTGGTACAAACTTCCTAAGTCCACGCCAAAACAGTAACAAACTTGGTACAAACTTCCTAAGTCCACGCCAAAACAGTAACAAACTTGGTACAAACTTCCTAAGTCCACGCCAAAACAGCACCAAACTTGGTACAAACTTCCTAAGTCCACGCCAAAACAGAAACAAACTTGGTACAAACTTCCTAAGTCCACGCCAAAACAGTAACAAACTTGGTACAAACTTCCTAAGTCCACGCCAAAACAGTAACAAACTTGGTACAAACTTCCTAAGACCACGCCAAAACAGTAACAAACTTGGTACAAACTTCCTAAGTCCACGCCAAAACAGTAACAAACTTGGTACAAACTTCCTAAGTCCACGCCAAAACAGTAACAAACTTGGTACAAACTTCCTAAGTCCACGCCAAAACAGTAACAAACTTGGTACAAACTTCCTAAGTCCACGCCAAAACAGTAACAAACTTGGAACAAACTTCCTAAGTCCACGCCAAAACAGCACCAAACTTGGTTCAAACTTCCTAACTCCACGCCAAAACAGTAACAAACTAGGTACAAACTTCCTAAGTCCACGCCAAAACAGCACCAAACTTGGTACAAACTTCCTAAGTCCACGCCAAAACAGCACCAAACTTGGTACAAACTTCCTAAGTCCACGCCAAAACAGTAACAAACTTGGTACAAACTTCCTAAGTCCACGCCAAAACAGTAACAAACTTGGTACAAACTTCCTAAGTCCACGCCAAAACAGTAACAAACTTGGTACAAACTTCCTAAGTCCACGCCAAAACAGCACCAAACTTGGTACAAACTTCCTAAGTCCACGCCAAAACAGTAACAAACTTGGTACAAACTTCCTAAGTCCACGCCAAAAGAGTAACAAACTTGGTACAAACTTCCTAAGTCCACGCCAAAACAGCACCAAACTTGGTACAAACTTCCTAAGTCCAAGCCAAAACAGTAACAAACTAGGTACAAACTTCCTAAGTCCACGCCAAAACAGCACCAAACTTGATACAAACTTCCTAAGTCCACGCCAAAACAGTAACAAACTTGGTACAAACTTCCTAAGTCCACGCCAAAACAGTAACAAACTTGGTACAAACTTCCTAAGTCCACGCCAAAACAGTAACATACTTGGTACAAACTTCCTAAGTCCACGCCAAAACAGTAACAAACTTGGTACAAACTTCCTACAACTACCCGAATTCCAACAGAGTTGCAACAGAGTGTCAAATACAAACTTTGTACAAACTTCCTAAGTCCACGCCAAAACAGTAACAAACTTGGTACAAACTTCCTAAGTCCACGCCAAAACAGCACCAAACTTGGTACAAACTTCCTAAGTCCACGCCAAAACAGCACCAAACTTGGTACAAACTTCCTAAATCCACGCCAAAACAGTAACAAACTTGGTACAAACTTCCTAAGTCCACGCCAAAACAGTAACAAACTTGGTACAAACTTCCTAAGTCCACGCCAAAACAGTAACAAACTTGGTACAAACTTCCTAAGTCCACGCCAAAACAGTAACAAACTTGGTACAAACTTCCTAAGTCCACGCCAAAACAGTAACAAACTTGGTACAAACTTCCTACAACTACCCGAATTCCAACAGAGTTGCAACAGAGTGTCAAATACAAACTTTGTAGAAACTTCTTAAAACTACCCAAAAACACTTGCAAACTTGGTACAAACTTCCTAAGTCCACGCCAAAACATCACCTAACTTGGTACAAACTTCCTAAGTCCACGCCAAAACAGTAACAAACTTGGTACAAACTTCCTAAGTCCACGCCAAAACAGCACCAAACTTGGTACAAACTTCGTAAGTCCACGCCAAAACAGCACCAAACTTGGTACAAACTTCGTAAGTCCACGCCAAAACAGTAACAAACTTGGTACAAACTTCCTAAGTCCACGCCAAAACAGTAACAAACTTGATACAAACTTCCTAAGTCCACGCCAAAACAGTAACAAACTTGGTGCAAAGTTCCTAAGTCCACGCCAAAACAGAAACAAACTAGGTACAAACTTCCTAAGTCCACGCCAAAACAGTAACAAACTTGGTACAAACTTCCTAAGTCCACGCCAAAACAGTAACAAACTTGGTACAAACTTCCTAAGTCCACGCCAAAACAGTAACAAACTTGGTACAAACTTCGTAAGTCCACGCCAAAACAGCACCAAACTTGGTACAAACTTCGTAAGTCCACGCCAAAACAGTAACAAACTTGGTACAAACTTCCTAAGTCCACGCCAAAACAGCACCAAACTTGGTACAAACTTCCTAAGTCCACGCCAAAACAGTAACAAACTTGGTACAAACTTCCTAAGTCCACGCCAAAACAGCACCAAACTTGATACAAACTTCCTAAGTCCACGCCAAAACATCACCAAACTTGGTACAAACTTCGTAAGTCCGCGCCAAAACAGCACCAAACTTGGTACAAACTTCCTAAGTCCACGCCAAAACAGTAACAAACTTGGTACAAACTTCCTAAGTCCACGCCAAAACAGTAACAAACTTGGTACAAACTTCCTAAGTCCACGCCAAAACAGTAACAAACTTGGTACAAACTTCCTAAGTCCACGCCAAAACAGTAACAAACTTGGTACAAACTTCCTAAGTCCACGCCAAAACAGGAACAAACTTGGTACAAACTTCCTAAGTCCACGCCAAAACAGTAACAAACTTGGTACAAACTTCCTAAGTCCACGCCAAAACAGTAACAAACTTGGTACAAACTTCCTAAGTCCACGCCAAAACAGCACCAAACTTGGTACAAACTTCCTAAGTCCACGCCAAAACAGCACCAAACTTGATACAAACTTTCTAAGTCCACGCCAAAACAGCACCAAACTTGAAACAAACTTCCTAAGTCCACGCCAAAACAGCACCAAACTTGATACAAACTTCCTAAGTCCACGCCAAAACAGCACCAAACTTGGTACAAACTTCCTAAGTCCACGCCAAAACAGCACCAAACTTGAAACAAACTTCCTAAGTCCACGCCAAAACAGCACCAAACTTGGTACAAACTTCGTAAGTCCGCGCCAAAACAGAAACAAACTTGGTACAAACTTCCTAAGTCCACGCCAAAACAGTAACAAACTTGGTACAAACTTCCTAAGTGCACGCCAAAACAGCACCAAACTTGGTACAAACTTCCTAAGTCCACGCCAAAACAGTAACAAACTTGGTACAAACTTCCTAAGTCCACGCCAAAACAGTAACAAACTTGGTAAAAACTTCCTAAGTCCACGCAAAAACAGTTTTAAACTTGGTACAAACTTCCTAAGTCCACGCAAAAACAGTAACAAACTTGGTACAAACTTCCTAAGTCCACGCCAAAACAGGAACAAACTTGGTACAAACTTCCTAAGTCCACGCCAAAACAGTAACAAACTTGGTACAAACTTCCTAAGTCCACGCCAAAACAGTAACAAACTTGGTACAAACTTCCTTAGTCCACGCCAAAACAGCACCAAACTTGGTACAAACTTCCTAAGTCCACGCCAAAACAGCACCAAACTTGATACAAACTTTCTAAGTCCACGCCAAAACAGCACCAAACTTGAAACAAACTTCCTAAGTCCACGCCAAAACAGCACCAAACTTGATACAAACTTCCTAAGTCCACGCCAAAACAGCAACAAACTTGGTACAAACTTCCTAAGTCCACGCCAAAACAGTAACAAACTTGGTACAAACTTCCTAAGTCCACGCCAAAACAGCACCCAACTTGGTACAAACTTCGTAAGTCCGCGCCAAAACAGAAACAAACTTGGTACAAACTTCCTAAGTCCACGCCAAAACAGAAACAAACTAGGTACAAACTTCCTAAGTCCACGCCAAAACAGCACCAAACTTGATACAAACTTCCTAAGTCCACGCCAAAACAGAAACAAACTTGGTACAAACTTCCTAAGTCCACGCCAAAACAGTAACAAACTTGGTGCAAAGTTCCTAAGTCCACGCCAAAACAGTAACAAACTTGGTACAAACTTCCTAAGTCCACGCCAAAACAGCACCAAACTTGGTACAAACTTCCTAAGTCCACGCCAAAACAGTAACAAACTTGGTACAAACTTTCTAAGTCCACGCCAAAACAGCACCAAACTTGGTACAAACTTCCTAAGTCCACGCCAAAACAGTAACAAACTTGGTGCAAAGTTCCTAAGTCCACGCCAAAACAGCACCAAACTTGGTACAAACTTCGTAAGTCCACGCCAAAACAGCACCAAACTTGGTACAAACTTCCTAAGTCCACGCCAAAACATCACCAAACTTGGTACAAACTTCCTAAGTCCACGCCAAAACAGTTACAAACTTGGTGCAAAGTTCCTAAGTCCACGCCAAAACAGTAACAAACTTGGTACAAACTTCCTAAGTCCACGCCAAAACAGCACCAAACTTGGTACAAACTTCCTAAGTCCACGCCAAAACAGCACCAAACTTGGTACAAACTTCCTAAGTCCACGCCAAAACAGTAACAAACTTGGTACAAACTTCCTAAGTCCACGCCAAAACAGTAACAAACTTGGTACAAACTTCCTAAGTCCACGCCAAAACAGCACCAAACTTGGTACAAACTTCGTAAGTCCGCGCCAAAACAGAAACAAACTTGGTAAAAACTTCCTAAGACCACGACAACACAGCACCAAACTTGGTACAAACTTCCTAAGTCCACGCCAAAACAGTAACAAACTTGATACAAACTTTCTAAGTCCACGCCAAAACAGCACCAAACTTGATACAAACTTCCTAAGTCCACGCCAAAACAGTAACAAACTTGGTACAAACTTCCTAAGTCCACGCCAAAATAGCACCAAACTTGGTACAAACTTCCTAAGTCCACGCAAAAACAGCATCAAACTTGATACAAACTTCCTAAGTCCACGCCAAAACAGTAACAAACTTGGTACAAACTTCCTAAGTCCACGCCAAAACAGCACCAAACTTGGTACAAACTTCGTAAGTCCACGCCAAAACAGCACCAAACTTGGTACAAACTTCCTAAGTCCACGCCAAAACAGTAACAAACTTGGTACAAACTTCCTAAGTCCACGCCAAAACAGAAACAAACTAGGTACAAACTTCCTAAGTCCACGCCAAAACAGCACCAAACTTGATACAAACTTCCTAAGTCCACGCCAAAACAGTAACAAACTTGGTACAAACTTCCTAAGTCCACGCCAAAACAGCACCAAACTTGGTACAAACTTCGTAAGTCCGCGCCAAAACAGCACCAAACTTGGTACAAACTTCCTAAGTCCACGCCAAAACAGTAACAAACTTGGTACAAACTTCCTAAGTCCACGCCAAAACAGTAACAAACTTGGTACAAACTTCCTAAGTCCACGCCAAAACAGTAACAAACTTGGTACAAACTTCCTAAGTCCACGCCAAAACAGCACCAAACTTGGTAAAAACTTTGTAAGTCCGCGCCAAAACAGAAACAAACTTGGTACAAACTTCCTAAGTCCACGCCAAAACAGAAACAAACTAGGTACAAACTTCCTAAGTCCACGCCAAAACAGAAACAAACTTGATACAAACTTCCTAAGTCCACGCCAAAACAGTAACAAACTTGGTACAAACTTCCTAAGTCCACGCCAAAACATCACCAAACTTGGTACAAACTTCGTAAGTCCGCGCCAAAACAGCACCAAACGTGATACAAACTTCCTAAGTCCACGCTAAAACAGTAACAAACTTGGTACAAACTTCCTAAGTCCACGCCAAAACAGTAACAAACTTGGTACAAACTTCCTAAGTCCACGCCAAAACAGTAACAAACTTGGTACAAACTTCCTAAGTCCACGCCAAAACAGCACCAAACTTGGTACAAACTTCGTAAGTCCGCGCCAAAACAGAAACAAACTTGGTACAAACTTCCTAAGTCCACGCCAAAACAGAAACAAACTAGGTACAAACTTCCTAAGTCCACGCCAAAACAGCACCAAACTTGATACAAACTTCCTAAGTCCACGCCAAAACAGCACCAAACTTGATACAAACTTTCTAAGTCCACGCCAAAACAGCACCAAACTTGATACAAACTTCCTAAGTCCACGCCAAAACAGTAACAAACTTGGTACAAATTTCCTAAGTCCACGCCAAAACAGAAACAAACTAGGTACAAACTTCCTAAGTCCACGCCAAAACAGCACCAAACTTGATACAAACTTCCTAAGTCCACGCCAAAACAGTAACAAACTTGGTACAAACTTCCTAAGTCCACGCCAAAACAGCACCAAATTTGGTACAAACTTCGTAAGTCCACGCCAAAACAGCACCAAACTTGGTACAAACTTCCTAAGTCCACGCCAAAACAGTAACAAACTTGGAACAAACTTCCTAAGTCCACGCCAAAACAGAAACAAACTAGGTACAAACTTCCTAAGTCCACGCCAAAACAGCACCAAACTTGATACAAACTTCCTAAGTCCGCGCCAAAACAGTAACAAACTTGGTACAAACTTCCTAAGTCCACGCCAAAACAGCACCAAACTTGGTACAAACTTCGTAAGTCCGCGCCAAAACAGCACCAAACTTGGTACAAACTTCCTAAGTCCACGCCAAAACAGTAACAAACTTGGTACAAACTTCCTAAGTCCACGCCAAAACAGTAAAAAACTTGGTACAAACTTCCTAAGTCCACGCCAAAACAGTAACAAACTTGGTACAAACTTCCTAAGTCCACGCCAAAACAGCACCAAACTTGGTAAAAACTTCGTAAGTCCGCGCCAAAACAGAAACAAACTTGGTACAAACTTCCTAAGTCCACGCCAAAACAGAAACAAACTAGGTACAAACTTCCTAAGTCCACGCCAAAACAGAAACAAACTTGATACAAACTTCCTAAGTCCACGCCAAAACAGTAACAAACTTGGTACAAACTTCCTAAGTCCACGCCAAAACAGTAACAAACTTGATACAAACTTCCTAAGTCCACGCCAAAACAGTAACAAACTTGGTACAAACTTCCTAAGTCCACGCCAAAACAGTAACAAACTTGGTACAAACTTCCTAAGTCCACGCCAAAACAGCACCAAACTTGGAACAAACTTCGTAAGTCCGCGCCAAAACAGAAACAAACATGGTACAAACTTCCTAAGTCCACGCCAAAACAGTAACAAACTTGGTACAAACTTCCAAAGTCCACGCCAAAACAGCACCAAACTTGGTACAAACTTCCTAAGTCCACGCCAAAACAGTAACAAACTTGGTGCAAAGTTCCTAAGTCCACGCCAAAACTGTAACAAACTTGGTACAAACTTCCTAAGTCCACGCCAAAACAGCACCAAACTTGGTACAAACTTCCTAAGTCCACGCCAAAACAGCACCAAACTTGGTACAAACTTTCTTAGTCCACGCCAAAACAGCACCAAACTTGGTACAAACTTCCTAAGTCCACGCCAAAACAGCACCAAACTTGGTACAAACTACCTAAGTCCACGCCAAAACAGTAACAAACTTGGTACAAACTTCCTAAGTCCACGCCAAAACAGTAACAAACTTGGTACAAACTTCCTAAGTCCACGCCAAAACAGTAACAAACTTGGTACAAACTTCCTAAGTCCACGCCAAAACAGTAACAAACTTGGTACAAACTTCCTAAGTCCACGCCAAAACAGTAACAAACTTGGTACAAACTTCCTAAGTCCACGCCAAAACAGTAACAAACTTGGTACAAACTTCCTAAGTCCACGCCAAAACAGTAACAAACTTGGTACAAACTTCCTTAGTCCACGCCAAAACAGCACCAAACTTGGTACAAACTACCTAAGTCCTCGCCGAAACAGTAACAAACTTGGTACAAACTTCCTAAGTCCACGCCAAAACAGTAACAAACTTGGTATAAACTTCCTAAGTCCACGCCAAAACAGTAGCAAACTTGGTACAAACTTCCTAAGTCCACGCCAAAACAGTAACAAACTGGGTACAAACTTCCTAAGTCCACGCCAAAACAGTAGCAAACTTGGTACAAACTTCCTAAGACCACGCCAAAACAGCACCAAACTTGGTATAAATTTCCTAAGTCCACGCCAAAACAGCACCAAACTTGGTACAAACTACCTAAGTCCTCGCCGAAACAGTAACAAACTTGGTACAAACTTCCTAAGTCCACGCCAAAACAGTAACAAACTTGGTATAAACTTCCTAAGTCCACGCCAAAACAGTAACAAACTTGGTACAAACTTCCTTAGTCCACGCCAAAACAGTAACAAACTTGGTACAAACTTCCTTAGTCCACGCCAAAACAGCACCAAACTTGGTACAAACTTCCTAAGTCCACGCCAAAACAGCACCAAACTTGGTACAAACTACCTAAGTCCACGCCAAAACAGTAACAAACTTGATACAAACTTCCTTAGTCCACGCCAAAACAGCACCAAACTTGGTACAAACTACCTAAGTCCTCGCCGAAACAGTAACAAACTTGGTACAAACTTCCTAAGTCCACGCCAAAACAGTAACAAACTTGGTATAAACTTCCTAAGTCCACGCCAAAACAGTAGCAAACTTGGAACAAACTTCCTAAGTCCACGCCAAAACAGTAACAAACTGGGTACAAACTTCCTAAGTCCACGCCAAAACAGTAACAAACTTGGTACGAACTTCCTTAGTCCACGCCAAAACAGCACCAAACTTGGTACAAACTTCCTAAGTCCACGCCAAAACAGTAACAAACTTGGTACAAACTTCCTAAGTCCACGCCAAAACAGTAACAAACTTGGTACAAACTTCCTAAGTCCACGCCAAAACAGTAACAAGCTTGGTACAAACTTCCTAAGTCCACGCCAAAACAGTAACAAACTTGGTACAAACTTCCTAAGCCCACGCCAAAACAGCACCAAACTTGGTACAAACTTCCTAAGTCCTCGCCAAAACAGTAACAAACTTGGTACAAACTTCCTTAGTCCATGCCAAAACAGTAACAAACTTGGTACAAACTTCCTTAGTCCACGCAAAACAGCACCAAACTTGGTACAAACTTCCTAAGACCACGCCAAAACAGCACCAAACTTGGTACAAACTTCCTAAGTCCACGCCAAAACAGTAACAAACTTGGTACAAACTTCCTAAGTCCACGCCAAAACAGTAACAAACTTGGTACAAACTTCCTAAGTCCACGCCAAAACAGTAACAAACTTGGTACGAACTTCCTAAGTCCACGCCAAAACAGCACCAAACTTGGTACAAACTTCCTTAGTCCACGCCAAAACAGCACCAAACTTGGTACAAACTACCTAAGTCCACGCCAAAACAGTAACAAACTTGGTACAAACTTCCTAAGTCCACGCCAAAACAGTAACAAACTTGGAACAAACTTCCTTAGTCCACGCCAAAACAGTAACAAACTTGGTACAAACTTCCCTAGTCCACGCCAAAACAGCACCAAACTTGGTACAAACTACCTAAGTCCACGCCAAAACAGTAACAAACTTGGTACAAACTTCCTAAGTCCACGCCAAAACAGTAACAAACTTGGAACAAACTTCCTTAGTCCACGCCAAAACAGTAACAAACTTGGTACAAACTTCCTAAGTCCACGCCAAAACAGCACCAAACTTGGTACAAACTTCCTAAGTCCACGCCAAAACAGTAACAAACTTGGTACAAACTTCCTAAGCCCACGCCAAAACAGCACCAAACTTGGTACAAACTTCCTAAGTCCACGCCAAAACAGCACCAAACTTGATACAAACTTCCTAAGTCCACGCCAAAACAGCACCAAACTTGGTACAAACTACCTAAGTCCACGCCAAAACAGTAACAAACTTGGTACAAACTTCCTAAGTCCACGCCAAAACAGTAACAAACTTGGAACAAACTTCCTTAGTCCACGCCAAAACAGTAACAAACTTGGTACAAACTTCCTAAGTCCACGCCAAAACAGCACCAAACTTGGTACAAACTCCCTAAGTCCACGCCAAAACAGTAACAAACTTGGTACGAACTTCCTAAGTCCACGCCAAAACAGCACCAAACTTGGTACAAACTTCCTAAGTCCACGCCAAAACAGTAACAAACTTGGTACAAACTTCCTAAGCCCACGCCAAAACAGCACCAAACTTGGTACAAACTTCCTAAGTCCACGCCAAAACAGTAACAAACTTGGTACGAACTTCCTAAGTCCACGCCAAAACAGCACCAAACTTGGTACAAACTTCCTAAGTCCACGCCAAAACAGTAACAAACTTGGTACAAACTTCCTAAGTCCACGCCAAAACAGTAACAAACTTGGTACAAACTTCCTAAGTCCACGCAAAAACAGTAACAAACTTGGTACAAACTTCCTTAGTCCACGCCAAAACAGCACCAAACTTGGTACAAACTTCCTAAGTCCACGCCAAAACAGTAACAAACTTGGTACAAACTTCCTTAGTCCACGCAAAACAGCACCAAACTTGGTACAAACTTCCTAAGTCCACGCCAAAACAGTAACAAACTTGGTACAAACTTCCTAAGTCCACGCCAAAACAGTAACAAACTTGGTACAAACTTCCTAAGTCCACGCCAAAACAGTAACAAACTTGGTACGAACTTCCTAAGTCCACGCCAAAACAGCACCAAACTTGGTACAAACTTCCTAAGTCCACGCCAAAACAGTTACAAACTTGGTACAAACTTCCTAAGTCCACGCCAAAACAGCACAAAACTTGGTACAAACTTCCTAAGTCCACGCCAAAACAGTAACAAACTTGGTACAAACTTCCTAAGTCCACACCAAAACAGTAACAAACATGGTACAAACTTCCTAAGACCACGCCAAAACAGTAAAAAACTTGGTTCAAACATCCTAAGTCCACGCCAAAACAGCACCAAACTTGGTACAAACTTCCTAAGTCCACGCCAAAACAGTAACAAACTTGGTACAAACTTCCTAAGCCCACGCCAAAACAGCACCAAACTTGGTACAAACTTCCTAAGTCCACGCCAAAACAGTAACAAACTTGGTACAAACTTCCTAAGTCCACGCCAAAACAGTAGCAAACTTGGTACAAACTTCCTAAGTCCACGCCAAAACAGCAACAAACTTGGTTCAAACATCCTAAGTCCACGCCAAAACAGCACCAAACTTGGTACAAACTTCCTAAGTCCACGCCAAAACAGTAACAAACTTGGTACGAACTTCCTAAGTCCACGCCAAAACAGCACCAAACTTGGTACAAACTTCCTAAGTCCACGCCAAAACAGTAACAAACTTGGTACAAACTTCCTAAGTCCACGCCAAAATAGCACCAAACTTGGTACAAACTTCCTAAGTCTACGCCAAAACAGCAACAAACTTGGTTCAAACATCCTAAGTCCACGCCAAAACAGCACCAAACTTGGTACAAACTTCCTAAGTCCACGCCAAAACAGTAACAAACTTGGTACGAACTTCCTAAGTCCACGCCAAAACAGCACCAAACTTGGTACAAACTTCCTAAGTCCACGCCAAAACAGTAACAAACTTGGTACAAACTTCCTAAGTCCACGCCAAAACAGTAGCAAACTTGGTACAAACTTCCTAAGTCCACGCCAAAACAGCAACAAACTTGGTTCAAACATCCTAAGTCCACGCCAAAACAGCACCAAACTTGGTACAAACTTCCTAAGTCCACGCCAAAACAGTAACAAACTTGGTACAAACTTCCTAAGTCCACGCCAAAACAGTAACAAACTTGGTACGAACTTCCTAAGTCCACGCCAAAACAGCACCAAACTTGGTACAAACTTCCTTAGTCCACGCCAAAATAGCACCAAACTTGGTACAAACTTCCTAAGTCCACGCAAAAACAGTAACAAACTTGGTACAAACTTCCTTAGTCCACGCCAAAATAGCACCAAACTTGGTACAAACTTCCTAAGTCCACGCCAAAACAGTAACAAACTTGGTACAAAATTCCTTAGTCCACGCCAAAACAGTAACAAACTTGGAACAAACTTCCTAAGTCCACGCCAAAACAGTAACAAACTTGGTACAAACTTCCTTAGTCCACGCCAAAACAGTAACAAACTTGGTACAAACTTCCTAAGTCCTCGCCGAAACAGTAACAAACTTGGTACAAACTTCCTAAGTCCACGCCAAAACAGAAACAAACTAGGTACAAACTTCCTAAGTCCACGCCAAAACAGCACCAAACTTGGTACAAACTTCCTAAGTCCACGCCAAAACAGTAACAAACTTGGTACGAACTTCCTAAGTCCACGCCAAAACAGCACCAAACTTGGTACAAACTTCCTAAGTCCACGCCAAAACAGCACCAAACTTGGTACAAACTTCCTAAGTCCACGCCAAAACAGTAACAAACTTGGTACGAACTTCCTAAGTCCACGCCAAAACAGTAACAAACTTGGTACAAACTTCCTAAGTCCACGCCAAAACAGTAGCAAACTTGGTACAAACTTCCTAAGTCCACGCCAAAACAGCAACAAACTTGGTTCAAACATCCTAAGTCCACGCCAAAACAGCACCAAACTTGGTACAAACTTCCTAAGTCCACGCCAAAACAGTAACAAACTTGGTACGAACTTCCTAAGTCCACGCCAAAACAGCACCAAACTTGGTACATACTTCCTAAGTCCACGCCAAAACAGTAACAAACTTGGTACAAACTTCCTAAGTCCACGCCAAAATAGCACCAAACTTGGTACAAACTTCCTAAGTCTACGCCAAAACAGCAACAAACTTGGTTCAAACATCCTAAGTCCACGCCAAAACAGCACCAAACTTGGTACAAACTTCCTAAGTCCACGCCAAAACAGTAACAAACTTGGTACGAACTTCCTAAGTCCACGCCAAAACAGCACCAAACTTGGTACAAACTTCCTAAGTCCACGCCAAAACAGTAACAAACTTGGTACAAACTTCCTAAGTCCACGCCAAAACAGTAGCAAACTTGGTACAAACTTCCTAAGTCCACGCCAAAACAGCAACAAACTTGGTTCAAACATCCTAAGTCCACGCCAAAACAGTAACAAACTTGGTACAAACTTCCTAAGTCCACGCCAAAATAGCACCAAACTTGGTACAAACTTCCTAAGTCCACGCCAAAACAGTAACAAACTTGGTACAAACTTCCTTAGTCCACGCCAAAACAGCACCAAACTTGGTACAAACTTCCTAAGTCCACGCCAAAACAGTAACAAACTTGGTACGAACTTCCTAAGTCCACGCCAAAACAGTAGCAAACTTGGTACAAACTTCCTAAGTCCACGCCAAAACAGTAACAAACTTGGTACAAACTTCCTTAGTCCACGCCAAAATAGCACCAAACTTGGTACAAACTTCCTAAGTCCACGCAAAAACAGTAACAAACTTGGTACAAACTTCCTTAGTCCACGCCAAAATAGCACCAAACTTGGTACAAACTTCCTAAGTCCACGCCAAAACAGTAACAAACTTGGTACAAAATTCCTTAGTCCACGCCAAAACAGTAACAAACTTGGAACAAACTTCCTAAGTCCACGCCAAAACAGTAACAAACTTGGTACAAACTTCCTTAGTCCACGCCAAAACAGTAACAAACTTGGTACAAACTTCCTAAGTCCTCGCCGAAACAGTAACAAACTTGGTACAAACTTCCTAAGTCCACGCCAAAACAGAAACAAACTAGGTACAAACTTCCTAAGTCCACGCCAAAACAGCACCAAACTTGGTACAAACTTCCTAAGTCCACGCCAAAACAGTAACAAACTTGGTACGAACTTCCTAAGTCCACGCCAAAACAGCACCAAACTTGGTACAAACTTCCTAAGTCCACGCCAAAACAGCACCAAACTTGGTACAAACTACCTGAGTCCACGCCAAAACAGTAACAAACTTGGTACAAACTTCCTTAGTCCACGCCAAAACAGCACCAAACTTGGTACAAACTTCCTAAGTCCACGCCAAAACAGCACCAAACTTGGTACAAACTACCTAAGTCCACGCCAAAACAGTAACAAACTTGGTACAAACTTCCTAAGTCCACGCCAAAACAGCACCAAACTTGGTACAAACTTCGTAAGTCCGCGCCAAAACAGCACCAAACTTGGTACAAACTTCGTAAGTCCGCGCCAAAACAGCACCAAACTTGGTAAAAACTTCCTAGGTCCACGCCAAAACAGCACCAAACTTGGTACAAACTACCTAAGTCCACGCCAAAACAGTAACAAACTTGGTACAAACTTCCTAAGTCCACGCCAAAACAGCACCAAACTTGGTACAAACTACCTAAGTCCACGCCAAAACAGTAACAAACTTGGTACAAACTTCCTAAGTCCTCGCCGAAACAGTAACAAACTTGGTACAAACTTCCTAAGACCACGCCAAAACAGCACCAAACTTGGTATAAACTTCCTAAGTCCACGCCAAAACAGTAGCAAACTTGGTACAAACTTCCTAAGTCCACGCCAAAACAGTAACAAACTGGGTACAAACTTCCTAAGTCCACGCCAAAACAGTAACAAACTTGGTACAAACTTCCTTAGTCCACGCCAAAACAGCACCAAACTTGGTACAAACTTCCTAAGTCCACGCCAAAACAGCACCAAACTTGGTACAAACTACCTAAGTCCACGCCAAAACAGTAACAAACTTGGTACAAACTTCCTTAGTCCACGCCAAAACAGCACCAAACTTGGTACAAACTACCTAAGTCCTCGCCGAAACAGCACCAAACTTGGTACAAACTTCCTAAGTCCACGCCAAAACAGTAACAAACTTGGTATAAACTTCCTAAGTCCACGCCAAAACAGTAACAAACTTGGTACAAACTTCCTAAGTCCACGCCAAAACAGTAGCAAACTTGGTACAAACTTCCTAAGTCCACGCCAAAACAGTAACAAACTTGGTACAAACTTCCTAAGTCCACGCCAAAATAGCACCAAACTTGGTACAAACTTCCTAAGTCTACGCCAAAACAGCAACAAACTTGGTTCAAACATCCTAAGTCCACGCCAAAACAGCACCAAACTTGGTACAAACTTCCTAAGTCCACGCCAAAACAGTAACAAACTTGGTACGAACTTCCTAAGTCCACGCCAAAACAGCACCAAACTTGGTACAAACTTCCTAAGTCCACGCCAAAACAGTAACAAACTTGGTACAAACTTCCTAAGTCCACGCCAAAACAGTAGCAAACTTGGTACAAACTTCCTAAGTCCACGCCAAAACAGCAACAAACTTGGTTCAAACATCCTAAGTCCACGCCAAAACAGCACCAAACTTGGTACAAACTTCCTAAGTCCACGCCAAAACAGTAACAAACTTGGTACAAACTTCCTAAGCCCACGCCAAAACAGCACCAAACTTGGTACAAACTTCCTAAGTCCACGCCAAAACAGTAACAAACTTGGTACAAACTTCCTAAGTCCACGCCAAAACAGTAGCAAACTTGGTACAAACTTCCTAAGTCCACGCCAAAACAGCAACAAACTTGGTTCAAACATCCTAAGTCCACGCCAAAACAGCACCAAACTTGGTACAAACTTCCTAAGTCCACGCCAAAACAGTAACAAACTTGGTACGAACTTCCTAAGTCCACGCCAAAACAGCACCAAACTTGGTACAAACTTCCTAAGTCCACGCCAAAACAGTAACAAACTTGGTACAAACTTCCTAAGTCCACGCCAAAATAGCACCAAACTTGGTACAAACTTCCTAAGTCCACGCCAAAACAGTAACAAACTTGGTACAAACTTCCTTAGTCCACGCCAAAACAGCACCAAACTTGGTACAAACTTCCTAAGTCCACGCCAAAACAGTAACAAACTTGGTACGAACTTCCTAAGTCCACGCCAAAACAGTAGCAAACTTGGTACAAACTTCCTAAGTCCACGCCAAAACAGTAACAAACTTGGTACAAACTTCCTTAGTCCACGCCAAAATAGCACCAAACTTGGTACAAACTTCCTAAGTCCACGCAAAAACAGTAACAAACTTGGTACAAACTTCCTTAGTCCACGCCAAAATAGCACCAAACTTGGTACAAACTTCCTAAGTCCACGCCAAAACAGTAACAAACTTGGTACAAACTACCTGAGTCCACGCCAAAACAGTAACAAACTTGGTACAAACTTCCTTAGTCCACGCCAAAACAGTAACAAACTTGGTACAAACTTCCTAAGTCCTCGCCGAAACAGTAACAAACTTGGTACAAACTTCCTAAGTCCACGCCAAAACAGTAACAAACTTGGTACGAACTTCCTAAGTCCACGCCAAAACAGCACCAAACTTGGTACAAACTTCCTAAGTCCACGCCAAAACAGCACCAAACTTGGTACAAACTACCTGAGTCCACGCCAAAACAGTAACAAACTTGGTACAAACTACCTGAGTCCACGCCAAAACAGTAACAAACTTGGTACAAACTTCCTTAGTCCACGCCAAAACAGCACCAAACTTGGTACAAACTTCCTAAGTCCACGCCAAAACAGCACCAAACTTGGTACAAACTTCCTAAGTCCACGCCAAAACAGTAACAAACTTGGTACAAACTACCTGAGTCCACGCCAAAACAGTAACAAACTTGGTACAAACTTCCTTAGTCCACGCCAAAACAGTAACAAACTTGGTACGAACTTCCTAAGTCCACGCCAAAACAGCACCAAACTTGGTACAAACTTCCTAAGTCCACGCCAAAACAGCACCAAACTTGGTACAAACTACCTGAGTCCACGCCAAAACAGTAACAAACTTGGTACAAACTTCCTTAGTCCACGCCAAAACAGCACCAAACTTGGTACAAACTTCCTAAGTCCACGCCAAAACAGCACCAAACTTGGTACAAACTACCTAAGTCCACGCCAAAACAGTAACAAACTTGGTACAAACTTCCTAAGTCCACGCCAAAACAGCACCAAACTTGGTACAAACTTCGTAAGTCCGCGCCAAAACAGCACCAAACTTGGTACAAACTTCGTAAGTCCGCGCCAAAACAGCACCAAACTTGGTAAAAACTTCCTAAGTCCACGCCAAAACAGCACCAAACTTGGTACAAACTACCTAAGTCCACGCCAAAACAGTAACAAACTTGGTACAAACTTCCTTAGTCCACGCCAAAACAGCACCAAACTTGGTACAAACTACCTAAGTCCACGCCAAAACAGTAACAAACTTGGTACAAACTTCCTAAGTCCTCGCCGAAACAGTAACAAACTTGGTACAAACTTCCTAAGACCACGCCAAAACAGCACCAAACTTGGTATAAACTTCCTAAGTCCACGCCAAAACAGTAGCAAACTTGGTACAAACTTCCTAAGTCCACGCCAAAACAGTAACAAACTGGGTACAAACTTCCTAAGTCCACGCCAAAACAGTAACAAACTTGGTACAAACTTCCTTAGTCCACGCCAAAACAGCACCAAACTTGGTACAAACTTCCTAAGTCCACGCCAAAACAGCACCAAACTTGGTACAAACTACCTAAGTCCACGCCAAAACAGTAACAAACTTGGTACAAACTTCCTTAGTCCACGCCAAAACAGCACCAAACTTGGTACAAACTACCTAAGTCCTCGCCGAAACAGCACCAAACTTGGTACAAACTTCCTAAGTCCACGCCAAAACAGTAACAAACTTGGTATAAACTTCCTAAGTCCACGCCAAAACAGTAGCAAACTTGGTACAAACTTCCTAAGACCACGCCAAAACAGCACCAAACTTGGTATAAACTTCCTAAGTCCACGCCAAAACAGCACCAAACTTGGTACAAACTACCTAAGTCCACGCCAAAACAGTAACAAACTTGGTATAAACTTCCTAAGTCCACGCCAAAACAGTAACAAACTTGGTACAAACTTCCTTGGTCCACGCCAAAACAGTAACAAACTTGGTACAAACTTCCTTAGTCCACGCCAAAACAGCACCAAACTTGGTACAAACTTCCTAAGTCCACGCCAAAACAGCACCAAACTTGGTACAAACTACCTAAGTCCACGCCAAAACAGTAACAAACTTGATACAAACTTCCTTAGTCCACGCCAAAACAGCACCAAACTTGGTACAAACTACCTAAGTCCTCGCCGAAACAGTAACAAACTTGGTACAAACTTCCTAAGTCCACGCCAAAACAGTAACAAACTTGGTATAAACTTCCTAAGTCCACGCCAAAACAGTAGCAAACTTGGTACAAACTTCCTAAGTCCACGCCAAAACAGTAACAAACTGGGTACAAACTTCCTAAGTCCACGCCAAAACAGTAACAAACTTGGTACGAACTTCCTTAGTCCACGCCAAAACAGCACCAAACTTGGTACAAACTTCCTAAGTCCACGCCAAAACAGCACCAAACTTGGTACAAACTTCCTAAGTCCACGCCAAAACAGTAACAAACTTGGTACAAACTTCCTAAGTCCACGCCAAAACAGTAACAAGCTTGGTACAAACTTCCTAAGTCCACGCCAAAACAGTAACAAACTTGGTACAAACTTCCTAAGTCCACGCCAAAACAGCACCAAACTTGGTACAAACTTCCTAAGTCCTCGCCAAAACAGTAACAAACTTGGTACAAACTTCCTTAGTCCATGCCAAAACAGTAACAAACTTGGTACAAACTTCCTTAGTCCACGCAAAACAGCACCAAACTTGGTACAAACTTCCTAAGACCACGCCAAAACAGCACCAAACTTGGTACAAACTTCCTAAGTCCACGCCAAAACAGTAACAAACTTGGTACAAACTTCCTAAGTCCACGCCAAAACAGTAACAAACTTGGTACAAACTTCCTAAGTCCACGCCAAAACAGTAACAAACTTGGTACGAACTTCCTAAGTCCACGCCAAAACAGCACCAAACTTGGTACAAACTTCCTTAGTCCACGCAAAACAGCACCAAACTTGGTACAAACTTCCTAAGTCCACGCCAAAACAGTAACAAACTTGGTACAAACTTCCTAAGTCCACGCCAAAACAGTAACAAACTTGGAACAAACTTCCTAAGTCCACGCCAAAACAGTAACAAACTTGGTACAAACTTCCTTAGTCCACGCCAAAACAGCACCAAACTTGGTACAAACTACCTAAGTCCACGCCAAAACAGTAACAAACTTGGTACAAACTTCCTAAGTCCACGCCAAAACAGTAACAAACTTGGAACAAACTTCCTTAGTCCACGCCAAAACAGTAACAAACTTGGTACAAACTTCCCTAGTCCACGCCAAAACAGCACCAAACTTGGTACAAACTTCCTAAGTCCACGCCAAAACAGTAACAAACTTGGTACAAACTTCCTAAGTCCACGCCAAAACAGCACCAAACTTGGTACAAACTTCCTAAGTCCACGCCAAAACAGCACCAAACTTGGTACAAACTTCCTAAGTCAGCACCAAACTTGGTACAAACTTCCTAAGTCCTCGCCAAAACAGTAACAAACTTGGTACAAACTTCCTTAGTCCATGCCAAAACAGTAACAAACTTGGTACAAACTTCCTTAGTCCACGCAAAACAGCACCAAACTTGGTACAAACTTCCTAAGACCACGCCAAAACAGCACCAAACTTGGTACAAACTTCCTAAGTCCACGCCAAAACAGTAACAAACTTGGTACAAACTTCCTAAGTCCACGCCAAAATAGCACCAAACTTGGTACAAACTTCGTAAGTCCGCGCCAAAACAGCACCAAACTTGGTACAAACTTCCTAAGTCCACGCCAAAACAGCACCAAACTTGGTACAAACTTCCTAAGTCAGCACCAAACTTGGTACAAACTTCCTAAGTCCACGCAAAAACAGTAACAAACTTGGTACAAACTTCCTAAGTCCACGCCAAAACAGTAACAAACTTGGTACAAACTTCCTTAGTCCACGCAAAACAGCACCAAACTTGGTACAAACTTCCTATGTCCACGCCAAAACAGCAACAAACTTAATACAAACTTCCTAAGCCCACGCCAAAACAGCACCAAACTTAATACAAACTTCCTAAGTCCACGCCAAAACAGCACCAAACTTAGTACAAACTTCCTAAGTCCACGCCAAAACAGTAACAAACTTGGTACAAACTTCCAAAGTCCACGCCAAAACAGTAACAAACTTGGTACAAACTTCCTAACTCCACGCCAAAAGAGTAACAAACTTGGTACAAACTTCCTAAGTCCACGCCAAAACAGTAACAAAATTGGAAAAAACTTCCTAAGCCCACGCCAAAACAGTAACAAAATTGGAAAAAACTTCCTAGGACCACGCCAAAACAGTAACAAACTTGGTACAAACTTCCAAAGTCCACGCCAAAACAGCACCAACCTTGGTACAAACTTCCTAAGTCCACGCCAAAACAGTTACAAACTTGGAACAAACTTCCTAAGTCCACGCCAAAACAGCACCAAACTGGGTACAAACTTCCTAACTCCACGCCAAAACAGTAACAAACTTGGTACAAACTTCCTAAGTCCACGCAAAAACAGTAACAAACTTGGTACAAACTTCCTAAGTCTACGCCAAAACAGCACCAAACTTGGTACAAACTTCCTAAGTCCACGCCAAAACAGCACCAAACGTAGTACAAACTTCCTAAGTCCACGCCAAAACAGCACCAAACTTGCTACAAACTTCCTAAGACCACGCCAAAGCAGTAACAAACTTGATACAAAATTCCTCAGTCCACGCCAAAACAGTAACAAACTTGGTACAAACTTCCTAAGACCACGCCAAAGCAGTAACAAACTTGGTACAAACCTCCTAAGTCCACGCCAAAACAGTAACAAACTTGGAAAAAACTTCCTAAGTCCACGCCAAAACAGTTACAAACTTGGTACAAACTACCTGAGTCCACGCCAAAACAGTAACAAACTTGGTACAAACTTCCTTAGTCCACGCCAAAACAGCACCAAACTTGGTACAAACTTCCTAAGTCCACGCCAAAACAGCACCAAACTTGGTACAAACTACCTAAGTCCACGCCAAAACAGTAACAAACTTGGTACAAACTTCCTAAGTCCACGCCAAAACAGCACCAAACTTGGTACAAACTTCGTAAGTCCACGCCAAAACAGCACCAAACTTGGTACAAACTACCTGAGTCCACGCCAAAACAGTAACAAACTTGGTACAAACTACCTGAGTCCACGCCAAAACAGTAACAAACTTGGTACAAACTTCCTTAGTCCACGCCAAAACAGTAACAAACTTGGTACAAACTTCCTAAGTCCTCGCCGAAACAGTAACAAACTTGGTACAAACTTCCTAAGTCCACGCCAAAACAGTAACAAACTTGGTACGAACTTCCTAAGTCCACGCCAAAACAGCACCAAACTTGGTACAAACTTCCTAAGTCCACGCCAAAACAGCACCAAACTTGGTACAAACTACCTGAGTCCACGCCAAAACAGTAACAAACTTGGTACAAACTACCTGAGTCCACGCCAAAACAGTAACAACCTTGGTACAAACTTCCTTAGTCCACGCCAAAACAGCACCAAACTTGGTACAAACTTCCTAAGTCCACGCCAAAACAGCACCAAACTTGGTACAAACTTCCTAAGTCCACGCCAAAACAGTAACAAACTTGGTACAAACTACCTGAGTCCACGCCAAAACAGTAACAAACTTGGTACAAACTTCCTTAGTCCACGCCAAAACAGTAACAAACTTGGTACAAACTTCCTAAGTCCTCGCCGAAACAGTAACAAACTTGGTACAAACTTCCTAAGTCCACGCCAAAACAGTAACAAACTTGGTACGAACTTCCTAAGTCCACGCCAAAACAGCACCAAACTTGGTACAAACTTCCTAAGTCCACGCCAAAACAGCACCAAACTTGGTACAAACTACCTGAGTCCACGCCAAAACAGTAACAAACTTGGTACAAACTTCCTTAGTCCACGCCAAAACAGCACCAAACTTGGTACAAACTTCCTAAGTCCACGCCAAAACAGCACCAAACTTGGTACAAACTACCTAAGTCCACGCCAAAACAGTAACAAACTTGGTACAAACTTCCTAAGTCCACGCCAAAACAGCACCAAACTTGGTACAAACTTCGTAAGTCCGCGCCAAAACAGCACCAAACTTGGTACAAACTTCGTAAGTCCGCGCCAAAACAGCACCAAACTTGGTAAAAACTTCCTAAGTCCACGCCAAAACAGCACCAAACTTGGTACAAACTACCTAAGTCCACGCCAAAACAGTAACAAACTTGGTACAAACTTCCTTAGTCCACGCCAAAACAGCACCAAACTTGGTACAAACTACCTAAGTCCACGCCAAAACAGTAACAAACTTGGTACAAACTTCCTAAGTCCTCGCCGAAACAGTAACAAACTTGGTACAAACTTCCTAAGACCACGCCAAAACAGCACCAAACTTGGTATAAACTTCCTAAGTCCACGCCAAAACAGTAGCAAACTTGGTACAAACTTCCTAAGTCCACGCCAAAACAGTAACAAACTGGGTACAAACTTCCTAAGTCCACGCCAAAACAGTAACAAACTTGGTACAAACTTCCTTAGTCCACGCCAAAACAGCACCAAACTTGGTACAAACTTCCTAAGTCCACGCCAAAACAGCACCAAACTTGGTACAAACTACCTAAGTCCACGCCAAAACAGTAACAAACTTGGTACAAACTTCCTTAGTCCACGCCAAAACAGCACCAAACTTGGTACAAACTACCTAAGTCCTCGCCGAAACAGCACCAAACTTGGTACAAACTTCCTAAGTCCACGCCAAAACAGTAACAAACTTGGTATAAACTTCCTAAGTCCACGCCAAAACAGTAGCAAACTTGGTACAAACTTCCTAAGACCACGCCAAAACAGCACCAAACTTGGTATAAACTTCCTAAGTCCACGCCAAAACAGCACCAAACTTGGTACAAACTACCTAAGTCCACGCCAAAACAGTAACAAACTTGGTATAAACTTCCTAAGTCCACGCCAAAACAGTAACAAACTTGGTACAAACTTCCTTGGTCCACGCCAAAACAGTAACAAACTTGGTACAAACTTCCTTAGTCCACGCCAAAACAGCACCAAACTTGGTACAAACTTCCTAAGTCCACGCCAAAACAGCACCAAACTTGGTACAAACTACCTAAGTCCACGCCAAAACAGTAACAAACTTGATACAAACTTCCTTAGTCCACGCCAAAACAGCACCAAACTTGGTACAAACTACCTAAGTCCTCGCCGAAACAGTAACAAACTTGGTACAAACTTCCTAAGTCCACGCCAAAACAGTAACAAACTTGGTATAAACTTCCTAAGTCCACGCCAAAACAGTAGCAAACTTGGTACAAACTTCCTAAGTCCACGCCAAAACAGTAACAAACTGGGTACAAACTTCCTAAGTCCACGCCAAAACAGTAACAAACTTGGTACGAACTTCCTTAGTCCACGCCAAAACAGCACCAAACTTGGTACAAACTTCCTAAGTCCACGCCAAAACAGCACCAAACTTGGTACAAACTTCCTAAGTCCACGCCAAAACAGTAACAAACTTGGTACAAACTTCCTAAGTCCACGCCAAAACAGTAACAAGCTTGGTACAAACTTCCTAAGTCCACGCCAAAACAGTAACAAACTTGGTACAAACTTCCTAAGTCCACGCCAAAACAGCACCAAACTTGGTACAAACTTCCTAAGTCCTCGCCAAAACAGTAACAAACTTGGTACAAACTTCCTTAGTCCATGCCAAAACAGTAACAAACTTGGTACAAACTTCCTTAGTCCACGCAAAACAGCACCAAACTTGGTACAAACTTCCTAAGACCACGCCAAAACAGCACCAAACTTGGTACAAACTTCCTAAGTCCACGCCAAAACAGTAACAAACTTGGTACAAACTTCCTAAGTCCACGCCAAAACAGTAACAAACTTGGTACAAACTTCCTAAGTCCACGCCAAAACAGTAACAAACTTGGTACGAACTTCCTAAGTCCACGCCAAAACAGCACCAAACTTGGTACAAACTTCCTTAGTCCACGCAAAACAGCACCAAACTTGGTACAAACTTCCTAAGTCCACGCCAAAACAGTAACAAACTTGGTACAAACTTCCTAAGTCCACGCCAAAACAGTAACAAACTTGGAACAAACTTCCTAAGTCCACGCCAAAACAGTAACAAACTTGGTACAAACTTCCTTAGTCCACGCCAAAACAGCACCAAACTTGGTACAAACTACCTAAGTCCACGCCAAAACAGTAACAAACTTGGTACAAACTTCCTAAGTCCACGCCAAAACAGTAACAAACTTGGAACAAACTTCCTTAGTCCACGCCAAAACAGTAACAAACTTGGTACAAACTTCCCTAGTCCACGCCAAAACAGCACCAAACTTGGTACAAACTTCCTAAGTCCACGCCAAAACAGTAACAAACTTGGTACAAACTTCCTAAGTCCACGCCAAAACAGCACCAAACTTGGTACAAACTTCCTAAGTCCACGCCAAAACAGCACCAAACTTGGTACAAACTTCCTAAGTCAGCACCAAACTTGGTACAAACTTCCTAAGTCCTCGCCAAAACAGTAACAAACTTGGTACAAACTTCCTTAGTCCATGCCAAAACAGTAACAAACTTGGTACAAACTTCCTTAGTCCACGCAAAACAGCACCAAACTTGGTACAAACTTCCTAAGACCACGCCAAAACAGCACCAAACTTGGTACAAACTTCCTAAGTCCACGCCAAAACAGTAACAAACTTGGTACAAACTTCCTAAGTCCACGCCAAAATAGCACCAAACTTGGTACAAACTTCGTAAGTCCGCGCCAAAACAGCACCAAACTTGGTACAAACTTCCTAAGTCCACGCAAAAACAGTAACAAACTTGGTACAAACTTCCTAAGTCCACGCCAAAACAGCACCAAACTTGGTACAAACTTCCTAAGTCCACGCCAAAACAGCACCAAACTTGGTACAAACTTCCTATGTCCACGCCAAAACAGCAACAAACTTAATACAAACTTCCTAAGCCCACGCCAAAACAGCACCAAACTTAATACAAACTTCCTAAGTCCACGCCAAAACAGCACCAAACTTAGTACAAACTTCCTAAGTCCACGCCAAAACAGTAACAAACTTGGTACAAACTTCCAAAGTCCACGCCAAAACAGTAACAAACTTGGTACAAACTTCCTAACTCCACGCCAAAAGAGTAACAAACTTGGTACAAACTTCCTAAGTCCACGCCAAAACAGTAACAAAATTGGAAAAAACTTCCTAAGCCCACGCCAAAACAGTAACAAAATTGGAAAAAACTTCCTAGGACCACGCCAAAACAGTAACAAACTTGGTACAAACTTCCAAAGTCCACGCCAAAACAGCACCAACCTTGGTACAAACTTCCTAAGTCCACGCCAAAACAGTTACAAACTTGGAACAAACTTCCTAAGTCCACGCCAAAACAGCACCAAACTGGGTACAAACTTCCTAACTCCACGCCAAAACAGTAACAAACTTGGTACAAACTTCCTAAGTCCACGCAAAAACAGTAACAAACTTGGTACAAACTTCCTAAGTCTACGCCAAAACAGCACCAAACTTGGTACAAACTTCCTAAGTCCACGCCAAAACAGCACCAAACGTAGTACAAACTTCCTAAGTCCACGCCAAAACAGCACCAAACTTGCTACAAACTTCCTAAGACCACGCCAAAGCAGTAACAAACTTGATACAAAATTCCTCAGTCCACGCCAAAACAGTAACAAACTTGGTACAAACTTCCTAAGACCACGCCAAAGCAGTAACAAACTTGGTACAAACCTCCTAAGTCCACGCCAAAACAGTAACAAACTTGGAAAAAACTTCCTAAGTCCACGCCAAAACAGTTACAAACTTGGTACAAACTTCCTAAGACCACGCCAAAACAGCACCAAACTTAGTACAAACTTCCTAAGTCCACGCCAAAACAGCACCAAACTTGCTACAAACTTCCAAAGACCACGCCAAAACAACACCAAATTTGGTACAAACTTCCTAAGTCCACGCCAAAACAGCACCAAACTTGGTACAAACTTCCTATGTCCACGCCAAAACAGCAACAAACTTAATACAAACTTCCTAAGCCCACGCCAAAACAGCACCAAACTTAATACAAACTTCCTAAGTCCACGCCAAAACAGTAACAAACTTGGTACAAACTTCCAAAGTCCACGCCAAAACAGTAACAAACTTGGTACAAACTTCCTAACTCCACGCCAAAAGAGTAACAAACTTGGTACAAACTTCCTAAGTCCACGCCAAAACAGTAACAAAATTGGAAAAAACTTCCTAAGCCCACGCCAAAACAGTAACAAAATTGGAAAAAACTTCCTAGGACCACGCCAAAACAGTAACAAACTTGGTACAAACTTCCAAAGTCCACGCCAAAACAGCACCAACCTTGGTACAAACTTCCTAAGACCACGCCAAAGCAGTAACAAACTTGGTACAAACCTCCTAAGTCCACGCCAAAACAGTAACAAACTTGGAAAAAACTTCCTAAGTCCACGCCAAAACAGTTACAAACTTGGTACAAACTTCCTAAGACCACGCCAAAACAGCACCAAACTTAGTACAAACTTCCTAAGTCCACGCCAAAACAGCACCAAACTTGCTACAAACTTCCAAAGACCACGCCAAAACAACACCAAATTTGGTACAAACTTCCTAAGTCCACGCCAAAACAGCACCAAACTTGGTACAAACTTCCTATGTCCACGCCAAAACAGCAACAAACTTAATACAAACTTCCTAAGCCCACGCCAAAACAGCACCAAACTTAATACAAACTTCCTAAGTCCACGCCAAAACAGCACCAAACTTAGTACAAACTTCCTAAGTCCACGCCAAAACAGTAACAAACTTGGTACAAACTTCCAAAGTCCACGCCAAAACAGTAACAAACTTGGTACAAACTTCCTAAATCCACGCCAAAACAGTAACATCCTTGGTACAAACTACCTAAGTCCACGCCAAAACAGCACCAAACTTGGTACAAACTTCCTAAGTCCACGCCAAAACAGTAACAAACTTAATACAAACTTCCTAAGCCCACGCCAAAACAGCACCAAACTTAATACAAACTTCCTAAGTCCACGCCAAAACAGCACCAAACTTAGTACAAACTTCCTAAGTCCACGCCAAAACAGTAACAAACTTGGTACAAACTTCCAAAGTCCACGCCAAAACAGTAACAAACTTGGTACAAACTTCCTAAATCCACGCCAAAACAGTAACATCCTTGGTACAAACTACCTAAGTCCACGCCAAAACAGCACCAAACTTGGTACAAACTTCCTAAGTCCACGCCAAAACAGTAACAAACTTGGTACAAACTTCCTAAGTCCACGCCAAAACAGCAACAAACTTGATACAAACTTCCTAAGCCCACGCTAAAACAGCACCAAACTTAGTACAAACTTCCTAAGTCCACGCCAAAACAGCACCAAACTTAGTACAAACTTCCTAAGTCCACGCCAAAACAGTAACAAACTTGGAACAAACTTCCTAAGACCACGCCAAAACAGTTACAAACTTGGTACAAACTTCCTAAGTCCACGCCAAAACAGTAACAAACTTGGTACAAACTTCCTAAGTCCACGCCAAAACAGCACCAAACTTGATACAAACTTCCTAAGTCCACGCCAAAACAGCACCAAACTTGGTACAAACTTCCTAAGTCCACGCCAAGACAGCACCAAACTTGGTACAAACTTCCTAAGTCCACGCCAAAACAGTAACAAACTTGGTACAAACTTCCTAAGTCCACGCCAAAACAGCACCAAACTTGGTACAAACTTCCTAAGTCCACGCCAAAACAGTAACAAACTTGGTACAAACTTCCTAAGACCACGCCAAAACAGCACCAAACTTGGTACAAACTTCCTAAGTCCACGCCAAAACAGCACCAAACTGGGTACAAACTTCCTATCTCCACGCCAAAACAGTAACAAACTTGGTACAAACTTCCTAAGTCCACGCCAAAACAGTAACAAACTTGGTACAAACTTCCTAAGTCCACGCCAAAACAGTAACAAAATTGGAAAAAACTTCCTAAGCCCACGCCAAAACAGTAACGAAATTGGAAAAAACTTCCTAAGACCACGCCAAAACAGTAACAAACTTGGTACAAACTTCCTAAGTCCACGCCAAAACAGTAACAAACTTGGTACAAACTTCCAAAGACCACGCCAAAACAGTAACAAACTTGGTACAAACTTCCTAAGTCCACGCCAAAACAGTAACAAACTTGGTACAAACTTCCTAAGTCCACGCCAAAACAGCACCAAACTGGGTACAAACTTCCTAACTCCACGCCAAAACAGTAACAAACTGGGTACAAACTTCCTAACTCCACGCCAAAAGAGTAACAAACTTGGTACAAACTTCCTAAGTCCACGCCAAAACAGTAACAAAATTGGAAAAAACTTCCTAAGTCCACGCCAAAACAGTAACAAAATTGGAAAAAACTTCCTAGGACCACGCCAAAACAGTAACAAACTTGGTACAAACTTCCAAAGTCCACGCCAAAACAGCACCAACCTTGGTACAAACTTCATAAGTCCACGCCAAAACAGTTACAAACTTGGAACAAACTTCCTTGGTCCACGCCAAAACAGCACCAAACTGGGTACAAACTTCCTAACTCCACGCCAAAACAGTAACAAACTTGGTACAAACTTCCTAAGTCCACGCAAAAACAGTAACAAACTTGGTACAAACTTCCTAAGTCTACGCCAAAACAGCACCAAACTTGGTACAAACTTCCTAAGTCCACGCCAAAACAGCACCAAACGTAGTACAAACTTCCTAAGTCCACGCCAAAACAGCACCAAACTTGCTACAAACTTCCTAAGACCACGCCAAAGCAGTAACAAACTTGATACAAAATTCCTCAGTCCACGCCAAAACAGTAACAAACTTGGTACAAACTTCCTAAGACCACGCCAAAGCAGTAACAAACTTGGTACAAACCTCCTAAGTCCACGCCAAAACAGTAACAAACTTGGAAAAAACTTCCTAATTCCACGCCAAAACAGTTACAAACTTGGAACAAACTTCCTAAGACCACGCCAAAACAGCACCAAACTTAGTACAAACTTCCTAAGTCCACGCCAAAACAGCACGAAACTTGCTACAAACTTCCAAAGACCACGCCAAAACAACACCAAATTTGGTACAAACTTCCTAAGTCCACGCCAAAACAGCACCAAACTTGGTACAAACTTCCTAAGTCCACGCCAAAACAGCACCAAACGTAGTACAAACTTCCTAAGTCCACGCCAAAACAGCACCAAACTTGCTACAAACTTCCTAAGACCACGCCAAAGCAGTAACAAACTTGATACAAAATTCCTCAGTCCACGCCAAAACAGTAACAAACTTGGTACAAACTTCCTAAGACCACGCCAAAGCAGTAACAAACTTGGTACAAACCTCCTAAGTCCACGCCAAAACAGTAACAAACTTGGAAAAAACTTCCTAATTCCACGCCAAAACAGTTACAAACTTGGAACAAACTTCCAAAGACCACGCCAAAACAGTAACAAACTTGGTACAAACTTCCTAAGTCCACGCCAAAACAGTAACAAACTTGGTACAAACTTCCTAAGTCCACGCCAAAACAGCACCAAACTGGGTACAAACTTCCTAACTCCACGCCAAAACAGTAACAAACTGGGTACAAACTTCCTAACTCCACGCCAAAAGAGTAACAAACTTGGTACAAACTTCCTAAGTCCACGCCAAAACAGTAACAAAATTGGAAAAAACTTCCTAAGTCCACGCCAAAACAGTAACAAAATTGGAAAAAACTTCCTAGGACCACGCCAAAACAGTAACAAACTTGGTACAAACTTCCAAAGTCCACGCCAAAACAGCACCAACCTTGGTACAAACTTCATAAGTCCACGCCAAAACAGTTACAAACTTGGAACAAACTTCCTTGGTCCACGCCAAAACAGCACCAAACTGGGTACAAACTTCCTAAGTCCACGCCAAAACAGCACCAAACTGGGTACAAACTTCCTAACTCCACGCCAAAACAGTAACAAACTGGGTACAAACTTCCTAAGTCCACGCCAAAACAGTAACAAACTTGGTATAAACTTCCTAAGTCCACGCCAAAACAGTAGCAAACTTGGTACAAACTTCCTAAGTCCACGCCAAAACAGTAACAAACTGGGTACAAACTTCCTAAGTCCACGCCAAAACAGTAACAAACTTGGTACGAACTTCCTTAGTCCACGCCAAAACAGCACCAAACTTGGTACAAACTTCCTAAGTCCACGCCAAAACAGCACCAAACTTGGTACAAACTTCCTAAGTCCACGCCAAAACAGTAACAAACTTGGTACAAACTTCCTAAGTCCACGCCAAAACAGTAACAAGCTTGGTACAAACTTCCTAAGTCCACGCCAAAACAGTAACAAACTTGGTACAAACTTCCTAAGTCCACGCCAAAACAGCACCAAACTTGGTACAAACTTCCTAAGTCCTCGCCAAAACAGTAACAAACTTGGTACAAACTTCCTTAGTCCATGCCAAAACAGTAACAAACTTGGTACAAACTTCCTTAGTCCACGCAAAACAGCACCAAACTTGGTACAAACTTCCTAAGACCACGCCAAAACAGCACCAAACTTGGTACAAACTTCCTAAGTCCACGCCAAAACAGTAACAAACTTGGTACAAACTTCCTAAGTCCACGCCAAAACAGTAACAAACTTGGTATAAACTTCCTAAGTCCACGCCAAAACAGTAACAAACTTGGTACGAACTTCCTAAGTCCACGCCAAAACAGCACCAAACTTGGTACAAACTTCCTTAGTCCACGCAAAACAGCACCAAACTTGGTACAAACTTCCTAAGTCCACGCCAAAACAGTAACAAACTTGGTACAAACTTCCTAAGTCCACGCCAAAACAGTAACAAACTTGGAACAAACTTCCTAAGTCCACGCCAAAACAGTAACAAACTTGGTACAAACTTCCTTAGTCCACGCCAAAACAGCACCAAACTTGGTACAAACTACCTAAGTCCACGCCAAAACAGTAACAAACTTGGTACAAACTTCCTAAGTCCACGCCAAAACAGTAACAAACTTGGTACAAACTTCCTAAGTCCACGCCAAAACAGCACCAAACTTGGTACAAACTTCCTAAGTCCACGCCAAAACAGTAACAAACTTGGTACAAACTTCCTAAGTCCACGCCAAAACAGTAACAAACTTGGTACAAACTTCCTAAGTCCACGCCAAAACAGTAACAAACTTGGTACAAACTTCCTAAGTCCACGCCAAAACAGTAACAAACTTGGTACAAACTTCCTAAGTCCACGCCAAAACAGTAACAAAATTGGTACAAACTTCCTAAGTCCACGCCAAAACAGTAACAAACTTGGTACAAACTTCCTAAGTCCACGCCAAAACAGCACCAAACTTGGTACAAACTTCCTAAGTCCACGCCAAAACAGTAACAAACTTGGTACAAACTTCCTAAGTCCACGCCAAAACAGTAACAAACTTGGTACAAACTTCCTAAGTCCACGCCAAAACAGCACCAAACTTGGTACAAACTTCCTAAGTCCACGCCAAAACAGTAACAAACTTGGTACAAATTTCCTAAGTCCACGCCAAAACAGTAACAAACTTGGTACAAACTTCCTAAGTCCACGCCAAAACAGCACCAAACTTGATACAAACTTCCTAAGTCCACGCCAAAACAGTAACAAACTTGGTACAAACTTCCTAAGACCACGCCAAAACAGCACCAAACTTGATACAAACTTCCTAAGTCCACGCCAAAACATCACCAAACTTGGTACAAACTTCGTAAGTCCGCGCCAAAACAGCACCAAACTTGGTACAAACTTCCTAAGTCCACGCCAAAACAGTAACAAACTTGGTACAAACTTCCTAAGTCCACGCCAAAACAGTAACAAACTTGGTACAAACTTCCTAAGTCCACGCCAAAACAGCACCAAACTTGGTACAAACTTCGTAAGTCCGCGCCAAAACAGCACCAAACTTGGTACAAACTTCCTAAGTCCACGCCAAAACAGTAACAAACTTGGTACAAACTTCCTAAGTCCACGCCAAAACAGTAACAAACTTGGTACAAACTTCCTAAGTCCACGCCAAAACAGCACCAAACTTGGTACAAACTTCCTAAGTCCTCGCCAAAACAGTAACAAACTTGGTACAAACTTCCTTAGTCCATGCCAAAACAGTAACAAACTTGGTACAAACTTCCTTAGTCCACGCAAAACAGCACCAAACTTGGTACAAACTTCCTAAGACCACGCCAAAACAGCACCAAACTTGGTACAAACTTCCTAAGTCCACGCCAAAACAGTAACAAACTTGGTACAAACTTCCTAAGTCCACGCCAAAACAGTAACAAACTTGGTATAAACTTCCTAAGTCCACGCCAAAACAGTAACAAACTTGGTACGAACTTCCTAAGTCCACGCCAAAACAGCACCAAACTTGGTACAAACTTCCTTAGTCCACGCAAAACAGCACCAAACTTGGTACAAACTTCCTAAGTCCACGCCAAAACAGTAACAAACTTGGTACAAACTTCCTAAGTCCACGCCAAAACAGTAACAAACTTGGAACAAACTTCCTAAGTCCACGCCAAAACAGTAACAAACTTGGTACAAACTTCCTTAGTCCACGCCAAAACAGCACCAAACTTGGTACAAACTACCTAAGTCCACGCCAAAACAGTAACAAACTTGGTACAAACTTCCTAAGTCCACGCCAAAACAGTAACAAACTTGGTACAAACTTCCTAAGTCCACGCCAAAACAGCACCAAACTTGGTACAAACTTCCTAAGTCCACGCCAAAACAGTAACAAACTTGGTACAAACTTCCTAAGTCCACGCCAAAACAGTAACAAACTTGGTACAAACTTCCTAAGTCCACGCCAAAACAGTAACAAACTTGGTACAAACTTCCTAAGTCCACGCCAAAACAGTAACAAACTTGGTACAAACTTCCTAAGTCCACGCCAAAACAGTAACAAAATTGGTACAAACTTCCTAAGTCCACGCCAAAACAGTAACAAACTTGGTACAAACTTCCTAAGTCCACGCCAAAACAGCACCAAACTTGGTACAAACTTCCTAAGTCCACGCCAAAACAGTAACAAACTTGGTACAAACTTCCTAAGTCCACGCCAAAACAGTAACAAACTTGGTACAAACTTCCTAAGTCCACGCCAAAACAGCACCAAACTTGGTACAAACTTCCTAAGTCCACGCCAAAACAGTAACAAACTTGGTACAAATTTCCTAAGTCCACGCCAAAACAGTAACAAACTTGGTACAAACTTCCTAAGTCCACGCCAAAACAGCACCAAACTTGATACAAACTTCCTAAGTCCACGCCAAAACAGTAACAAACTTGGTATAAACTTCCTAAGTCCACGCCAAAACAGCACCAAACTTGGTACAAACTTCCTAAGTCCTCGCCAAAACAGTAACAAACTTGGTACAAACTTCCTTAGTCCATGCCAAAACAGTAACAAACTTGGTACAAACTTCCTTAGTCCACGCAAAACAGCACCAAACTTGGTACAAACTTCCTAAGACCACGCCAAAACAGCACCAAACTTGGTACAAACTTCCTAAGTCCACGCCAAAACAGTAACAAACTTGGTACAAACTTCCTAAGTCCACGCCAAAACAGTAACAAACTTGGTACAAACTTCCTAAGTCCACGCCAAAACAGTAACAAACTTGGTACGAACTTCCTAAGTCCACGCCAAAACAGCACCAAACTTGGTACAAACTTCCTTAGTCCACGCAAAACAGCACCAAACTTGGTACAAACTTCCTAAGTCCACGCCAAAACAGTAACAAACTTGGTACAAACTTCCTAAGTCCACGCCAAAACAGTAACAAACTTGGAACAAACTTCCTAAGTCCACGCCAAAACAGTAACAAACTTGGTACAAACTTCCTTAGTCCACGCCAAAACAGCACCAAACTTGGTACAAACTACCTAAGTCCACGCCAAAACAGTAACAAACTTGGTACAAACTTCCTAAGTCCACGCCAAAACAGTAACAAACTTGGAACAAACTTCCTTAGTCCACGCCAAAACAGTAACAAACTTGGTACAAACTTCCCTAGTCCACGCCAAAACAGCACCAAACTTGGTACAAACTTCCTAAGTCCACGCCAAAACAGTAACAAACTTGGTACAAACTTCCTAAGTCCACGCCAAAACAGCACCAAACTTGGTACAAACTTCCTAAGTCCACGCCAAAACAGCACCAAACTTGGTACAAACTTCCTAAGTCAGCACCAAACTTGGTACAAACTTCCTAAGTCCTCGCCAAAACAGTAACAAACTTGGTACAAACTTCCTTAGTCCATGCCAAAACAGTAACAAACTTGGTACAAACTTCCTTAGTCCACGCAAAACAGCACCAAACTTGGTACAAACTTCCTAAGACCACGCCAAAACAGCACCAAACTTGGTACAAACTTCCTAAGTCCACGCCAAAACAGTAACAAACTTGGTACAAACTTCCTAAGTCCACGCCAAAATAGCACCAAACTTGGTACAAACTTCGTAAGTCCGCGCCAAAACAGCACCAAACTTGGTACAAACTTCCTAAGTCCACGCAAAAACAGTAACAAACTTGGTACAAACTTCCTAAGTCCACGCCAAAACAGCACCAAACTTGGTACAAACTTCCTAAGTCCACGCCAAAACAGCACCAAACTTGGTACAAACTTCCTATGTCCACGCCAAAACAGCAACAAACTTAATACAAACTTCCTAAGCCCACGCCAAAACAGCACCAAACTTAATACAAACTTCCTAAGTCCACGCCAAAACAGCACCAAACTTAGTACAAACTTCCTAAGTCCACGCCAAAACAGTAACAAACTTGGTACAAACTTCCAAAGTCCACGCCAAAACAGTAACAAACTTGGTACAAACTTCCTAACTCCACGCCAAAACAGTAACAAAATTGGAAAAAACTTCCTAAGCCCACGCCAAAACAGTAACAAAATTGGAAAAAACTTCCTAGGACCACGCCAAAACAGTAACAAACTTGGTACAAACTTCCAAAGTCCACGCCAAAACAGCACCAACCTTGGTACAAACTTCCTAAGTCCACGCCAAAACAGTTACAAACTTGGAACAAACTTCCTAAGTCCACGCCAAAACAGCACCAAACTGGGTACAAACTTCCTAACTCCACGCCAAAACAGTAACAAACTTGGTACAAACTTCCTAAGTCCACGCAAAAACAGTAACAAACTTGGTACAAACTTCCTAAGTCTACGCCAAAACAGCACCAAACTTGGTACAAACTTCCTAAGTCCACGCCAAAACAGCACCAAACGTAGTACAAACTTCCTAAGTCCACGCCAAAACAGCACCAAACTTGCTACAAACTTCCTAAGACCACGCCAAAGCAGTAACAAACTTGATACAAAATTCCTCAGTCCACGCCAAAACAGTAACAAACTTGGTACAAACTTCCTAAGACCACGCCAAAGCAGTAACAAACTTGGTACAAACCTCCTAAGTCCACGCCAAAACAGTAACAAACTTGGAAAAAACTTCCTAAGTCCACGCCAAAACAGTTACAAACTTGGTACAAACTTCCTAAGACCACGCCAAAACAGCACCAAACTTAGTACAAACTTCCTAAGTCCACGCCAAAACAGCACCAAACTTGCTACAAACTTCCTAAGTCCACGCCAAAACAGTAACAAACTTGGTACAAACTTCCAAAGTCCACGCCAAAACAGTAACAAACTTGGTACAAACTTCCTAAATCCACGCCAAAACAGTAACATCCTTGGTACAAACTACCTAAGTCCACGCCAAAACAGCACCAAACTTGGTACAAACTTCCTAAGTCCACGCCAAAACAGTAACAAACTTGGTACAAACTTCCTAAGTCCACGCCAAAACAGCAACAAACTTGATACAAACTTCCTAAGCCCACGCTAAAACAGCACCAAACTTAGTACAAACTTCCTAAGTCCACGCCAAAACAGCACCAAACTTAGTACAAACTTCCTAAGTCCACGCCAAAACAGCACCAAACTTGCTACAAACTTCCTAAGTCCACGCCAAAACAGTAACAAACTTGGTACAAACTTCCTAAGTCCACGCAAAAACAGTAACAAACTTGGTACAAACTTCCTAAGTCTACGCCAAAACAGCACCAAACTTGGTACAAACTTCCTAAGTCCACGCCAAAACAGCACCAAACGTAGTACAAACTTCCTAAGTCCACGCCAAAACAGCACCAAACTTGCTACAAACTTCCTAAGACCACGCCAAAGCAGTAACAAACTTGATACAAAATTCCTCAGTCCACGCCAAAACAGTAACAAACTTGGTACAAACTTCCTAAGTCTACGCCAAAACAACACCAAATTTGGTACAAACTTCCTAAGTCCACGCCAAAACAGCACCAAACTTGGTACAAACTTCCTATGTCCACGCCAAAACAGCAACAAACTTAATACAAACTTCCTAAGCCCACGCCAAAACAGCACCAAACTTAATACAAACTTCCTAAGTCCACGCCAAAACAGCACCAAACTTAGTACAAACTTCCTAAGTCCACGCCAAAACAGTAACAAACTTGGTACAAACTTCCAAAGTCCACGCCAAAACAGTAACAAACTTGGTACAAACTTCCTAAATCCACGCCAAAACAGTAACATCCTTGGTACAAACTACCTAAGTCCACGCCAAAACAGCACCAAACTTGGTACAAACTTCCTAAGTCCACGCCAAAACAGTAACAAACTTGGTACAAACTTCCTAAGTCCACGCCAAAACAGCAACAAACTTGATACAAACTTCCTAAGCCCACGCTAAAACAGCACCAAACTTGGTACAAACTTCCTAAGTCCACGCCAAAACAGCACCAAACTTAGTACAAACTTCCTAAGTCCACGCCAAAACAGTAACAAACTTGGAACAAACTTCCTAAGACCACGCCAAAACAGTTACAAACTTGGTACAAACTTCCTAAGTCCACGCCAAAACAGTAACAAACTTGGTACAAACTTCCTAAGTCCACGCCAAAACAGCACCAAACTTGATACAAACTTCCTAAGTCCACGCCAAAACAGCACCAAACTTGGTACAAACTTCCTAAGTCCACGCCAAGACAGCACCAAACTTGGTACAAACTTCCTAAGTCCACGCCAAAACAGTAACAAACTTGGTACAAACTTCCTAAGTCCACGCCAAAACAGCACCAAACTTGGTACAAACTTTCTAAGTCCACGCCAAAACAGTAACAAACTTGGTACAAACTTCCTAAGTCCACGCCAAAACAGCACCAAACTTGGTACAAACTTCCTAAGTCCACGCAAAAACAGTAACAAACTTGGTACAAACTTCCTAAGTCCACGCCAAAACAGTAACAAACTTGGTACAAACTTCCTAAGTCCACGCCAAAACAGTAACAAACTTGGTACAAACTTCCTAAGTCCACGCCAAAACAGCACCAAACTTGGTACAAACTTCCTAAGTCCACGCCAAAACAGTAACAAACTTGGTACAAACTTCCTAAGTCCACGCCAAAACAGCACCAAACTTGATACAAACTTTCTAAGTCCACGCCAAAACAGCACCAAACTTGGTACAAACTTCCTAAGTCCACGCCAAAACAGTAACAAACTTGGTGCAAAGTTCCTAAGTCCACGCCAAAACAGCACCAAACTTGGTACAAACTTCCTAAGTCCACGCCAAAACAGTAACAAACTTGGTGCAAAGTTCCTAAGTCCACGCCAAAACAGTAACAAACTTGGTACAAACTTCCTAAGTCCACGCCAAAACAGTAACAAACTTGGTACAAACTTCCTAAGTCCACGCCAAAACAGCACCAAACTTGGTACAAACTTCCTAAGTCCACGCCAAAACAGTAACAAACTTGGTACAAACTTCCTAAGTCCACGCCAAAACAGTAACAAACTTGGTACAAACTTCCTAAGTCCACGCCAAAACAGTAACAAACTTGGTACAAACTTCCTAAGTCCACGCCAAAACAGCACCAAACTTGGTACAAACTTCCTAAGTCCACGCCAAAACAGCACCAAACTTGGTACAAACTTCCTAAGTCCACGCCAAAACAGTAACAAACTTGGTACAAACTTCCTAAGTCCACGCCAAAACAGCACCAAGCTTGGTACAAACTTCCTAAGTCCACGCCAAAACAGCACCAAACTTGGTACAAACTTCCTAAGTCCACGCCAAAACAGTAACAAACTTGGTACAAACTTCCTAAGTCCACGCCAAAACAGTAACAAACTTGGTACAAACTTCCTAAGTCCACGCCAAAACAGTAACAAACTTGGTACAAACTTCCTAACTCCACGCCAAAACAGTAACAAACTTGGAACAAACTTCCTAAGTCCACTCCAAAACAGTAACAAACTTGGTACAAACTTCCTAAGTCCACGCCAAAACAGTAACAAACTTGGAACAAACTTCCTAAGTCCACGCCAAAACAGTAACAAACTTGGTACAAACTTCCTAAGTCCACGCCAAAACAGTAACAAAATTGGAAAAAACTTCCTAAGCCAACGCCAAAACAGTAACGAAATTGGAAAAAACTTCCTAAGACCACGCCAAAACAGTTACAAACTTGGTACAAACTTCCTAAGTCCACGCCAAAACAGTAACAAACTTGGTACAAACTTCCTAAGTCCACGCCAAAACAGTAACAAACTTGGTACAAACTACCTAAGTCCACGCCAAAACAGTAACATCCTTGGTACAAACTACCTAAGTCCACGCCAAAACAGTAACAAACTAGGTACAAACTTCCTAAGTCCACGCCAAAACAGCACCAAACTTGATACAAACTTTCTAAGTCCACGCCAAAACAGCACCAAACTTGATACAAACTTTCTAAGTCCACGCCAAAACAGCACCAAACTTGATACAAACTTCCTAAGTCCACGCCAAAACAGTAACAAACTTGGTACAAACTTCCTAAGTCCACGCCAAAACAGTAACAAACTTGGTACAAACTTCCTAAGTCCACGCCAAAACAGCACCAAACTTGGTACAAACTTCCTAAGTCCACGCCAAAACAGCACCAAACTTGGTACAAACTTCCTAAGTCCACGCCAAAACAGCACCAAACTTGATACAAACTTTCTAAGTCCACGCCAAAACAGTGACAAACTTGGTACAAACTTCCTAAGTCCACGCCAAAACAGTAACAAACTTGGTACAAACTTCCTAAGTCCACGCCAAAACAGCACCAAACTTGGTACAAACTTCCTAAGTCCACGCCAAAACAGCACCAAACTTGGTACAAACTTCCTAAGTCCACGCCAAAACAGTAACAAACTTGGTACAAACTTCCTAAGTCCACGCCAAAACAGTAACAAACTTGGTACAAACTTCCTAAGTCCACGCCAAAACAGCACCAAACTTGATACAAACTTTCTAAGTCCACGCCAAAACAGTAACAAACTTGGTACAAACTTCCTAAGTCCACGCCAAAACAGCACCAAACTTGGTACAAACTTCGTAAGTCCGCGCCAAAACAGAAACAAACTTGGTACAAACTTCCTAAGTCCACGCCAAAACAGTAACAAACTTGGTACAAACTTTCTAAGTCCACGCCAAAACAGCACCAAACTTGGTACAAACTTCCTAAGTCCACGCCAAAACAGTAACAAACTTGGTACAAACTTCCTAAGTCCACGCCAAAACAGCACCAAACTTGATACAAACTTTCTAAGTCCACGCCAAAACAGTAACAAACTTGGTACAAACTTCCTAAGTCCACGCCAAAACAGTAACAAACTTGGTGCAAAGTTCCTAAGTCCACGCCAAAACAGTAACAAACTTGGTACAAACTTCCTAAGTCCACGCCAAAACAGCACCAAACTTGGTACAAACTTCCTAAGTCCACGCAAAACAGCACCAAACTTGATACAAACTTCCTAAGTCCACGCCAAAACAGCACCAAACTAGGTACAAACTTCCTAAGTCCACGCCAAAACAGCACCAAACTTGATACAAACTTTCTAAGTCCACGCCAAAACAGTAACAAACTTGGAACAAACTTCCTAAGTCCACGCCAAAACAGTAACAAACTTGGTACAAACTTCCTAAGTCCACGCCAAAACAGTAACAAACTTGGTACAAACTTCCTAAGTCCACGCCTAAACAGCACCAAACTTGATACAAACTTTCTAAGTCCACGCCAAAACAGTAACAAACTTGGTACAAACTTCCTAAGTCCACGCCAAAACAGTAACAAACTTGGTACAAACTTCCTAAGTCCACGCCAAAACAGCACCAAACTTGGTACAAACTTCCTAAGTCCAGGCCAAAACAGCACCAAACTTGGTACAAACTTCCTAAGTCCACGCCAAAACAGTAACAAACTTGGTACAAACTTCCTAAGTCCACGCCAAAACAGTAACAAACTTGGTACAAACTTCTTAAGTCCACGCCAAAACAGTAACAAACTTGGTACAAACTTCCTAAGTCCACGCCAAAACAGTAACAAACTTGGTACAAACTTCCTAAGTCCACGCCAAAACAGTAACAAACTTGGTACAAACTTCCTAAGTCCACGCCAAAACAGCACCAAACTTGGTACAAACTTCGTAAGACCACGCCAAAACAGCACCAAACTTGATACAAACTTCCTAAGTCCACGCCAAAACAGCACCAAACTTGATACAAACTTTCTAAGTCCACGCCAAAACAGTAACAAACTTGGTACAAACTTCCTAAGTCCACGCCAAAACAGTAACAAACTTGGTGCAAAGTTCCTAAGTCCACGCCAAAACAGTAACAAACTTGGTGCAAAGTTCCTAAGTCCACGCCAAAACAGTAACAAACTTGGTACAAACTTCCTAAGTCCACGCCAAAACAGTAACAAACTTGGTACAAACTTCCTAAGTCCACGCCAAAACAGTAACAAACTTGGTACAAACTTCCTAAGTCCACGCCAAAACAGTAACAAACTTGGTACAAACTTCCTAAGTCCACGCCAAAACAGTAACAAACTTGGTACAATTTTCCTTAGTCCACGCCAAAACAGCACCAAACTTGATACAAACTTTCTAAGTCCACGCCAAAACAGTAACAAACTTGGTACAAACTTCCTAAGTCCACGCCAAAACAGTAACAAACTTGGTACAAACTTCCTAAGTCCACGCCAAAACAGTAACAAACTTGGTACAAACTTCCTAAGTCCACGCCAAAACAGTAACAAACTTGGTACAAACTTCCTAAGTCCACGCCAAAACAGTAACAAACTTGGTACAAACTTCCTAAGTCCACGCCAAAACAGTAACAAACTTGGTACAAACTTCCTAAGTCCACGCCAAAACAGCACCAAACTTGGTACAAACTTCCTAAGTCCACGCCAAAACAGTAACAAACTTGGTACAAACTTCCTAAGTCCACGCCAAAACAGCACCAAACTTGGTACAAACTTCCTAAGTCCACGCCAAAACAGTAACAAACTTGGTGCAAACTTCCTAAGTCCACGCCAAAACAGCACCAAACTAGGTACAAACTTCCTAAGTCCACGCCAAAACAGCACCAAACTTGGTACAAACTTCCTAAGTCCACGCCAAAACAGTAACAAACTTGGTACAAACTTCCTAAGTCCACGCCAAAACAGTAACAAACTTGGTACAAACTTCCTAAGTCCACGCCAAAACAGCACCAAACTTGGTACAAACTTCCTAAGTCCACGCCAAAACAGTAACAAACTTGGTACAAACTTCCTAAGTCCACGCCAAAACAGTACCAAACTTGGTACAAACTTCCTAAGTCCACGCCAAAACAGTATCAAACTTGGTACAAACTTCCTAAGTCCACGCCAAAACAGCACCAAACTAGGTACAAACTTCCTAAGTCCACGCCAAAACAGCACCAAACTTGGTACAAACTTCCTAAGTCCACGCCAAAACAGTAACAAACTTGGTACAAACTTCCTAAGTCCACGCCAAAACAGCACCAAACTTGATACAAACTTTCTAAGTCCACGCCAAAACAGTAACAAACTTGGTACAAACTTCCTAAGTCCACGCCAAAACAGTAACAAACTTGGTACAAACTTCCTAAGTCCACGCCAAAACAGTAACAAACTTGGTACAAACTTCCTAAGTCCACGCCAAAACAGTAACAAACTTGATACAAACTTCCTAAGTCCACGCCAAAACAGCACCAAACTTGGTACAAACTTCCTAAGTCCACGCCAAAACAGTAACAAACTTGGTACAAACTTCCTAAGTCCACGCCAAAACAGTAACAAACTTGGTACAAACTTCGTAAGACCACGCCAAAACAGCACCAAACTTGATACAAACTTCCTAAGTCCACGCCAAAACAGCACCAAACTTGATACAAACTTTCTAAGTCCACGCCAAAACAGTAACAAACTTGGTACAAACTTCCTAAGTCCACGCCAAAACAGTAACAAACTTGGTGCAAACTTCCTAAGTCCACGCCAAAACAGCACCAAACTAGGTACAAACTTCCTAAGTCCACGCCAAAACAGCACCAAACTTGGTACAAACTTCCTAAGTCCACGCCAAAACAGTAACAAACTTGGTACAAACTTCCTAAGTCCACGCCAAAACAGTAACAAACTTGGTACAAACTTCCTAAGTCCACGCCAAAACAGCACCAAACTTGGTACAAACTTCCTAAGTCCACGCCAAAACAGTAACAAACTTGGTACAAACTTCCTAAGTCCACGCCAAAACAGTAACAAACTTGGTACAAACTTCCTAAGTCCACGCCAAAACAGTAACAAACTTGGTACAAACTTCCTAAGTCCACGCCAAAACAGTAACAAACTTGGTACAAACTTCCTAAGTCCACGCCAAAACAGCACCAAACTTGGTACAAACTTCCTAAGTCCACGCCAAAACAGTAACAAACTTGGTACAATTTTCCTTAGTCCACGCCAAAACAGCACCAAACTTGATACAAACTTTCTAAGTCCACGCCAAAACAGTAACAAACTTGGTACAAACTTCCTAAGTCCACGCCAAAACAGTAACAAACTTGGTACAAACTTCCTAAGTCCACGCCAAAACAGTAACAAACTTGGTACAAACTTCCTAAGTCCACGCCAAAACAGTAACAAACTTGGTACAAACTTCCTAAGTCCACGCCAAAACAGTAACAAACTTGGTACAAACTTCCTAAGTCCACGCCAAAACAGTAACAAACTTGATACAAACTTCCTAAGTCCACGCCAAAACAGCACCAAACTTGGTACAAACTTCCTAAGTCCACGCCAAAACAGTAACAAACTTGGTACAAACTTCCTAAGTCCACGCCAAAACAGTAACAAACTTGGTACAAACTTCCTAAGTCCACGCCAAAACAGTAACAAACTTGGTACAAACTTCCTAAGTCCACGCCAAAACAGTAACAAACTTGGTACAAACTTCCTAAGTCCACGCCAAAACAGCACCAAACTAGGTACAAATTTCCTAAGTCCACGCCAAAAGAGTAACAAACTTGGTACAAACTTCCTAAGTCCACGCCAAAACAGTAACAAACTTGGTACAAACTTCCTAAGTCCACGCCAAAACAGTAACAAACTTGGTACAAACTTCCTAAGTCCACGCCAAAACAGTAACAAACTTGGTACAAACTTCCTAAGTCCACGCCAAAACAGTAACAAACTTGGTACAAACTTCCTAAGTCCACGCCAAAACAGTAACAAACTTGGTACAATTTTCCTAAGTCCACGCCAAAACAGCACCAAACTTGATACAAACTTTCTAAGTCCACGCCAAAACAGCACCAAACTTGGTACAAACTTCCTAAGTCCACGCCAAAACAGTAACAAACTTGGTACAAACTTCCTAAGTCCACGCCAAAACAGCACCAAACTTGGTACAAACTTCCTAAGTCCACGCCAAAACAGCACCAAACTTGGTACAAACTTCCTAAGTCCACGCCAAAACAGTAACAAACTTGGTACAAACTTCCTAAGTCCACGCCAAAACAGCACCAAACTTGGTACAAACTTCCTAAGTCCACGCCAAAACAGTAACAAACTTGGTACAAACTTCCTAAGTCCACGCCAAAACAGCACCAAACTTGGTACAAACTTCGTAAGTCCACGCCAAAACAGTAACAAACTTGGTACAAACTTCCTAAGTCCACGCCAAAACAGCACCAAACTTGGTACAAACTTCCTAAGTCCACGCCAAAACAGTAACAAACTTGATACAAACTTCCTAAGTCCACGCCAAAACAGCACCAAACTTGGTACAAACTTCCTAAGTCCACGCCAAAACAGTAACAAACTTGGTACAAACTTCCTAAGTCCACGCCAAAACAGTAACAAACTTGGTACAAACTTCCTAAGTCCACGCCAAAACCGTAACAAACTTGGTACAAACTTCCTAAGTCCACGCCAAAACAGCACCAAGCTTGGTACAAACTTCATAAGACCACGCCAAAACAGTAACAAACTTGGTACAAACTTCCTAAGTCCACGCCAAAACAGCACCAAACTTGGTACAAACTTCCTAAGTCCACGCCAAAACAGTAACAAACTTGGTGCAAAGTTCCTAAGTCCACGCCAAAACAGTAACAAACTTGGTACAAACTTCCTAAGTCCACGCCAAAACAGTAACAAACTTGGTACAAACTTCCTAAGTCCGCGCCAAAACAGTAACAAACTTGGTACAAACTTCCTAAGTCCACGCCAAAACAGTAACAAACTAGGTACAAACTTCCTAAGTCCAAGCCAAAACAGCACCAAACTTGATACAAACTTTCTAAGTCCACGCCAAAACAGTAACAAACTTGGTACAAACTTCCTAAGTCCACGCCAAAACAGTAACAAACTTGGTACAAACTTCCTAAGTCCACGCCAAAACAGTAACAAACTTGGTACAAACTTCCTAAGTCCACGCCAAAACAGTAACAAACTTGGTACAAACTTCCTAAGTCCACGCCAAAACAGTAACAAACTTGGTACAATTTTCCTTAGTCCACGCCAAAACAGCACCAAACTTGATACAAACTTTCTAAGTCCACGCCAAAACAGTAACAAACTTGGTACAAACTTCCTAAGTCCACGCCAAAACAGTAACAAACTTGGTACAAACTTCCTAAGTCCACGCCAAAACAGTAACAAACTTGGTACAAACTTCCTAAGTCCACGCCAAAACAGTAACAAACTTGGTACAAACTTCCTAAGTCCACGCCAAAACAGTAACAAACTTGGTACAAACTTCCTAAGTCCACGCCAAAACAGTAACAAACTTGGTACAAACTTCCTAAGTCCACGCCAAAACAGCACCAAACTTGGTACAAACTTCCTAAGTCCACGCCAAAACAGTAACAAACTTGGTACAAACTTCCTAAGTCCACGCCAAAACAGTAACAAACTTGGTACAAACTTCCTAAGTCCACGCCAAAACAGTAACAAACTTGGTACAAACTTCCTAAGTCCACGCCAAAACAGTAACAAACTTGGTACAATTTTCCTTAGTCCACGCCAAAACAGCACCAAACTTGATACAAACTTTCTAAGTCCACGCCAAAACAGCACCAAACTTGATACAAACTTCCTAAGTCCACGCCAAAACAGTAACAAACTTGGTACAAACTTCCTAAGTCCACGCCAAAACAGTAACAAACTTGGTACAAACTTCCTAAGTCCACGCCAAAACAGTAACAAACTTGGTACAAACTTCCTAAGTCCACGCCAAAACAGTAACAAACTTGGTACAATTTTCCTTAGTCCACGCCAAAACAGCACCAAACTTGATACAAACTTTCTAAGTCCACGCCAAAACAGCACCAAACTTGATACAAACTTCCTAAGTCCACGCCAAAACAGTAACAAACTTGGTACAAACTTTTAAGTCCACGCCAAAACAGTAACAAACTTGGTACAAACTTCCTAAGTCCACGCCAAAACAGTAATAAACTTGGTACAAACTTCCTAAGTCCACGCCAAAACAGTAACAAACTTGGTACAAACTTCCTAAGTCCACGCCAAAACAGTAACAAACTTGGTACAATTTTCCTTAGTCCACGCCAAAACAGCACCAAACTTGATACAAACTTTCTAAGTCCACGCCAAAACAGTAACAAACTTGGTACAAACTTCCTAAGTCCACGCCAAAACAGTAACAAACTTGGTACAAACTTCCTAAGTCCACGCCAAAACAGTAACAAACTTGGTACAAACTTCCTAAGTCCACGCCAAAACAGTAACAAACTTGGTACAAACTTCCTAAGTCCACGCCAAAACAGTAACAAACTTGGTACAAACTTCCTAAGTCCACGCCAAAACAGTAACAAACTTGGTACAAACTTCCTAAGTCCACGCCAAAACAGCACCAAACTTGGTACAAACTTCCTAAGTCCACGCCAAAACAGTAACAAACTTGGTACAAACTTCCTAAGTCCACGCCAAAACAGCACCAAACTTGGTACAAACTTCCTAAGTCCACGCCAAAACAGTAACAAACTTGGTACAAACTTCCTAAGTCCACGCCAAAACAGTAACAAACTTGGAACAATTTTCCTTAGTCCACGCCAAAACAGCACCAAACTTGATACAAACTTTCTAAGTCCACGCCAAAACAGCACCAAACTTGATACAAACTTCCTAAGTCCACGCCAAAACAGTAACAAACTTGGTACAAACTTCCTAAGTCCACGCCAAAACAGCACCAAACTTGGTACAAACTTCGTAAGTCCGCGCCAAAACAGAAACAAACTTGGTACAAACTTCCTAAGTCCACGCCAAAACAGTAACAAACTTGGTACAAACTTCCTAAGTCCACGCCAAAACAGCACCAAACTTGATACAAACTTTCTAAGTCCACGCCAAAACAGCACCAAACTTGGTACAAACTTCGTAAGTCCGCGCCAAAACAGAAACAAACTTGGTACAAACTTCCTAAGTCCACGCCAAAACAGTAACAAACTTGGTACAAACTTCCTAAGTCCACGCCAAAACAGCACCAAACTTGGTACAAACTTCCTAAGTCCACGCCAAAACAGTAACAAACTTGGTACAAACTTCCTAAGTCCACGCCAAAACAGTAACAAACTTGGTACAAACTTCCTTAGTCCACGCCAAAACAGTAACAAACTTGGTACAAACTTCCTAAGTCCACGCCAAAACAGTAACAAACTTGGTACAAACTTCCTAAGTCCACGCCAAAACAGCACCAAACTTGGTACAAACTTCCTAAGTCCACGCCAAAACAGCACCAAACTTGGTACAAACTTCCTAAGTCCACGCCAAAACAGCACCAAACTTGGTACAAACTTCCTAAGTCCACGCCAAAACAGTAACAAACTTGGTACAAACTTCCTAAGTCCACGCCAAAACAGTAACAAACTTGGTACAAACTTCCTAAGTCCACGCCAAAACAGTAACAAACTTGGTACAAACTTCCTAAGTCCACGCCAAAACAGTAACAAACTTGGTACAAACTTCCTAAGTCCACGCCAAAACAGCACCAAACTTGGTACAAACTTCCTAAGTCCACGCCAAAACAGCACCAAACTTGGTACAAACTTCCTAAGTCCACGCCAAAACAGTAACAAACTTGGTACAAACTTCCTAAGTCCACGCCAAAACAGTAACAACTTGGTACAAACTTCCTAAGTCCACGCCAAAACAGTAACAAACTTGGTACAAACTTCCTAAGTCCACGCCAAAACAGTAACAAACTTGGTACAAACTTCCTAAGTCCACGCCAAAACAGCACCAAACTTGGTACAAACTTCCTAAGTCCACGCCAAAACAGCACCAAACTTGGTACAAACTTCCTAAGTCCACGCCAAAACAGTAACAAACTTGGTACAAACTTCCTAAGTCCACGCCAAAACAGTAACAAACATGGTACAAACTTCCTAAGTCCACGCCAAAACAGTAACAAACTTGGTACAAACTTCCTAAGTCCACGCCAAAACAGTAACAAACTTGGTACAAACTTCCTAAGTCCACGCCAAAACAGTAACAAACTTGGTACAAACTTCCTAAGTCCACGCCAAAACAGTAACAAACTTGGTACAATTTTCCTTAGTCCACGCCAAAACAGCACCAAACTTGATACAAACTTTCTAAGTCCACGCCAAAACAGTAACAAACTTGGTACAAACTTCCTAAGTCCACGCCAAAACAGTAACAAACTTGGTACAAACTTCCTAAGTCCACGCCAAAACAGCACCAAACTTGGTACAAACTTCCTAAGTCCACGCCAAAACAGTAACAAACTGGGTACAAACTTCCTAAGTCCACGCCAAAACAGTAACAAACTTGGTACAAACTTCCTAAGTCCACGCCAAAACAGTAACAAACTTGGTACAAACTTCCTAAGTCCACGCCAAAACAGTAACAAACTTGGTACAATTTTCCTTAGTCCACGCCAAAACAGCACCAAACTTGATACAAACTTTCTAAGTCCACGCCAAAACAGCACCAAACTTGATACAAACTTCCTAAGTCCACGCCAAAACAGTAACAAACTTGGTACAAACTTCCTAAGTCCACGCCAAAACAGCACCAAACTTGGTACAAACTTCGTAAGTCCGCGCCAAAACAGAAACAAACTTGGTACAAACTTCCTAAGTCCACGCCAAAACAGTAACAAACTTGGTACAAACTTCCTAAGTCCACGCCAAAACAGCACCAAACTTGGTACAAACTTCCTAAGTCCACGCCAAAACAGTAACAAACTTGGTACAAACTTCCTAAGTCCACGCCAAAACAGTAACAAACTTGGTACAAACTTCCTAAGTCCACGCCAAAACAGTAACAAACTTGGTACAAACTTCCTAAGTCCACGCCAAAACAGTAACAAACTTGGTACAAACTTCCTAAGTCCACGCCAAAACAGCACCAAACTTGGTACAAACTTCCTAAGTCCACGCCAAAACAGCACCAAACTTGGTACAAACTTCCTAAGTCCACGCCAAAACAGAAACAAACTAGGTACAAACTTCCTTAGTCCACGCCAAAACAGCACCAAACTTGATACAAACTTTCTAAGTCCACGCCAAAACAGCACCAAACTTGATACAAACTTCCTAAGTCCACGCCAAAACAGTAACAAACTTGGTACAAACTTCCTAAGTCCACGCCAAAACAGCACCAAACTTGGAACAAACTTCGTAAGTCCGCGCCAAAACAGAAACAAACTTGGTACAAACTTCCTAAGTCCACGCCAAAACAGTAACAAACTTGGTACAAACTTCCTAAGTCCACGCCAAAACAGCACCAAACTTGATACAAACTTTCTAAGTCCACGCCAAAACAGCACCAAACTTGGTACAAACTTCGTAAGTCCGCGCCAAAACAGAAACAAACTTGGTACAAACTTCCTAAGTCCACGCCAAAACAGTAACAAACTTGGTACAAACTTCCTAAGTCCACGCCAAAACAGCACCAAACTTGGTACAAACTTCCTAAGTCCACGCCAAAACAGTAACAAACTTGGTACAAACTTCCTAAGTCCACGCCAAAACAGTAACAAACTTGGTACAAACTTCCTAAGTCCACGCCAAAACAGTAACAAACTTGGTACAAACTTCCTAAGTCCACGCCAAAACAGTAACAAACTTGGTACAAACTTCCTAAGTCCACGCCAAAACAGCACCAAACTTGGTACAAACTTCCTAAGTCCACGCCAAAACAGCACCAAACTTGGTACAAACTTCCTAAGTCCACGCCAAAACAGAAACAAACTAGGTACAAACTTCCTTAGTCCACGCCAAAACAGCACCAAACTTGATACAAACTTTCTAAGTCCACGCCAAAACAGCACCAAACTTGATACAAACTTCCTAAGTCCACGCCAAAACAGTAACAAACTTGGTACAAACTTCCTAAGTCCACGCCAAAACAGCACCAAACTTGGAACAAACTTCGTAAGTCCGCGCCAAAACAGAAACAAACTTGGTACAAACTTCCTAAGTCCACGCCAAAACAGTAACAAACTTGGTACAAACTTCCTAAGTCCACGCCAAAACAGCACCAAACTTGGTACAAACTTCCTAAGTCCACGCCAAAACAGTAACAAACTTGGTACAAACTTCCTAAGTCCACGCCAAAACAGTAACAAACTTGGTACAAACTTCCTAAGTCCACGCCAAAACAGTAACAAACTTGGTACAAACTTCCTAAGTCCACGCCAAAACAGTAACAAACTTGGTACAAACTTCCTAAGTCCACGCCAAAACAGCACCAAACTTGGTACAAACTTCCTAAGTCCACGCCAAAACAGCACCAAACTTGGTACAAACTTCCTAAGTCCACGCCAAAACAGAAACAAACTAGGTACAAACTTCCTTAGTCCACGCCAAAACAGCACCAAACTTGATACAAACTTTCTAAGTCCACGCCAAAACAGCACCAAACTTGATACAAACTTCCTAAGTCCACGCCAAAACAGTAACAAACTTGGTACAAACTTCCTAAGTCCACGCCAAAACAGCACCAAACTTGGAACAAACTTCGTAAGTCCGCGCCAAAACAGAAACAAACTTGGTACAAACTTCCTAAGTCCACGCCAAAACAGTAACAAACTTGGTACAAACTTCCTAAGTCCACGCCAAAACAGCACCAAACTTGATACAAACTTTCTAAGTCCACGCCAAAACAGCACCAAACTTGGTACAAACTTCGTAAGTCCGCGCCAAAACAGAAACAAACTTGGTACAAACTTCCTAAGTCCACGCCAAAACAGTAACAAACTTGGTACAAACTTCCTAAGTCCACGCCAAAACAGCACCAAACTTGGTACAAACTTCCTAAGTCCACGCCAAAACAGTAACAAACTTGGTACAAACTTCCTAAGTCCACGCCAAAACAGTAACAAACTTGGTACAAACTTCCTAAGTCCACGCCAAAACAGTAACAAACTTGGTACAAACTTCCTAAGTCCACGCCAAAACAGTAACAAACTTGGTACAAACTTCCTAAGTCCACGCCAAAACAGCACCAAACTTGGTACAAACTTCCTAAGTCCACGCCAAAACAGCACCAAACTTGGTACAAACTTCCTAAGTCCACGCCAAAACAGAAACAAACTAGGTACAAACTTCCTTAGTCCACGCCAAAACAGCACCAAACTTGATACAAACTTTCTAAGTCCACGCCAAAACAGCACCAAACTTGATACAAACTTCCTAAGTCCACGCCAAAACAGTAACAAACTTGGTACAAACTTCCTAAGTCCACGCCAAAACAGCACCAAACTTGGAACAAACTTCGTAAGTCCGCGCCAAAACAGAAACAAACTTGGTACAAACTTCCTAAGTCCACGCCAAAACAGTAACAAACTTGGTACAAACTTCCTAAGTCCACGCCAAAACAGCACCAAACTTGATACAAACTTTCTAAGTCCACGCCAAAACAGCACCAAACTTGGTACAAACTTCGTAAGTCCGCGCCAAAACAGAAACAAACTTGGTACAAACTTCCTAAGTCCACGCCAAAACAGTAACAAACTTGGTACAAACTTCCTAAGTCCACGCCAAAACAGCACCAAACTTGATACAAACTTCCTAAGTCCACGCCAAAACAGTAACAAACTTGGTACAAACTTCCTAAGTCCACGCCAAAACAGCACCAAACTTGGTACAAACTTCCTAAGTCCACGCCAAAACAGCACCAAACTTGGTACAAACTTCCTAAGTCCACGCCAAAACAGTAACAAACTTGGTACAAACTTCCTAAGTCCACGCCAAAACAGTAACAAACTTGGTACAAACTTCCTAAGTCCACGCCAAAACAGTAACAAACTTGGTACAAACTTCCTAAGTCCACGCCAAAACAGCACCAAACTTGGTACAAACTTCCTAAGTCCACGCCAAAACAGTAACAAACTTGATACAAACTTCCTAAGTCCACGCCAAAACAGTAACAAACTTGGTAAAACTTCCTAAGTCCACGCCAAAACAGTAACAAACTTGGTACAAACTTCCTAAGTCCACGCCAAAACAGTAACAAACTTGGTACAAACTTCCTAAGTCCACGCCAAAACAGTAACAAACTTGGTACAAACTTCCTAAGTCCACGCCAAAACAGCACCAAACTTGGTACAAACTTCGTAAGTCCGCGCCAAGACAGCACCAAACTTGGTACAAACTTCCTAAGTCCACGCCAAAACAGTAACAAACTTGGTACAAACTTCCTAAGTCCACGCCAAAACAGTAACAAACTTGGTACAAACTTCCTAAGTCCACGCCAAAACAGTAACACACTTGGTACAAACTTCCTAAGTCCACGCCAAAACAGCACCAAACTTGGTACAAACTTCGTAAGTCCATGCCAAAACAGCACCAAACTTGGTACAAACTTCCTAAGTCCACGCCAAAACAGTAACAAACTTGGTACAAACTTCCTAAGTCCACGCCAAAACAGTAACAAACTTGGTACAAACTTCCTAAGTCCACGCCAAAACAGTAACAAACTTGGTACAAACTTCCTAAGTCCACGCCAAAACAGTAACAAACTTGGTACAAACTTCCTAAGTCCACGCCAAAACAGCACCAAACTTGATACAAACTTTCTAAGTCCACACCAAAACATCACCAAACTTGATACAAACTTTCTAAGTCCACGCCAAAACAGCACCAAACTTGATACAAACTTCCTAAGTCCACGCCAAAACAGTAACAAACTTGGTACAAACTTCCTAAGTCCACGCCAAAACAGCACCAAACTTGGTACAAACTTCCTAAGTCCACGCCAAAACAGTAACAAACTTGGTACAAACTTCCTAAGTCCACGCCAAAACAGTAACAAACTTGGTACAAACTTCCTAAGTCCACGCCAAAACAGTAACAAACTTGGTACAAACTTCCTAAGTCCACGCCAAAACAGCACCAAACTTGGTACAAACTTCCTAAGTCCACGCCAAAACAGTAACAAACTTGATACAAACTTCCTAAGTCCACGCCAAAACAGTAACAAACTTGGTAAAACTTCCTAAGTCCACGCCAAAACAGTAACAAACTTGGTACAAACTTCCTAAGTCCACGCCAAAACAGTAACAAACTTGGTACAAACTTCCTAAGTCCACGCCAAAACAGTAACAAACTTGGTACAAACTTCCTAAGTCCACGCCAAAACAGTAACAAACTTGGTACAAACTTCCTAAGTCCACGCCAAAACAGCACCAAACTTGGTACAAACTTCCTAAGTCCACGCCAAAACAGCACCAAACTTGGTACAAACTTCCTAAGTCCACGCCAAAACAGTAACAAACTTGGTACAAACTTCCTAAGTCCACGCCAAAACAGTAACAAACTTGGTACAAACTTCCTAAGTCCACGCCAAAACAGTAACAAACTTGGTACAAACTTCCTAAGTCCACGCCAAAACAGCACCAAACTTGGTACAAACTTCCTAAGTCCACGCCAAAACAGTAACAAACTTGGTACAAACTTCCTAAGTCCACGCCAAAACAGTAACAAACTTGGTACAAACTTCCTAAGTCCACGCCAAAACAGTAACAAACTTGGTACAAACTTCCTAAGTCCACGCCAAAACAGTAACAAACTTGGTACAAACTTCCTAAGTCCACGCCAAAACAGCACCAAACTTGATACAAACTTCCTAAGTCCACGCCAAAACAGTAACAAACTTGGTACAAACTTCCTAAGTCCACGCCAAAACAGTAACAAACTTGGTACAAACTTCCTAAGTCCACGCCAAAACAGTAACAAACTTGGTACAAACTTCCTAAGTCCACGCCAAAACAGCACCAAACTTGGTACAAACTTCCTAAGTCCACGCCAAAACAGCACCAAACTTGGTACAAACTTCCTAAGTCCACGCCAAAACAGTAACAAACTTGGTACAAACTTCCTAAGTCCACGCCAAAACAGTAACAAACTTGGTACAAACTTCCTAAGTCCACGCCAAAACAGTAACAAACTTGGTACAAACTTCCTAAGTCCACGCCAAAACAGCACCAAACTTGGTACAAACTTCCTAAGTCCACGCCAAAACAGCACCAAACTTGGTACAAACTTCCTAAGTCCACGCCAAAACAGTAACAAACTTGGTACAAACTTCCTAAGTCCACGCCAAAACAGTAACAAACTTGGTACAAACTTCCTAAGTCCACGCCAAAACAGTAACAAACTTGGTACAAACTTCCTAAGTCCACGCCAAAACAGCACCAAACTTGGTACAAACTTCCTAAGTCCACGCCAAAACAGTAACAAACTTGGTACAAACTTCCTAAGTCCACGCCAAAACAGTAACAAACTTGGTACAAACTTCCTAAGTCCACGCCAAAACAGTAACAAACTTGGTACAAACTTCCTAAGTCCACGCCAAAACAGTAACAAACTTGGTACAAACTTCCTAAGTCCACGCCAAAACAGCACCAAACTTGATACAAACTTTCTAAGTCCACACCAAAACAGCACCAAACTTGATACAAACTTTCTAAGTCCACGCCAAAACAGCACCAAACTTGATACAAACTTCCTAAGTCCACGCCAAAACAGCACCAAACTTGGTACAAACTTCCTAAGTCCACGCCAAAACAGCACCAAACTTGGTACAAACTTCCTAAGTCCACGCCAAAACAGTAACAAACTTGGTACAAACTTCCTAAGTCCACGCCAAAACAGCACCAAACTTGGTACAAACTTCCTAAGTCCACGCCAAAACAGTAACAAACTTGGTACAAACTTCCTAAGTCCACGCCAAAACAGTAACAAACTAGGAACAAACTTCCTAAGTCCACGCCAAAACAGTAACAAACTAGGAACAAACTTCCTAAGTCCACGCCAAAACAGCACCAAACTTGGTACAAACTTCCTAAGTCCACGCCAAAACAGTAACAAACTTGGTACAAACTTCCTAAGTCCACGCCAAAACAGCACCAAACTTGGTACAAACTTCCTAAGTCCACGCCAAAACAGCACCAAACTTGGTACAAACTTCCTAAGTCCACGCCAAAACAGTAACAAACTTGGTACAAACTTCCTAAGTCCACGCCAAAACAGTAACAAACTTGGTACAAACTTCCTAAGTCCACGCCAAAACAGTAACAAACTTGGTACAAACTTCCTAAGTCCACGCCAAAACAGTAACAAACTTGGTAAAACTTCCTAAGTCCACGCCAAAACAGTAACAAACTTGGTACAAACTTCCTAAGTCCACGCCAAAACAGTAACAAACTTGGTACAAACTTCCTAAGTCCACGCCAAAACAGCACCAAACTTGGTACAAACTTCCTAAGTCCACGCCAAAACAGTAACAAACTTGGTACAAACTTCCTAAGTCCACGCCAAAACAGTAACAAACTTGGTACAACTTCCTAAGTCCACGCCAAAACAGTAACAAACTTGGTACAAACTTCCTAAGTCCACGCCAAAACAGCACCAAACTTGGTACAAACTTCCTAAGTCCACGCCAAAACAGTAACAAACTTGATACAAACTTCCTAAGTCCACGCCAAAACAGTAACAAACTTGGTAAAACTTCCTAAGTCCACGCCAAAACAGTAACAAACTTGGTACAAACTTCCTAAGTCCACGCCAAAACAGTAACAAACTTGGTACAAACTTCCTAAGTCCACGCCAAAACAGCACCAAACTTGGTACAAACTTCCTAAGTCCACGCCAAAACAGTAACAAACTTGGTACAAACTTCCTAAGTCCACGCCAAAACAGTAACAAACTTGGTACAAACTTCCTAAGTCCACGCCAAAACAGTAACAAACTTGGTACAAACTTCCTAAGTCCACGCCAAAACAGTAACAAACTTGGTACAAACTTCCTAAGTCCACGCCAAAACAGCACCAAACTTGATACAAACTTTCTAAGTCCACACCAAAACAGCACCAAACTTGATACAAACTTTCTAAGTCCACGCCAAAACAGCACCAAACTTGATACAAACTTCCTAAGTCCACGCCAAAACAGTAACAAACTTGGTACAAACTTCCTAAGTCCACGCCAAAACAGCACCAAACTTGGTACAAACTTCCTAAGTCCACGCCAAAACAGTAACAAACTTGGTACAAACTTCCTAAGTCCACGCCAAAACAGTAACAAACTTGGTACAAACTTCCTAAGTCCACGCCAAAACAGTAACAAACTTGGTACAAACTTCCTAAGTCCACGCCAAAACAGCACCAAACTTGGTACAAACTTCCTAAGTCCACGCCAAAACAGTAACAAACTTGATACAAACTTCCTAAGTCCACGCCAAAACAGTAACAAACTTGGTAAAACTTCCTAAGTCCACGCCAAAACAGTAACAAACTTGGTACAAACTTCCTAAGTCCACGCCAAAACAGTAACAAACTTGGTACAAACTTCCTAAGTCCACGCCAAAACAGCACCAAACTTGGTACAAACTTCCTAAGTCCACGCCAAAACAGTAACAAACTTGGTACAAACTTCCTAAGTCCACGCCAAAACAGTAACAAACTTGGTACAAACTTCCTAAGTCCACGCCAAAACAGTAACAAACTTGGTACAAACTTCCTAAGTCCACGCCAAAACAGTAACAAACTTGGTACAAACTTCCTAAGTCCACGCCAAAACAGTAACAAACTTGGTACAAACTTCCTAAGTCCACGCCAAAACAGTAACAAACTTGGTACAAACTTCCTAAGTCCACGCCAAAACAGCACCAAACTTGGTACAAACTTCCTAAGTCCACGCCAAAACAGTAACAAACTTGGTACAAACTTCCTAAGTCCACGCCAAAACAGTAACAAACTTGGTACAAACTTCCTAAGTCCACGCCAAAACAGTAACAAACTTGGTACAAACTTCCTAAGTCCACGCCAAAACAGTAACAAACTTGGTACAAACTTCCTAAGTCCACGCCAAAACAGCACCAAACTTGATACAAACTTTCTAAGTCCACACCAAAACAGCACCAAACTTGATACAAACTTTCTAAGTCCACGCCAAAACAGCACCAAACTTGATACAAACTTCCTAAGTCCACGCCAAAACAGTAACAAACTTGGTACAAACTTCCTAAGTCCACGCCAAAACAGTAACAAACTTGGTACAATTTTCCTTAGTCCACGCCAAAACAGCACCAAACTTGATACAAACTTTCTAAGTCCACGCCAAAACAGCACCAAACTTGATACAAACTTCCTAAGTCCACGCCAAAACAGTAACAAACTTGGTACAAACTTCCTAAGTCCACGCCAAAACAGCACCAAACTTGGTACAAACTTCGTAAGTCCGCGCCAAAACAGAAACAAACTTGGTACAAACTTCCTAAGTCCACGCCAAAACAGTAACAAACTTGGTACAAATTTCCTAAGTCCACGCCAAAACAGCACCAAACTTGATACAAACTTTCTAAGTCCACGCCAAAACAGCACCAAACTTGGTACAAACTTCGTAAGTCCGCGCCAAAACAGAAACAAACTTGGTACAAACTTCCTAAGTCCACGCCAAAACAGTAACAAACTTGGTACAAACTTCCTAAGTCCACGCCAAAACAGCACCAAACTTGGTACAAACTTCCTAAGTCCACGCCAAAACAGTAACAAACTTGGTACAAACTTCCTAAGTCCACGCCAAAACAGTAACAAACTTGGTACAAACTTCCTAAGTCCACGCCAAAACAGTAACAAACTTGGTACAAACTTCCTAAGTCCACGCCAAAACAGTAACAAACTTGGTACAAACTTCCTAAGTCCACGCCAAAACAGCACCAAACTTGGTACAAACTTCCTAAGTCCACGCCAAAACAGCACCAAACTTGGTACAAACTTCCTAAGTCCACGCCAAAACAGAAACAAACTAGGTACAAACTTCCTTAGTCCACGCCAAAACAGCACCAAACTTGATACAAACTTTCTAAGTCCACGCCAAAACAGCACCAAACTTGATACAAACTTCCTAAGTCCACGCCAAAACAGTAACAAACTTGGTACAAACTTCCTAAGTCCACGCCAAAACAGCACCAAACTTGGAACAAACTTCGTAAGTCCGCGCCAAAACAGAAACAAACTTGGTACAAACTTCCTAAGTCCACGCCAAAACAGTAACAAACTTGGTACAAACTTCCTAAGTCCACGCCAAAACAGCACCAAACTTGATACAAACTTTCTAAGTCCACGCCAAAACAGCACCAAACTTGGTACAAACTTCGTAAGTCCGCGCCAAAACAGAAACAAACTTGGTACAAACTTCCTAAGTCCACGCCAAAACAGTAACAAACTTGGTACAAACTTCCTAGGTCCACGCCAAAACAGCACCAAACTTGATACAAACTTCCTAAGTCCACGCCAAAACAGTAACAAACTTGGTACAAACTTCCTAAGTCCACGCCAAAACAGCACCAAACTTGGTACAAACTTCCTAAGTCCACGCCAAAACAGCACCAAACTTGGTACAAACTTCCTAAGTCCACGCCAAAACAGTAACAAACTTGGTACAAACTTCCTAAGTCCACGCCAAAACAGTAACAAACTTGGTACAAACTTCCTAAGTCCACGCCAAAACAGTAACAAACTTGGTACAAACTTCCTAAGTCCACGCCAAAACAGCACCAAACTTGGTACAAACTTCCTAAGTCCACGCCAAAACAGTAACAAACTTGATACAAACTTCCTAAGTCCACGCCAAAACAGTAACAAACTTGGTAAAACTTCCTAAGTCCACGCCAAAACAGTAACAAACTTGGTACAAACTTCCTAAGTCCACGCCAAAACAGTAACAAACTTGGTACAAACTTCCTAAGTCCACGCCAAAACAGTAACAAACTTGGTACAAACTTCCTAAGTCCACGCCAAAACAGTAACAAACTTGGTACAAACTTCCTAAGTCCACGCCAAAACAGCACCAAACTTGAAACAAACTTTCTAAGTCCACGCCAAAACAGCACCAAACTTGATACAAACTTCCTAGGTCCACGCCAAAACAGTAACAAACTTGGTACAAACTTCCTAAGTCCACGCCAAAACAGTAACAAACTTGGTACAAACTTCCTAAGACCACGCCAAAACAGCACCAAACTTGATACAAACTTCATAAGTCTACGCCAAAACAGCACCAAACTTGGTACAAACTTCGTAAGTCCACGCCAAAACAGTAACAAACTTGGTACAAACTTCCTAAGTCCACGCCAAAACAGTAACAAACTTGGTACAAACTTCCTAAGTCCACGCCAAAACAGCACCAAACTTGGTACAAACTTCGTAAGTCCGCGCCAAAACAGAAACAAACTTGGTACAAACTTCCTAAGTCCACGCCAAAACAGAAACAAACTAGGTACAAACTTCCTAAGTCCACGCCAAAACAGTAACAAACTTGGTACAAACTTCCTAAGTCCACGCCAAAACAGTAACAAACTTGGTACAAACTTCCTAAGTCCACGCCAAAACAGCACCAAACTTGATACAAACTTCCTAAGTCCACGCCAAAACAGTAACAAACTTGGTACAAACTTCCTAAGTCCACGCCAAAACAGCACCAAACTTGAAACAAACTTTCTAAGTCCACGCCAAAACAGCACCAAACTTGATACAAACTTCCTAGGTCCACGCCAAAACAGTAACAAACTTGGTACAAACTTCCTAAGTCCACGCCAAAACAGTAACAAACTTGGTACAAACTTCCTAAGACCACGCCAAAACAGCACCAAACTTGATACAAACTTCATAAGTCTACGCCAAAACAGCACCAAACTTGGTACAAACTTCGTAAGTCCACGCCAAAACAGTAACAAACTTGGTACAAACTTCCTAAGTCCACGCCAAAACAGTAACAAACTTGGTACAAACTTCCTAAGTCCACGCCAAAACAGCACCAAACTTGGTACAAACTTCGTAAGTCCGCGCCAAAACAGAAACAAACTTGGTACAAACTTCCTAAGTCCACGCCAAAACAGAAACAAACTAGGTACAATTTTCCTTAGTCCACGCCAAAACAGTAACAAACTTGGTACAAACTTCCTAAGTCCACGCCAAAACAGTAACACACTTGGTACAAACTTCCTAAGTCCACGCCAAAACAGCACCAAACTTGGTACAAACTTCGTAAGTCCACGCCAAAACAGCACCAAACTTGGTACAAACTTCCTAAGTCCACGCCAAAACAGTAACAAACTTGGTACAAACTTCCTAAGTCCACGCCAAAACAGTAACAAACTTGGTACAAACTTCCTAAGTCCACGCCAAAACAGTAACAAACTTGGTACAAACTTCCTAAGTCCACGCCAAAACAGTAACAAACTTGGTACAAACTTCCTAAGTCCACGCCAAAACAGCACCAAACTTGATACAAACTTTCTAAGTCCACACCAAAACATCACCAAACTTGATACAAACTTTCTAAGTCCACGCCAAAACAGCACCAAACTTGGTACAAACTTCGTAAGTCCACGCCAAAACAGTAACAAACTTGGTACAAACTTCCTAAGTCCACGCCAAAACAGTAACAAACTTGGTACAAACTTCCTAAGTCCACGCCAAAACAGTAACAAACTTGGTACAAACTTCCTAAGTCCACGCCAAAACAGCACCAAACTTGGTACAAACTTCCTAAGTCCACGCCAAAACAGTAACAAACTTGATACAAACTTCCTAAGTCCACGCCAAAACAGTAACAAACTTGGTAAAACTTCCTAAGTCCACGCCAAAACAGTAACAAACTTGGTACAAACTTCCTAAGTCCACGCCAAAACAGTAACAAACTTGGTACAAACTTCCTAAGTCCACGCCAAAACAGTAACAAACTTGGTACAAACTTCCTAAGTCCACGCCAAAACAGTAACAAACTTGGTACAAACTTCCTAAGTCCACGCCAAAACAGCACCAAACTTGGTACAAACTTCCTAAGTCCACGCCAAAACAGCACCAAACTTGGTACAAACTTCCTAAGTCCACGCCAAAACAGTAACAAACTTGGTACAAACTTCCTAAGTCCACGCCAAAACAGTAACAAACTTGGTACAAACTTCCTAAGTCCACGCCAAAACAGTAACAAACTTGGTACAAACTTCCTAAGTCCACGCCAAAACAGCACCAAACTTGGTACAAACTTCCTAAGTCCACGCCAAAACAGTAACAAACTTGGTACAAACTTCCTAAGTCCACGCCAAAACAGTAACAAACTTGGTACAAACTTCCTAAGTCCACGCCAAAACAGTAACAAACTTGGTACAAACTTCCTAAGTCCACGCCAAAACAGTAACAAACTTGGTACAAACTTCCTAAGTCCACGCCAAAACAGCACCAAACTTGATACAAACTTCCTAAGTCCACGCCAAAACAGTAACAAACTTGGTACAAACTTCCTAAGTCCACGCCAAAACAGTAACAAACTTGGTACAAACTTCCTAAGTCCACGCCAAAACAGTAACAAACTTGGTACAAACTTCCTAAGTCCACGCCAAAACAGCACCAAACTTGGTACAAACTTCCTAAGTCCACGCCAAAACAGCACCAAACTTGGTACAAACTTCCTAAGTCCACGCCAAAACAGTAACAAACTTGGTACAAACTTCCTAAGTCCACGCCAAAACAGTAACAAACTTGGTACAAACTTCCTAAGTCCACGCCAAAACAGTAACAAACTTGGTACAAACTTCCTAAGTCCACGCCAAAACAGCACCAAACTTGGTACAAACTTCCTAAGTCCACGCCAAAACAGCACCAAACTTGGTACAAACTTCCTAAGTCCACGCCAAAACAGTAACAAACTTGGTACAAACTTCCTAAGTCCACGCCAAAACAGTAACAAACTTGGTACAAACTTCCTAAGTCCACGCCAAAACAGTAACAAACTTGGTACAAACTTCCTAAGTCCACGCCAAAACAGCACCAAACTTGGTACAAACTTCCTAAGTCCACGCCAAAACAGTAACAAACTTGGTACAAACTTCCTAAGTCCACGCCAAAACAGTAACAAACTTGGTACAAACTTCCTAAGTCCACGCCAAAACAGTAACAAACTTGGTACAAACTTCCTAAGTCCACGCCAAAACAGTAACAAACTTGGTACAAACTTCCTAAGTCCACGCCAAAACAGCACCAAACTTGATACAAACTTTCTAAGTCCACACCAAAACAGCACCAAACTTGATACAAACTTTCTAAGTCCACGCCAAAACAGCACCAAACTTGATACAAACTTCCTAAGTCCACGCCAAAACAGCACCAAACTTGGTACAAACTTCATAAGTCCACGCCAAAACAGCACCAAACTTGGTACAAACTTCCTAAGTCCACGCCAAAACAGTAACAAACTTGGTACAAACTTCCTAAGTCCACGCCAAAACAGTAACAAACTTGGTACAAACTTCCTAAGTCCACGCCAAAACAGTAACAAACTTGGTACAAACTTCCTAAGTCCACGCCAAAACAGCACCAAACTTGGTACAAACTTCCTAAGTCCACGCCAAAACAGTAACAAACTTGGTACAAACTTCCTAAGTCCACGCCAAAACAGTAACAAACTTGGTACAAACTTCCTAAGTCCACGCCAAAACAGTAACAAACTTGGTACAAACTTCCTAAGTCCACGCCAAAACAGTAACAAACTTGGTACAAACTTCCTAAGTCCACGCCAAAACAGCACCAAACTTGGTACAAACTTCCTAAGTCCACGCCAAAACAGTAACAAACTTGATACAAACTTCCTAAGTCCACGCCAAAACAGTAACAAACTTGGTAAAACTTCCTAAGTCCACGCCAAAACAGTAACAAACTTGGTACAAACTTCCTAAGTCCACGCCAAAACAGTAACAAACTTGGTACAAACTTCCTAAGTCCACGCCAAAACAGCACCAAACTTGGTACAAACTTCCTAAGTCCACGCCAAAACAGTAACAAACTTGGTACAAACTTCCTAAGTCCACGCCAAAACAGTAACAAACTTGGTACAACTTCCTAAGTCCACGCCAAAACAGTAACAAACTTGGTACAAACTTCCTAAGTCCACGCCAAAACAGCACCAAACTTGGTACAAACTTCCTAAGTCCACGCCAAAACAGCACCAAACTTGGTACAAACTTCCTAAGTCCACGCCAAAACAGTAACAAACTTGGTACAAACTTCCTAGGCCACGCCAAAACAGCACCAAACTTGGTACAAACTTCCTAAGTCCACGCCAAAACAGTAACAAACTTGGTACAAACTTCCTAAGTCCACGCCAAAACAGTAACAAACTTGGTACAAACTTCCTAAGTCCACGCCAAAACAGCACCAAACTTGGTACAAACTTCCTAAGTCCACGCCAAAACAGTAACAAACTTGGTACAAACTTCCTAAGTCCACGCCAAAACAGTAACAAACTTGGTACAAACTTCCTAAGTCCACGCCAAAACAGTAACAAACTTGGTACAAACTTTCTAAGTCCACGCCAAAACAGCACCAAACTTGGTACAAACTTCATAAGTCCACGCCAAAACAGCACCAAACTTGGTACAAACTTCCTAAGTCCACGCCAAAACAGTAACAAACTTGGTACAAACTTCCTAAGTCCACGCCAAAACAGTAACAAACTTGGTACAAACTTCCTAAGTCCACGCCAAAACAGCACCAAACTTGGTACAAACTTCCTAAGTCCACGCCAAAACAGTAACAAACTTGGTACAAACTTCCTAAGTCCACGCCAAAACAGTAACAAACTTGGTACAACTTCCTAAGTCCACGCCAAAACAGTAACAAACTTGGTACAAACTTCCTAAGTCCACGCCAAAACAGCACCAAACTTGGTACAAACTTCCTAAGTCCACGCCAAAACAGCACCAAACTTGGTACAAACTTCCTAAGTCCACGCCAAAACAGTAACAAACTTGGTACAAACTTCCTAGGCCACGCCAAAACAGCACCAAACTTGGTACAAACTTCCTAAGTCCACGCCAAAACAGTAACAAACTTGGTACAAACTTCCTAAGTCCACGCCAAAACAGTAACAAACTTGGTACAAACTTCCTAAGTCCACGCCAAAACAGTAACAAACTTGGTACAAACTTCCTAAGTCCACGCCAAAACAGCACCAAACTTGGTACAAACTTCCTAAGTCCACGCCAAAACAGTAACAAACTTGATACAAACTTCCTAAGTCCACGCCAAAACAGTAACAAACTTGGTAAAACTTCCTAAGTCCACGCCAAAACAGTAACAAACTTGGTACAAACTTCCTAAGTCCACGCCAAAACAGTAACAAACTTGGTACAAACTTCCTAAGTCCACGCCAAAACAGCACCAAACTTGGTACAAACTTCCTAAGTCCACGCCAAAACAGTAACAAACTTGGTACAAACTTCCTAAGTCCACGCCAAAACAGTAACAAACTTGGTACAAACTTCCTAAGTCCACGCCAAAACAGTAACAAACTTGGTACAAACTTCCTAAGTCCACGCCAAAACAGTAACAAACTTGGTACAAACTTCCTAAGTCCACGCCAAAACAGCACCAAACTTGATACAAACTTTCTAAGTCCACACCAAAACAGCACCAAACTTGATACAAACTTTCTAAGTCCACGCCAAAACAGCACCAAACTTGATACAAACTTCCTAAGTCCACGCCAAAACAGTAACAAACTTGGTACAAACTTCCTAAGTCCACGCCAAAACAGCACCAAACTTGGTACAAACTTCCTAAGTCCACGCCAAAACAGTAACAAACTTGGTACAAACTTCCTAAGTCCACGCCAAAACAGTAACAAACTTGGTACAAACTTCCTAAGTCCACGCCAAAACAGTAACAAACTTGGTACAAACTTCCTAAGTCCACGCCAAAACAGTAACAAACTTGGTACAAACTTCCTAAGTCCACGCCAAAACAGCACCAAACTTGATACAAACTTTCTAAGTCCACACCAAAACAGCACCAAACTTGATACAAACTTTCTAAGTCCACGCCAAAACAGCACCAAACTTGATACAAACTTCCTAAGTCCACGCCAAAACAGTAACAAACTTGGTACAAACTTCCTAAGTCCACGCCAAAACAGCACCAAACTTGGTACAAACTTCCTAAGTCCACGCCAAAACAGTAACAAACTTGGTACAAACTTCCTAAGTCCACGCCAAAACAGCACCAAACTTGGTACAAACTTCCTAAGTCCACGCCAAAACAGTAACAAACTTGGTACAAACTTCCTAAGTCCACGCCAAAACAGTAACAAACTTGGTACAAACTTCCTAAGTCCACGCCAAAACAGTAACAAACTTGGTACAACTTCCTAAGTCCACGCCAAAACAGTAACAAACTTGGTACAAACTTCCTAAGTCCACGCCAAAACAGCACCAAACTTGGTACAAACTTCCTAAGTCCACGCCAAAACAGCACCAAACTTGGTACAAACTTCCTAAGTCCACGCCAAAACAGTAACAAACTTGGTACAAACTTCCTAGGCCACGCCAAAACAGCACCAAACTTGGTACAAACTTCCTAAGTCCACGCCAAAACAGTAACAAACTTGGTACAAACTTCCTAAGTCCACGCCAAAACAGTAACAAACTTGGTACAAACTTCCTAAGTCCACGCCAAAACAGTAACAAACTTGGTACAAACTTCCTAAGTCCACGCCAAAACAGCACCAAACTTGGTACAAACTTCCTAAGTCCACGCCAAAACAGCACCAAACTTGATACAAACTTTCTAAGTCCACGCCAAAACAGCACCAAACTTGGTACAAACTTCCTAAGTCCACGCCAAAACAGTAACAAACTTGGTACAAACTTCCTAAGTCCACGCCAAAACAGCACCAAACTTGATACAAACTTTCTAAGTCCACGCCAAAACAGCACCAAACTTGGTACAAACTTCCTAAGTCCACGCCAAAACAGCACCAAACATGGTACAAACTTCCTAAGTCCACGCCAAAACAGAAACAAACTTGGTACAAACTTCCTAAGTCCACGCCAAAACAGTAACAAACTTGGTACAAACTTCCTAAGTCCACGCCAAAACAGCACCAAACTTGGTACAAACTTCCTAAGTCCACGCCAAAACAGTAACAAACTTGGTACAAACTTCCTAAGTCCACGCCAAAACAGTAACAAACTTGGTACAAACTTCCTAAGTCCACGCCAAAACAGCACCAAACTTGGTACAAACTTCGTAAGTCCGCGCCAAAACAGAAACAAACTTGGTACAAACTTCCTAAGTCCACGCCAAAACAGAAACAAACTAGGTACAAACTTCCTAAGTCCACGCCAAAGTAGCACCAAACTTGATACAAACTTCCTAAGTCCACGCCAAAACAGTAACAAACTTGGTACAAACTTCCTAAGTCCACGCCAAAACAGCACCAAACTTGGTACAAACTTCCTAAGTCCACGCCAAAACAGTAACAAACTTGGTACAAACTTCCTAAGTCCACGCCAAAACAGCACCAAACTTGGTACAAACTTCGTAAGTCCGCGCCAAAACAGAAACAAACTTGGTACAAACTTCCTAAGTCCACGCCAAAACAGAAACGCACTAGGTACAAACTTCCAAAGTCCACGCCAAAACAGCACCAAACTTGATACAAACTTCCTAAGTCCACGCCAAAACAGAAACAAACTTGGTACAAACTTCCTAAGTCCACGCCAAAACAGTAACAAACTTGGTGCAAAGTTCCTAAGTCCACGCCAAAACAGTAACAAACTTGGTACAAACTTCCTAAGTCCACGCCAAAACAGCACCAAACTTGGTACAAACTTCCTAAGTCCACGCCAAAACAGTAACAAACTTGGTACAAACTTCCTAAGTCCACGCCAAAACAGCACCAAACTTGATACAAACTTCCTAAGTCCACGCCAAAACAGTAACAAACTTGGTACAAACTTCCTAAGTCCACGCCAAAACAGCACCAAACTTGATACAAACTTCCTAAGTCCACGCCAAAACAGTAACAAACTTGGTACAAACTTCCTTAGTCCACGCCAAAACAGTAACAAACTTGGTACAAACTTCCTAAGTCCACGCCAAAACAGCATGAAACTTGGTACAAACTTCCTAAGTCCACGCCAAAACAGTAACAAACTTGGTACAAACTTCCTAAGTCCACGCCAAAACAGTAACAAACTAGGTACAAACTTCCTAAGTCCACGCCAAAACAGCACCAAACTTGATACAAACTTCCTAAGTCCACGCCAAAACAGTAACAAACTTGGTACAAACTTCCTAAGTCCACGCCAAAACAGTAACAAACTTGGTACAAACTTCCTAAGTCCACGCCAAAACAGTAACAAACTTGGTACAAACTTCCTAAGTCCACGCCAAAACAGCACCAAACTTGATACAAACTTCCTAAGTCCACGCCAAAACAGTAACAAACTAGGTACAAACTTCCTAAGTCCACGCCAAAACAGCACCAAACTTGATACAAACTTCCTAAGTCCACGCCAAAACAGTAACAAACTTGGTACAAACTTCCTAAGTCCACGCCAAAACAGTAACAAACTTGGTACAAACTTCCTAAGTCCACGCCAAAACAGTAACAAACTTGGTACAAACTTCCTAAGTCCACGCCAAAACAGCACCAAACTTGATACAAACTTCCTAAGTCCACGCCAAAACAGTAACAAACTTGGTACAAACTTCGTAAGTCCACGCCAAAACAGTAACAAACTTGGTACAAACTTCATAAGACCACGCCAAAACAGTAACAAACTAGGTACAAACTTCCTAAGTCCACGCCAAAACAGCACCAAACTTGATACAAACTTCCTAAGTCCACGCCAAAACAGTAACAAACTTGGTGCAAAGTTCCTAAGTCCACGCCAAAACAGTAACAAACTTGGTACAAACTTCCTAAGTCCACGCCAAAACAGTAACAAACTAGGTACAAACTTCCTAAGTCCACGCCAAAACAGCACCAAACTTGATACAAACTTCCTAAGTCCACGCCAAAACAGTAACAAACTTGGTACAAACTTCCTTAGTCCACGCCAAAACAGCATCAAACTTGGTACAAACTTCCTAAGTCCACGCCAAAACAGTAACAAACTTGGTGCAAAGTTCCTAAGTCCACGCCAAAACAGTAACAAACTTGGTACAAACTTCCTAAGTCCACGCCAAAACAGCACCAAACTTGGTACAAACTTCCTAAGTCCACGCCAAAACAGCACCAAACTTGGTACAAACTTCCTAAGTCCACGCCAAAACAGTAACAAACTTGGTACAAACTTCCTAAGTCCACGCCAAAACAGTAACAAACTTGGTACAAACTTCCTAAGTCCACGCCAAAACAGTAACAAACTTGGTACAAACTTCGTAAGTCCGCGCCAAAACAGAAACAAACTTGGCACAAACTTCCTAAGTCCACGCCAAAACAGCACCAAACTTGGTACAAACTTCCTAAGTCCACGCCAAAACAGTAACAAACTTGGTACAAACTTCCTAAGTCCACGCCAAAACAGCACCAAACTTGGTACAAACTTCCTAAGTCCACGCCAAAACAGTAACAAACTTGGTACAAACTTCCTAAGTCCACGCCAAAACAGCACCAAACTTGGTACAAACTTCGTAAGTCCGCGCCAAAACAGAAACAAACTTGGTACAAACTTCCTAAGTCCACGCCAAAACAGAAACGCACTAGGTACAAACTTCCAAAGTCCACGCCAAAACAGCACCAAACTTGATACAAACTTCCTAAGTCCACGCCAAAACAGAAACAAACTTGGTACAAACTTCCTAAGTCCACGCCAAAACAGTAACAAACTTGGTGCAAAGTTCCTAAGTCCACGCCAAAACAGTAACAAACTTGGTACAAACTTCCTAAGTCCACGCCAAAACAGCACCAAACTTGGTACAAACTTCCTAAGTCCACGCCAAAACAGTAACAAACTTGGTACAAACTTCCTAAGTCCACGCCAAAACAGCACCAAACTTGATACAAACTTCCTAAGTCCACGCCAAAACAGTAACAAACTTGGTACAAACTTCCTAAGTCCACGCCAAAACAGCACCAAACTTGATACAAACTTCCTAAGTCCACGCCAAAACAGTAACAAACTTGGTACAAACTTCCTAAGTCCACGCCAAAACAGTAACAAACTTGGTACAAACTTCCTAAGTCCACGCCAAAACAGTAACAAACTTGGTACAAACTTCCTAAGTCCACGCCAAAACAGCATGAAACTTGGTACAAACTTCCTAAGTCCACGCCAAAACAGTAACAAACTTGGTACAAACTTCCTAAGTCCACGCCAAAACAGTAACAAACTAGGTACAAACTTCCTAAGTCCACGCCAAAACAGCACCAAACTTGATACAAACTTCCTAAGTCCACGCCAAAACAGTAACAAACTTGGTACAAACTTCCTAAGTCCACGCCAAAACAGTAACAAACTTGGTACAAACTTCCTAAGTCCACGCCAAAACAGTAACAAACTTGGTACAAACTTCCTAAGTCCACGCCAAAACAGCACCAAACTTGATACAAACTTCCTAAGTCCACGCCAAAACAGTAACAAACTAGGTACAAACTTCCTAAGTCCACGCCAAAACAGCACCAAACTTGATACAAACTTCCTAAGTCCACGCCAAAACAGTAACAAACTTGGTACAAACTTCCTAAGTCCACGCCAAAACAGTAACAAACTTGGTACAAACTTCCTAAGTCCACGCCAAAACAGTAACAAACTTGGTACAAACTTCCTAAGTCCACGCCAAAACAGCACCAAACTTGATACAAACTTCCTAAGTCCACGCCAAAACAGTAACAAACTTGGTACAAACTTCGTAAGTCCACGCCAAAACAGTAACAAACTTGGTACAAACTTCATAAGACCACGCCAAAACAGTAACAAACTAGGTACAAACTTCCTAAGTCCACGCCAAAACAGCACCAAACTTGATACAAACTTCCTAAGTCCACGCCAAAACAGTAACAAACTTGGTGCAAAGTTCCTAAGTCCACGCCAAAACAGTAACAAACTTGGTACAAACTTCCTAAGTCCACGCCAAAACAGTAACAAACTAGGTACAAACTTCCTAAGTCCACGCCAAAACAGCACCAAACTTGATACAAACTTCCTAAGTCCACGCCAAAACAGTAACAAACTTGGTACAAACTTCCTTAGTCCACGCCAAAACAGCATCAAACTTGGTACAAACTTCCTAAGTCCACGCCAAAACAGTAACAAACTTGGTGCAAAGTTCCTAAGTCCACGCCAAAACAGTAACAAACTTGGTACAAACTTCCTAAGTCCACGCCAAAACAGCACCAAACTTGGTACAAACTTCCTAAGTCCACGCCAAAACAGCACCAAACTTGGTACAAACTTCCTAAGTCCACGCCAAAACAGTAACAAACTTGGTACAAACTTCCTAAGTCCACGCCAAAACAGTAACAAACTTGGTACAAACTTCGTAAGTCCGCGCCAAAACAGAAACAAACTTGGCACAAACTTCCTAAGTCTACGCCAAAACAGCACCAAACTTGGTACAAACTTCCTAAGTCCACGCCAAAACAGTAACAAACTTGGTACAAACTTCCTAAGTCCACGCCAAAACAGCACCAAACTTGGTACAAACTTCCTAAGTCCACGCCAAAACAGTAACAAACTTGGTACAAACTTCCTAAGTCCACGCCAAAACAGTAACAAACTTGGTACAAACTTCCTAAGTCCACGCCAAAACAGTAACAAACTTGGTACAAACTTCCTAAGACCACGCCAAAACAGCACCAAACTTGAAACAAACTTCCTAAGTCCACGCCAAAACAGTAACAAACTTGGTACAAACTTCCTAAGTCCACGCCAAAACAGCACCAAACTTGGTACAAACTTCCTAAGTCCACGCCAAAACAGCACCAAACTTGGTACAAACTTCCTAAGTCCACGCCAAAACAGAAACAAACTTGGTACAAACTTCCTAAGTCCACGCCAAAACAGAAACAAACTAGGTACAAACTTCCTAAGTCCACGCCAAAACAGCACCAAACTTGATACAAACTTTCTAAGTCCACGCCAAAACAGCACCAAACTTGATACAAACTTTCTAAGTCCACGCCAAAACAGCACCAAACTTGATACAAACTTCCTAAGTCCACGCCAAAACAGTAACAAACTTGGTACAAACTTCCTAAGTCCACGCCAAAACAGTAACAAACTTGGTACAAACTTCCTAAGTCCACGCCAAAACAGTAACAAACTTGGTACAAACTTCCTAAGTCCACGCCAAAACAGCACCAAACTTGATACAAACTTCCTAAGTCCACGCCAAAACAGTAACAAACTTGGTACAAACTTCGTAAGTCCACGCCAAAACAGTAACAAACTTGGTACAAACTTCATAAGACCACGCCAAAACAGAAACAAAATTGGTACAAACTTCCCAAGTCCACGCCAAAACAGCACCAAACTTGGTACAAACTTCCTAAGTCCGCGCCAAAACAGCACCAAACTTGGTACAAACTTCCTAAGTCCACGCCAAAACAGTAACAAACTTGGTACAAACTTCCTAAGACCACGCCAAAACAGCACCAAACTTGATACAAACTTCCTAAGTCCACGCCGAAACATCACCAAACTTGGTACAAACTTCCTAAGTCCACGCCAAAACAGTAACAAACTTGGTGCAAAGTTCCTAAGTCCACGCCAAAACAGTAACAAACTTGGTACAAACTTCCTAAGTCCACGCCAAAACAGCACCAAACTTGGTACAAACTTCCTAAGTCCACGCCAACACAGCACCAAACTTGGTACAAACTTCCTAAGTCCACGCCAAAACAGCACCAAACTTGATACAAACTTTCTAAGTCCACGCCAAAACAGCACCAAACTTGGTACAAACTTCCTAAGTCCGCGCCAAAACAGAAACAAACTTGGTACAAACTTCCTAAGTCCACGCCAAAACAGTAACAAACTTTGTGCAAAGTTCCTAAGTCCACGCCAAAACAGTAACAAACTTGGTACAAACTTCCTAAGTCCACGCCAAAACAGTAACAAACTTGGTACAAACTTCCTAAGTCCACGCCAAAACAGAAACAAACTAGGTACAAACTTCCTAAGTCCACGCCAAAACAGCACCAAACTTGATACAAACTTCCTAAGTCCACGCTAAAACAGCACCAAACTTGGTACAAACTTCCTAAGTCCACGCCAAAACAGCACCAAACTTGGTACAAACTTCCTAAGTCCACGCCAAAACAGTAGCAAACTTGGTACAAACTTCCTAAGTCCACGCCAAAACAGCACCAAACTTGGTACAAACTTCCTAAGTCCACGCCAAAACAGTAACAAACTTGGTACAAACTTCCTAAGTCCACGCCAAAACAGAAACAAACTAGGTACAAACTTCCTAAGTCCACGCCAAAACAGCACCAAACTTGGTACAAACTTCCTAAGTCCACGCCAAAACAGTAACAAACTTGGTACAAACTTCCTAAGTCCACGCCAAAACAGCACCAAACTTGGTACAAACTTCGTAAGTCCGCGCCAAAACAGTAACAAACTTGGTACAAACTTCCTAAGTCCACGCCAAAACAGCACCAAACTTGGTACAAACTTCCTAAGTCCACGCCAAAACAGCACCAAACTTGGTACAAACTTCCTAAGTCCACGCCAAAACAGCACCAAACTTGGTACAAACTTCCTAAGTCCACGCCAAAACAGTAACAAACTTGGTACAAACTTCCTAAGTCCACGCCAAAACAGCAGCAAACTTGGTACAAACTTCGTAAGTCCACGCCAAAACAGCACCAAACTTGGTACAAATTTCCTAAGTCCACGCCAAAACAGTAACAAACTTGGTACAAACTTCCTAAGTCCACGCCAAAACAGTAACAAACTTGGTACAAACTTCCTAAGTCCACGCCAAAACAGTAACAAACTTGGTACAAACTTCCTAAGTCCACGCCAAAACAGCACCAAACTTGGTACAAACTTCCTAAGTCCACGCCAAAACAGCACCAAACTTGGTACAAACTTCCTAAGTCCACGCCAAAACAGCACCAAACTTGGTACAAACTTCCTAAGTCCACGCCAAAACAGTAACAAACTTGATACAAACTTCCTAAGTCCACGCCAAAACAGTAACAAACTTGGTGCAAAGTTCCTAAGTCCACGCCAAAACAGAAACAAACTAGGTACAAACTTCCTAAGTCCACGCCAAAACAGCACCAAACTTGATACAAACTTCCTAAGTCCACGCCAAAACAGCACCAAACTTGGTACAAACTTCCTAAGTCCACGCCAAAACAGTAACAAACTTGGTGCAAAGTTCCTAAGTCCACGCCAAAACAGCACCAAACTTGATACAAACTTCCCAAGTCCACGCCAAAACAGTAGCAAACTTGGTACAAACTTCCTAAGTCCACGCCAAAACAGCACCAAACTTGGTACAAACTTCCTAAGTCCACGCCAAAACAGTAACAAACTTGGTACAAACTTCCTAAGTCCACGCCAAAACAGTAACAAACTTGGTACAAACTTCCTAAGTCCACGCCAAAACAGTAACAAACTTGGTACAAACTTCCTAAGTCCACGCCAAAACAGTAACAAACTTGGTACAAACTTCCTAAGTCCACGCCAAAACAGTAACAAACTTGGTACAAACTTCCTTAGTCCACGCCAAAACAGCACCAAACTTGGTACAAACTTCCTAAGTCCACGCCAAAACAGTAACAAACTTGGTACAAACTTCCTAAGTCCACGCCAAAACAGAAACAAACTAGGTACAAACTTCCTAAGTCCACGCCAAAACAGCACCAAACTTGGTACAAACTTCGTAAGTCCGCGCCAAAACAGAAACAAACTTGGTACAAACTTCCTAAGTCCACGCCAAAACAGTAACAAACTTGGTACAAACTTCCTAAGTCCACGCCAAAACAGTAACAAACTTGGTACAAACTTCCTAAGTCCACGCCAAAACAGTAACAAACTTGATACAAACTTCCTAAGTCCACGCCAAAACAGCACCAAACTTGGTACAAACTTCGTAAGTCCGCGCCAAAACAGAAACAAACTTGGTACAAACTTCCTAAGTCCACGCCAAAACAGTAACAAACTTGGTACAAACTTCCTAAGTCCACGCCAAAACAGTAACAAACTTGGTACAAACTTCCTAAGTCCACGCCAAAACAGCACCAAACTTGGTACAAACTTCCTAAGTCCACGCCAAAACAGCACCAAACTTGGTACAAACTTCCTAAGTCCACGCCAAAACAGTAACAAACTTGGTACAAACTTCCTAAGTCCACGCCAAAACAGCACCAAACTTGGTACAAACTTCCTAAGTCCACGCCAAAACAGTAACAAACTTGGTGCAAAGTTCCTAAGTCCACGCCAAAACAGCACCAAACTTGATACAAACTTCCTAAGTCCACGCCAAAACAGTAACAAACTTGGTACAAACTTCCTAAGTCCACGCCAAAACAGTAACAAACTTGGTACAAACTTCCTAAGTCCACGCCAAAACAGAAACAAACTAGGTACAAACTTCCTAAGTCCACGCCAAAACAGCACCAAACTTGATACAAACTTCCTAAGTCCACGCTAAAACAGCACCAAACTTGGTACAAACTTCCTAAGTCCACGCCAAAACAGCACCAAACTTGGTACAAACTTCCTAAGTCCACGCCAAAACAGTAGCAAACTTGGTACAAACTTCCTAAGTCCACGCCAAAACAGCACCAAACTTGGTACAAACTTCCTAAGTCCACGCCAAAACAGTAACAAACTTGGTACAAACTTCCTAAGTCCACGCCAAAACAGAAACAAACTAGGTACAAACTTCCTAAGTCCACGCCAAAACAGCACCAAACTTGGTACAAACTTCCTAAGTCCACGCCAAAACAGTAACAAACTTGGTACAAACTTCCTAAGTCCACGCCAAAACAGCACCAAACTTGGTACAAACTTCGTAAGTCCGCGCCAAAACAGTAACAAACTTGGTACAAACTTCCTAAGTCTACGCCAAAACAGCAGCAAACTTGGTACAAACTTCGTAAGTCCACGCCAAAACAGCACCAAACTTGGTACAAATTTCCTAAGTCCACGCCAAAACAGTAACAAACTTGGTACAAACTTCCTAAGTCCACGCCAAAACAGTAACAAACTTGGTACAAACTTCCTAAGTCCACGCCAAAACAGTAACAAACTTGGTACAAACTTCCTAAGTCCACGCCAAAACAGCACCAAACTTGGTACAAACTTCCTAAGTCCACGCCAAAACAGCACCAAACTTGGTACAAACTTCCTAAGTCCACGCCAAAACAGCACCAAACTTGGTACAAACTTCCTAAGTCCACGCCAAAACAGTAACAAACTTGATACAAACTTCCTAAGTCCACGCCAAAACAGTAACAAACTTGGTGCAAAGTTCCTAAGTCCACGCCAAAACAGAAACAAACTAGGTACAAACTTCCTAAGTCCACGCCAAAACAGCACCAAACTTGATACAAACTTCCTAAGTCCACGCCAAAACAGCACCAAACTTGGTACAAACTTCCTAAGTCCACGCCAAAACAGTAACAAACTTGGTGCAAAGTTCCTAAGTCCACGCCAAAACAGCACCAAACTTGATACAAACTTCCCAAGTCCACGCCAAAACAGAAACAAACTAGGTACAAACTTTCTAAGTCCACGCCAAAACAGCACCAAACTTGATAAAAACTTCCTAAGTCCACGCCAAAACAGTAACAAACTTGGTTCAAACTTCATAAGTCCACGCCAAAACAGCACCAAACTTGGTACAAACTTCCTAAGTCCACGCCAAAACAGTAACAAACTTGGTACAAACTTCCTAGGTCCACGCCAAAACAGTAACAAACTTGGTACAAACTTCCTAAGTCCACGCCAAAACAGCACCAAACTTGGTACAAACTTCCTAAGTCCACGCCAAAACAGTAACAAACTTGGTACAAACTTCATAAGTCCACGCCAAAACAGCACCAAACTTGGTACAAACTTCCTAAGTCCACGCCAAAACAGTAACAAACTTGGTACAAACTTCCTAAGTCCACGCCAAAACAGCAACAAACTTGGTACAAACTTCCTAAGTCCACGCCAAAACAGTAGCAAACTTGGTACAAACTTCATAAGACCACGCCAAAACAGCACCCAACTTGGTACAAACTTCATAAGTCCACGCCAAAACAGTAACAAACTTGGTACAAACTTCCTAAGACCACGCCAAAACAGCACCAAACTTGATACAAACTTCCTAAGTCCACGCCAAAACATCACCAAACTTGGTACAAACTTCCTAAGTCCGCGCCAAAACAGCACCAAACTTGGTACAAACTTCCTAAGTCCACGCCAAAACAGTAACAAACTTGGTACAAACTTCCTAAGTCCACGCCAAAACAGCACCAAACTTGGTACAAACTTCCTAAGTCCACGCCAAAACAGTAACAAACTTGGTACAAACTTCCTAAGTCCACGCCAAAACAGCACCAAACTTGGTACAAACTTCCTTAGTCCACGCCAAAACAGTAACAAACTTGGTACAAACTTCCTAAGTCGACGCCAAAACAGTAACAAACTTGGTACAAACTTCCTTAGTCCACGCCAAAACAGTAACAAACTTGGTGCAAAGTTCCTAAGTCCACGCCAAAACAGTAACAAACTTGATACAAACTTTCTAAGTCCACGCCAAAACAGCACCAAACTTGATACAAACTTTCTAAGTCCACGCCAAAACAGCACCAAACTTGATACAAACTTCCTAAGTCCACGCCAAAACAGCACCAAACTTGATACAAACTTCCTAAGTCCACGCCAAAACAGCACCAAACTTGGTACAAACTTCCTAAGTCCACGCCAAAACAGCACCAAACTTGGTACAAACTTCCTAAGTCCACGCCAAAACAGCACCAAACTTGGTACAAACTTCCTAAGTCCACGCCAAAACAGCACCAAACTTGGTACAAACTTCCTAAGTCCACGCCAAAACAGTAACAAACTTGGTACAAACTTCCTTAGTCCACGCCAAAACAGTAACAAACTTGGTACAAACTTCCTAAGTCCACGCCAAAACAGCACCAAACTTGATACAAACTTTCTAAGTCCACGCCAAAACAGCACCAAACTTGGTACAAACTTCGTAAGTCCGCGCCAAAACAGTAACAAACTTGGTACAAACTTCGTAAGTCCACGCCAAAACAGTAACAAACTTGGTACAAACTTCCTAAGTCCACGCCAAAACAGCACCAAACTTGGTACAAACTTCCTAAGTCCACGCCAAAACAGTAACAAACTTGGTACAAACTTCCTAAGTCCACGCCAAAACAGCACCAAACTTGGTACAAACTTCCTTAGTCCACGCCAAAACAGTAACAAACTTGGTACAAACTTCCTAAGTCCACGCCAAAACAGTAACAAACTTGGTACAAACTTCCTTAGTCCACGCCAAAACAGTAACAAACTTGGTGCAAAGTTCCTAAGTCCACGCCAAAACAGTAACAAACTTGATACAAACTTTCTAAGTCCACGCCAAAACAGCACCAAACTTGATACAAACTTTCTAAGTCCACGCCAAAACAGCACCAAACTTGATACAAACTTCCTAAGTCCACGCCAAAACAGCACCAAACTTGGTACAAACTTCCTAAGTCCACGCCAAAACAGCACCAAACTTGGTACAAACTTCCTAAGTCCACGCCAAAACAGTAACAAACTTGGTACAAACTTCCTAAGTCCACGCCAAAACAGCACCAAACTTGGTACAAACTTCGTAAGTCCGCGCCAAAACAGAAACAAACTTGGTACAAACTTCCTAAGTCCACGCCAAAACAGAAACAAACTTGGTACAAACTTCCTAAGTCCACGCCAAAACAGTAACAAACTTGGTACAAACTTCCTACAACTACCCGAATTCCAACAGAGTTGCAACAGAGTGTCAAATACAAACTTTGTAGAAACTTCTTAAAACTACCCAAAAACACTTGCAAACTTGGTACAAACTTCCTAAGTCCACGCCAAAACAGTACCAAACTTGGTACAAACTTCCTAAGTCCACGCCAAAACAGCACCAAACTTGGTACAAACTTCCTAAGTCCACGCCAAAACAGTAACAAACTTGGTACAAACTTCCTAAGTCCACGCCAAAACAGTAACAAACTTGGTACAAACTTCCTAAGTCCACGCCAAAACAGTAACAAACTTGGTACAAACTTCCTAAGTCCACGCCAAAACAGCACCAAACTTGGTACAAACTTCCTAAGTCCACGCCCAAACAGTAACAAACTTGGTACAAACTTCCTAAGTCCACGCCAAAAAAGCATCAAACTTGGTACAAACTTCCTAAGTCCACGCCAAAACAGTAACAAACTTGGTACAAACTTCCTAAGTCCACGCCAAAACAGCACCAAACTTGGTACAAACTTCCAAAGTCCACGCCAAAACAGCACCAAACTTGGTACAAACTTCCTAAGTCCACGCCAAAACAGTTACAAACTTGGTACAAACTTCCTAAGACCACGCCAAAACAGCACCAAACTTAGTACAAACTTCCTAAGTCCACGCCAAAACAGCACCAAACTTGCTACAAACTTCCAAAGACCACGCCAAAACAAAACCAAATTTGGTACAAACTTCCTAAGTCCACGCCAAAACAGTAACAAACTTGGTACAAACTTGCTAAGTCCACGCCTAAACAGTAACAAACTTGATACAAACTTCCTAAGTCCACGCCAAAACAGTAACAAACTTGGTACAAACTTCCTAAGTCCACGCCAAAACAGTAACAAACTTGCTACAAACTTCCTAAGTCCACGCCAAAACAGTAACAAACTTGGTACAAACTTCCTAAGTCTACGCCAAAACAGCACCAAACTTGATACAAACTTCCTAAGTCCACGCCAAAACAGTAACAAACTTGGTACAAACTTCCTAAGTCCACGCCAAAACAGTAACAAACTTGGTACAAACTTCCTAAGTCCACGCCAAAACAGCACCAAACTTGGTACAAACTTCCTAAGTCCACGCCCAAACAGTAACAAACTTGGTACAAACTTCCTAAGTCCACGCCAAAAAAGCATCAAACTTGGTACAAACTTCCTAAGTCCACGCCAAAACAGTAACAAACTTGGTACAAACTTCCTAAGTCCACGCCAAAACAGCACCAAACTTGGTACAAACTTCCAAAGTCCACGCCAAAACAGCACCAAACTTGGTACAAACTTCCTAAGTCCACGCCAAAACAGTTACAAACTTGGTACAAACTTCCTAAGACCACGCCAAAACAGCACCAAACTTAGTACAAACTTCCTAAGTCCACGCCAAAACAGCACCAAACTTGCTACAAACTTCCAAAGACCACGCCAAAACAGCACCAAACTTGGTACAAACTTCCTAAGTCCACGCCAAAACAGTAACAAACTTGGTACAAACTTGCTAAGTCCACGCCTAAACAGTAACAAACTTGATACAAACTTCCTAAGTCCACGCCAAAACAGTAACAAACTTGGTACAAACTTCCTAAGTCCACGCCAAAACAGTAACAAACTTGCTACAAACTTCCTAAGTCCACGCCAAAACAGTAACAAACTTGGTACAAACTTCCTAAGTCTACGCCAAAACAGCACCAAACTTGATACAAACTTCCTAAGTCCACGCCAAAACAGTAACAAACTTGGTACAAACTTCCTAAGTCCACGCCAAAACAGTTACAAACTTGGTACAAATTTCCTAAGTCCACGCCAAAACAGCACCAAACTTGGTACAAACTTCCTAAGTCCACGCCAAAACAGTAACAAACTTGGTACAAACTTCCTAAGTCCACGCCAAAACAGCACCAAACTTGGTACAAACTTCCTAAGTCCACGCCCAAACAGTAACAAACTTGGTACAAACTTCCTAAGTCCACGCCAAAAAAGCATCAAACTTGGTACAAACTTCCTAAGTCCACGCCAAAACAGTAACAAACTTGGTACAAACTTCCTAAGTCCACGCCAAAACAGCACCAAACTTGGTACAAACTTCCAAAGTCCACGCCAAAACAGCACCAAACTTGGTACAAACTTCCTAAGTCCACGCCAAAACAGTTACAAACTTGGTACAAACTTCCTAAGACCACGCCAAAACAGCACCAAACTTAGTACAAACTTCCTAAGTCCACGCCAAAACAGCACCAAACTTGCTACAAACTTCCAAAGACCACGCCAAAACAAAACCAAATTTGGTACAAACTTCCTAAGTCCACGCCAAAACAGCACCAAACTTGGTACAAACTTCCTAAGTCAACGCCAAAACAGTAACAAACTTGGTACAAACTTCCTAAGTCCACGCCAAAACAGCACCAAACTGGGTACAAACTTTCTAACTCCACGCCAAAACAGTAACGAACTTGGTACAAACTTCCTAAGTCCACGCAAAAACAGTAACAAACTTGGTACAAACTTGCTAAGTCCACGCCTAAACAGTAACAAACTTGATACAAACTTCCTAAGTCCACGCCAAAACAGCACCAAACTTGGCACAAACTTCCTAAGTCCACGCCAAAACAGCACCAAACTTGGTACAAACTTCCTAAGTCCACGCCAAAACAGTAACAAACTTGGTACAAATTTCCTAAGTCCACGCCAAAACAGTAACAAACTTGGTACAAACTTGCTAAGTCCACGCCTCAACAGTAACAAACTTGGTACAAACTTTCTAAGTCCACGCCAAAACAGCACCAAACTGGGTACAAACTTCCTAAGTCCACGCCAAAACAGTAACAAACTTGGTACAAACTTCCTAAGTCCACGCCAAAACAGTAACAAACTTGATACAAACTTCCTAAGTCCACGCCAAAACAGTAACAAACTTGGTACAAACTTCCTAAGTCTACGCCAAAACAGTAACAAACTTGGTACAAACTTCCTAAGTCCACGCCAAAACAGCACCAAACTTGGTACTAACTTCCTAAGTCAACGCCAAAACAGTAACAAACTTGGTACAAACTTCCTAAGTCCACGCCAAAACAGTAACAAACTTGGTACAAACTTGCTAAGTCCACGCCTCAACAGTAACAAACTTGGTACAAACTTTCTAAGTCCACGCCAAAACAGCACCAAACTTGATACAAACTTCCTAAGTCCACGCCAAAACAGTAACAAACTTGGTACAAACTTCCTAAGTCCACGCCAAAACAGTAACAAACTTGATACAAACTTCCTAAGTCCACGCCAAAACAGTAACAAACTTGGTACAAACTTCCTAAGTCTACGCCAAAACAGTAACAAACTTGGTACAAACTTCCTAAGTCCACGCCAAAACAGCACCAAACTGGGTACAAACTTTCTAACTCCACGCCAAAACAGTAACGAACTTGGTACAAACTTCCTAAGTCCACGCAAAAACAGTAACAAACTTGGTACAAACTTGCTAAGTCCACGCCTAAACAGTAACAAACTTGATACAAACTTCCTAAGTCCACGCCAAAACAGCACCAAACTTGGCACAAACTTCCTAAGTCCACGCCAAAACAGCACCAAACTTGGTACAAACTTCCTAAGTCCACGCCAAAACAGTAACAAACTTGGTACAAATTTCCTAAGTCCACGCCAAAACAGTAACAAACTTGGTACAAACTTGCTAAGTCCACGCCTCAACAGTAACAAACTTGGTACAAACTTTCTAAGTCCACGCCAAAACAGCACCAAACTGGGTACAAACTTCCTAAGTCCACGCCAAAACAGTAACAAACTTGGTACAAACTTCCTAAGTCCACGCCAAAACAGTAACAAACTTGATACAAACTTCCTAAGTCCACGCCAAAACAGTAACAAACTTGGTACAAACTTCCTAAGTCTACGCCAAAACAGTAACAAACTTGGTACAAACTTCCTAAGTCCACGCCAAAACAGCACCAAACTTGGTACTAACTTCCTAAGTCAACGCCAAAACAGTAACAAACTTGGTACAAACTTCCTAAGTCCACGCCAAAACAGTAAAAAACTTGGTACAAACTTGCTAAGTCCACGCCTCAACAGTAACAAACTTGGTACAAACTTTCTAAGTCCACGCCAAAACAGCACCAAACTTGATACAAACTTCCTAAGTCCACGCCAAAACAGTAACAAACTTGGTACAAACTTCCTAAGTCCACGCCAAAACAGTAACAAACTTGATACAAACTTCCTAAGTCCACGCCAAAACAGTAACAAACTTGGTACAAACTTCCTAAGTCTACGCCAAAACAGTAACAAACTTGGTACAAACTTCCTAAGTCCACGCCAAAACAGCACCAAACTTGGTACTAACTTCCTAAGTCAACGCCAAAACAATAACAAACTTGGAACAAACTTCCTAAGTCCACGCCAAAACAGCACCAAACTTGCTACAAACTTCCAAAGACCACGCCAAAACAAAACCAAATTTGGTACAAACTTCCTAAGTCCACGCCAAAACAGCACCAAATTTGGTACAAACTTCCTAAGTCCACGCCAAAAAAGCATCAAACTTGGTACAAACTTCCTAAGTCCACGCCAAAACAGTAACAAACTTGGTACAAACTTCCTAAGTCCACGCCAAAACAGCACCAAACTTGGTACAAACTTCCAAAGTCCACGCCAAAACAGCACCAAACTTGGTACAAACTTCCTAAGTCCACGCCAAAACAGTTACAAACTTGGTACAAACTTCCTAAGACCACGCCAAAACAGCACCAAACTTAGTACAAACTTCCTAAGTCCACGCCAAAACAGCACCAAACTTGCTACAAACTTCCAAAGACCACGCCAAAACAAAACCAAATTTGGTACAAACTTCCTAAGTCCACGCCAAAACAGCACCAAACTTGGTACAAACTTCCTAAGTCCACGCCAAAACAGTAACAAACTTGGTACAAACTTCCTAAGTCCACGCCAAAACAGTAACAAACTTGGTACAAACTTCCTAAGTCCACGCCAAAACAGCACCAAACTTGGTACAAACTTCCTAAGTCTACACCAAAACAGTAACAAACTTGGTACAAACTTCCTAAGTCCACGCCAAAACAGCACCAAACTTGGTACAAACTTCCTTAGTCAACGCCAAAACAGTAACAAACTTGGTACAAACTTCCTAAGTCCACGCCAAAACAGCACCAAACTGGGTACAAACTTTCTAACTCCACGCCAAAACAGTAACGAACTTGGTACAAACTTCCTAAGTCCACGCAAAAACAGTAACAAACTTGGTACAAACTTGCTAAGTCCACGCCTAAACAGTAACAAACTTGATACAAACTTCCTAAGTCCACGCCAAAACAGCACCAAACTTGGCACAAACTTCCTAAGTCCACGCCAAAACAGCACCAAACTTGGTACAAACTTCCTAAGTCCACGCCAAAACAGTAACAAACTTGGTACAAATTTCCTAAGTCCACGCCAAAACAGTAACAAACTTGGTACAAACTTGCTAAGTCCACGCCTCAACAGTAACAAACTTGGTACAAACTTTCTAAGTCCACGCCAAAACAGTAACAAACTTGGTACAAACTTCCTAAGTCCACGCCAAAACAGTAACAAACTTGGTACAAACTTGCTAAGTCCACGCCTCAACAGTAACAAACTTGGCACAAGCTTCCTAAGTCCACGCCAAAACAGCACCAAACTTGGTACAAACTTCCTAAGTCCACGCCAAAACAGTAACAAACTTGGTACAAATTTCCTAAGTCCACGCCAAAACAGTAACAAACTTGGTACAAACTTGCTAAGTCCACGCCTCAACAGTAACAAACTTGGTACAAACTTTCTAAGTCCACGCCAAAACAGTAACAAACTGGGTACAAACTTCCTAAGTCCACGCCAAAACAGTAACAAACTTGGTACAAACTTGCTAAGTCCACGCCTCAACAGTAACAAACTTGGCACAAGCTTCCTAAGTCCACGCCAAAACAGCACCAAACTTGGTACAAACTTCCTAAGTCCACGCCAAAACAGTAACAAACTTGGTACAAATTTCCTAAGTCCACGCCAAAACAGTAACAAACTTGGTACAAACTTGCTAAGTCCACGCCTCAACAGTAACAAACTTGGTACAAACTTTCTAAGTCCACGCCAAAACAGCACCAAACTGGGTACAAACTTCCTAAGTCCACGCCAAAACAGTAACAAACTTGGTACAAACTTGCTAAGTCCACGCCTCAACAGTAACAAACTTGGTACAAACTTCCTAAGTCTACGCCAAAACAGTAACAAACTTGGTACAAACTTCCTAAGTCCACGCCAAAACAGCACCAAACTTGGTACTAACTTCCTAAGTCAACGCCAAAACAATAACAAACTTGGAACAAACTTCCTAAGTCCACGCCAAAACAGTAACAAACTTGGTACAAACTTCCTTAGTCCACGCCAAAACAGCACCAAACTTGGTACAAACTTCCTAAGTCTACACCAAAACAGTAACAAACTTGGTACAAACTTCCTAAGTCCACGCCAAAACAGCACCAAACTTGGTACAAACTTCCTAAGTCAACGCCAAAACAGTAACAAACTTGGTACAAACTTCCTAAGTCCACGCCAAAACAGCACCAAACTTGGTACAAACTTCCTAAGTCTACGCCAAAACAGTAACAAACTTGGTACAAACTTCCTAAGTCCACGCCAAAACAGCACCAAACTTGGTACAAACTTCCTAAGTCCACGCCAAAACAGTAACAAACTTGGTACAAACTTCCTAAGTCCACGCCAAAACAGTAACAAACTTGGTACAAACTTCCTAAGTCCACGCCAAAACAGTAACAAACTTGGTACAAACTTCCTAAGTCCACGCCAAAACAACACCAAACTTGGTACAAACTTCCTAAGTCCACGCCAAAACAGTAAAAAACTTGGTACAAACTTCCTAAGACGACGCCAAAACAGTAACAAACTTGGAACAAACTTCCTAAATCCACGCCAAAACAGCACCAAACTTGGTACAAACTTCCTAAGTCCACGCCAAAACAGTAACAAACTTGGAACAAACTTCCTAAATCCACGCCAAAACAGCACCAAACTTGGTACAAACTTCCTAAGTCCACGCCAAAACAGTAACAAACTTGGTACAAACTTCCTAAGTCCACGCCAAAACAGTAACAAACTTGGTAAAAACTTCATAAGACCACGCCAAATCAGCACCAAACATGGTACAAACTTCCTAAGTCCACGCCAAAACAGTAACAAACTTGGAACAAACTTCCTAAGTCTACGCCAAAACAGTAACAAACTTGGTACAAACTTCCTAAGTCCACGCCAAAACAGCACCAAACTTGGTACAAACTTCCTAAGTCCACGCCAAAACAGTAACAAACTTGGTACAAACTTCCTAAGTCCACGCCAAAACAATAACAAACTTGGAACAAACTTCCTAAGTCCACGCCAAAACAGTAACAAACTTGGTACAAACTTCCTAAGTCCACGCCAAAACAGCACCAAACTTGGTACAAACTTCCTAAGTCTACGCCAAAACAGTAACAAACTTGGTACAAACTTCCTAAGTCCACGCCAAAACAGCACCAAACTTGGTACAAACTTCCTAAGTCCACGCCAAAACAGTAACAAACTTGGTACAAACTTCCTAAGTCCACGCCAAAACAGTAACAAACTTGGTACAAACTTCCTAAGTCCACGCCAAAACAGTAACAAACTTGGTACAAACTTCCTAAGTCCACGCCAAAACAACACCAAACTTGGTACAAACTTCCTAAGTCCACGCCAAAACAGTAAAAAACTTGGTACAAACTTCCTAAGACGACGCCAAAACAGTAACAAACTTGGAACAAACTTCCTAAATCCACGCCAAAACAGCACCAAACTTGGTACAAACTTCCTAAGACGACGCCAAAACAGTAACAAACTTGGAACAAACTTCCTAAATCCACGCCAAAACAGCACCAAACTTGGTACAAACTTCCTAAGTCCACGCCAAAACAGTAACAAACTTGGTACAAACTTCCTAAGTCCACGCCAAAACAGTAACAAACTTGGTAAAAACTTCATAAGACCACGCCAAATCAGCACCAAACATGGTACAAACTTCCTAAGTCCACGCCAAAACAGTAACAAACTTGGAACAAACTTCCTAAATCCACGCCAAAACAGCACCAAACTTGGTACAAACTTCCTAAGTCCACGCCAAAACAGTAACAAACTTGGTACAAACTTCCTAAGACGACGCCAAAACAGTAACAAACTTGGTACAAACTTCCTAAGACGACGCCAAAACAGTAACAAACTTGGAACAAACTTCCTAAGTCCACGCCAAAACAGCACCAAACTTGGTACAAACTTCCTAAGACGACGCCAAAACAGTAACAAACTTGGAACAAATTTCCTAAATCCACGCCAAAACAGTAACAAACTTGGTACAAACTTCCAAAGACGACGCCAAAACAGTAACAAACTTGGAACAAACTTCCTAAGTCCACGCCAAAACAGTAACAAACTTGGTACAAACTTCCTAAGTCCACGCCAAAACAGTAACAAACTTGGTACAAACTTCCTAAGTCCACGCCAAAACAGTAACAAACTTGGTACAAACTTCCTAAGTCCACGCCAAAACAGCACCAAACTTGGTACAAACTTCCTAAATCCATGCCAAAACAGTAACAAACTTGGTACAAACTTCCTAAGTCCACGCCAAAACAGCACCAAACTTGGTACAAACTTCCTAAGTCCATGCCAAAACAGTAACAAACATGGTACAAACTTCCTTAGTCCACGCCAAAACAGCACCAAACTTGGTACAAACTTCCTAAGTCCACGCCAAAACAGTAACAAACTTGGTACAAACTTCCTAAGACGACGCCAAAACAGTAACAAACTTGGTACAAACTTCCTAAGACGACGCCAAACCAGTAACAAACTTGGAACAAACTTCCTAAATCCACGCCAAAACAGCACCAAACTTGGAACAAACTTCCTAAATCCACGCCAAAACAGCACCAAACTTGGTACAAACTTCCTAAGTCCACGCCAAAACAGTAACAAACTTGGTACAAACTTCCTACAACTACCCGAATTCCAACAGAGTTGCAACAGAGTGTCAAATACAAACTTTGTAGAAACTTCTTAAAACTACCCAAAAACACTTGCAAATTTGGTACAAACTTCCTAAGTCCACGCCAAAACAGCACCAAACTTGGTACAAACTTCCTAAGTCCACGCCAAAACAGTAACAAACTTGGTACAAACTTCCTACAACTACCCGAATTCCAACAGAGTTGCAACAGAGTGTCAAATACAAACTTTGTAGAAACTTCTTAAAACTACCCAAAAACACTTGCAAACTTGGTACAAACTTCCTAAGACGACGCCAAAACAGTAACAAACTTGGAACAAACTTCCTAAATCCACGCCAAAACAGCACCAAACTTGGTACAAACTTCCTAAGTCCACGCCAAAACAATAACAAACTTGGTACAAACTTCCTAAGACGACGCCAAAACAGTAACAAACTTGGTACAAACTTCCTAAGACGACGCCAAAACAGCACCAAACTTGGTACAAACTTCCTAAGTCCACGCCAAAAAAGCATCAAACTTGGTACAAACTTCCTAAGTCCACGCCAAAACAGTAACAAACTTGGTACAAACTTCCTAAGTCCACGCCAAAACAGCACCAAACTTGGTACAAACTTCCAAAGTCCACGCCAAAACAGCACCAAACTTGGTACAAACTTCCTAAGTCCACGCCAAAACAGTTACAAACTTGGTACAAACTTCCTAAGACCACGCCAAAACAGCACCAAACTTAGTACAAACTTCCTAAGTCCACGCCAAAACAGCACCAAACTTGCTACAAACTTCCAAAGACCACGCCAAAACAAAACCAAATTTGGTACAAACTTCCTAAGTCCACGCCAAAACAGCACCAAACTTGGTACAAACTTTCTAACTCCACGCCAAAACAGTAACAAACTTGGTACAAACTTCCTAAGTCCACGCCAAAACAGTAACAAACTTGGTACAAACTTCCTAAGTCCACGCCAAAACAGCACCAAACTTGGTACAAACTTCCTAAGTCTACACCAAAACAGTAACAAACTTGGTACAAACTTCCTAAGTCCACGCCAAAACAGCACCAAACTTGGTACAAACTTCCTTAGTCAACGCCAAAACAGTAACAAACTTGGTACAAACTTCCTAAGTCCACGCCAAAACAGCACCAAACTGGGTACAAACTTTCTAACTCCACGCCAAAACAGTAACGAACTTGGTACAAACTTCCTAAGTCCACGCAAAAACAGTAACAAACTTGGTACAAACTTGCTAAGTCCACGCCTAAACAGTAACAAACTTGATACAAACTTCCTAAGTCCACGCCAAAACAGCACCAAACTTGGCACAAACTTCCTAAGTCCACGCCAAAACAGCACCAAACTTGGTACAAACTTCCTAAGTCCACGCCAAAACAGTAACAAACTTGGTACAAATTTCCTAAGTCCACGCCAAAACAGTAACAAACTTGGTACAAACTTGCTAAGTCCACGCCTCAACAGTAACAAACTTGGTACAAACTTTCTAAGTCCACGCCAAAACAGCACCAAACTGGGTACAAACTTCCTAAGTCCACGCCAAAACAGTAACAAACTTGGTACAAACTTGCTAAGTCCACGCCTCAACAGTAACAAACTTGGCACAAGCTTCCTAAGTCCACGCCAAAACAGCACCAAACTTGGTACAAACTTCCTAAGTCCACGCCAAAACAGTAACAAACTTGGTACAAATTTCCTAAGTCCACGCCAAAACAGTAACAAACTTGGTACAAACTTGCTAAGTCCACGCCTCAACAGTAACAAACTTGGTACAAACTTTCTAAGTCCACGCCAAAACAGCACCAAACTGGGTACAAACTTCCTAAGTCCACGCCAAAACAGTAACAAACTTGGTACAAACTTGCTAAGTCCACGCCTCAACAGTAACAAACTTGGTACAAACTTCCTAAGTCTACGCCAAAACAGTAACAAACTTGGTACAAACTTCCTAAGTCCACGCCAAAACAGCACCAAACTTGGTACTAACTTCCTAAGTCAACGCCAAAACAATAACAAACTTGGAACAAACTTCCTAAGTCCACGCCAAAACAGTAACAAACTTGGTACAAACTTCCTTAGTCCACGCCAAAACAGCACCAAACTTGGTACAAACTTCCTAAGTCTACACCAAAACAGTAACAAACTTGGTACAAACTTCCTAAGTCCACGCCAAAACAGCACCAAACTTGGTACAAACTTCCTAAGTCAACGCCAAAACAGTAACAAACTTGGTACAAACTTCCTAAGTCCACGCCAAAACAGCACCAAACTTGGTACAAACTTCCTAAGTCCACGCCAAAACAGTAACAAACTTGGTACAAACTTCCTAAGTCCACGCCAAAACAGTAACAAACTTGGTACAAACTTCCTAAGTCCACGCCAAAACAGTAACAAACTTGGTACAAACTTCCTAAGTCCACGCCAAAACAACACCAAACTTGGTACAAACTTCCTAAGTCCACGCCAAAACAGTAAAAAACTTGGTACAAACTTCCTAAGACGACGCCAAAACAGTAACAAACTTGGAACAAACTTCCTAAATCCACGCCAAAACAGCACCAAACTTGGAACAAACTTCCTAAATCCACGCCAAAACAGCACCAAACTTGGTACAAACTTCCTAAGTCCACGCCAAAACAGTAACAAACTTGGTACAAACTTCCTAAGTCCACGCCAAAACAGTAACAAACTTGGTAAAAACTTCATAAGACCACGCCAAATCAGCACCAAACATGGTACAAACTTCCTAAGTCCACGCCAAAACAGTAACAAACTTGGAACAAACTTCCTAAATCCACGCCAAAACAGCACCAAACTTGGTACAAACTTCCTAAGTCCACGCCAAAACAGTAACAAACTTGGTACAAACTTCCTAAGACGACGCCAAAACAGTAACAAACTTGGTACAAACTTCCTAAGACGACGCCAAAACAGTAACAAACTTGGAACAAACTTCCTAAGTCCACGCCAAAACAGCACCAAACTTGGTACAAACTTCCTAAGACGACGCCAAAACAGTAACAAACTTGGAACAAATTTCCTAAATCCACGCCAAAACAGTAACAAACTTGGTACAAACTTCCAAAGACGACGCCAAAACAGTAACAAACTTGGAACAAACTTCCTAAGTCCACGCCAAAACAGTAACAAACTTGGTACAAACTTCCTAAGTCCACGCCAAAACAGTAACAAACTTGGTACAAACTTCCTAAGTCCACGCCAAAACAGTAACAAACTTGGTACAAACTTCCTAAGTCCACGCCAAAACAGCACCAAACTTGGTACAAACTTCCTAAATCCATGCCAAAACAGTAACAAACTTGGTACAAACTTCCTAAGTCCACGCCAAAACAGCACCAAACTTGGTACAAACTTCCTAAGTCCACGCCAAAACAGTAACAAACATGGTACAAACTTCCTTAGTCCACGCCAAAACAGCACCAAACTTGGTACAAACTTCCTAAGTCCACGCCAAAACAGTAACAAACTTGGTACAAACTTCCTAAGACGACGCCAAAACAGTAACAAACTTGGTACAAACTTCCTAAGACGACGCCAAACCAGTAACAAACTTGGAACAAACTTCCTAAATCCACGCCAAAACAGCACCAAACTTGGAACAAACTTCCTAAATCCACGCCAAAACAGCACCAAACTTGGTACAAACTTCCTAAGTCCACGCCAAAACAGTAACAAACTTGGTACAAACTTCCTACAACTACCCGAATTCCAACAGAGTTGCAACAGAGTGTCAAATACAAACTTTGTAGAAACTTCTTAAAACTACCCAAAAACACTTGCAAATTTGGTACAAACTTCCTAAGTCCACGCCAAAACAGCACCAAACTTGGTACAAACTTCCTAAGTCCACGCCAAAACAGTAACAAACTTGGTACAAACTTCCTACAACTACCCGAATTCCAACAGAGTTGCAACAGAGTGTCAAATACAAACTTTGTAGAAACTTCTTAAAACTACCCAAAAACACTTGCAAACTTGGTACAAACTTCCTAAGACGACGCCAAAACAGTAACAAACTTGGAACAAACTTCCTAAATCCACGCCAAAACAGCACCAAACTTGGTACAAACTTCCTAAGTCCACGCCAAAACAATAACAAACTTGGTACAAACTTCCTAAGACGACGCCAAAACAGTAACAAACTTGGTACAAACTTCCTAAGACGACGCCAAAACAGTAACAAACTTGGAACAAACTTCCTAAGTCCACGCCAAAACAGCACCAAACTTGGTACAAACTTCCTAAGTCCACGCCAAAACACTTGCAAACTTGGTACAAACTTCCTACAACTACCCGAATTCCAACAGAATTGCAACAGAGTGTCAAATACAAACTTTGTAGAAACTTCTTAAAACTACCCAAAAACACTTGCAAACTTGGTACAAACTTCCTAAGACGACGCCAAAACAGTAACAAACTTGGAACAAACTTACTAAATCCACGCCAAAACAGCACCAAACTTGGTACAAACTTCCTAAGTCCACGCCAAAACAATAACAAACTTGGTACAAGCTTCCTAAGACCACGCCAAATCAGCACCAAACATGGTACAAACTTCCTAAGTCCACGCCAAAACAGTAACAAACTTGGAACAAACTTCCTAAATCCACGCCAAAACAGCACCAAACTTGGTACAAACTTCCTAAGTCCACGCCAAAACAGTAACAAACTTGGTACAAACTTCCTAAGACGACGCCAAAACAGTAACAAACTTGGAACAAACTTCCTAAATCCACGCCAAAACAGCACCAAACTTGGTACAAACTTCCTAAGACGACGCCAAAACAGTAACAAACTTGGAACAAATTTCCTAAATCCACGCCAAAACAGTAACAAACTTGGTACAAACTTCCAAAGACGACGCCAAAACAGTAACAAACTTGGAACAAACTTCCTTAGTCCACGCCAAAACAGCACCAAACTTGGTACAAACTTCCTAAGTCCACGCCAAAACAGTAACAAGCTTGGTACAAACTTCCTAAGTCCACGCCAAAACAGAAACAAACTAGGTACAAACTTCCTAAGTCCACGCCAAAACAGCACCAAACTTGGTACAAACTTCCTAAGTCCACGCCAAAACAGAAACAAACTAGGTACAAACTTCCTAAGTCCACGCCAAAACAGAACCAAACTTGATACAAACTTTCTAAGTCCACGCCAAAACAGTAACAAACTTGGTACAAACTTCCTAAGTCCACGCCAAAACAGTAACAAACTTGGTACAAACTTCCTAAGTCCACGCCAAAACAGTAACAAACTTGGTACAAACTTCCTAAGTCCACGCCAAAACAGCACCAAACTTGGTACAAACTTCCTAAATCCATGCCAAAACAGTAACAAACTTGGTACAAACTTCCTAAGTCCACGCCAAAACAGCACCAAACTTGGTACAAACTTCCTAAGTCCACGCCAAAACAGTAACAAACTTGGTACAAACTTCCTAAGTCCACGCCAAAACAGTAACAAACTTGGTACAAACTTCCTAAGTCCACGCCAAAACAGTAACAAACTTGGTACAAACTTCCTAAGTCCACGCCAAAACAGTAACAAACTTGGTACAAACTTCCTAAGTCCACGCCAAAACAGTAACAAACTTGGTACAAACTTCCTAAGTCCACGCCAAAACAGTAACAAACTTGGTACAAACTTCCTAAGTCCACGCCAAAACAGCACCAAACTTGGTACAAACTTCCTAAATCCACGCCAAAACAGTAACAAACTTGGTACAAACTTCCTAAGTCCACGCCAAAACAGCACCAAACTTGGTACAAACTTCCTAAGTCCACACCAAAACACTTCCAAACTTGGTACAAACTTCCTAAGTCCACGCAAAAACAGTAACAAACTTGGTACAAACTTCCTAAGTCCACGCCAAAACAGTAACAAACTTGGTACAAACTTCCTACAACTACCCGAATTCCAACAGAGTTGCAACAGAGTGTCAAATACAAACTTTGTAGAAACTTCTTAAAACTACCCAAAAACACTTGCAAACTTGGTAAAAACTTCCTAAGACGACGCCAAAACAGTAACAAACTTGGAACAAACTTCCTAAGTCCACGCCAAAACAGTAACAAACTTGGTACAAACTTCCTAAGTCCACGCCAAAACAGTAACAAACTTGGTACAAACTTCCTAAGTCCACGCCAAAACAGCACCAAACTTGGTACAAACTTCCTAAATCCACGCCAAAACAGTAACAAACTTGGTACAAACTTCCTAAGTCCACGCCAAAACAGTAACAAACTTGGTACAAACTTCCTAAGTCCACGCCAAAACAGTAACAAACTTGGTACAAACTTCCTAAGTCTACGCCAAAACAGTAACAAACTTGGTACAAACTTCCTAAGTCCACGCCAAAACAGCACCAAACTTGGTACAAACTTCCTAAGTCAACGCCAAAACAGTAACAAACTTGGTACAAACTTCCTAAGTCCACGCCAAAACAGTAACAAACTTGGTACAAACTTCCTAAGTCCACGCCAAAACAGTAACAAACTTGGTACAAACTTGCTAAGTCCACGCCTAAACAGTAACAAACTTGATACAAACTTCCTAAGTCCACGCCAAAACAGCAGCAAACTTGGCACAAACTTCCTAAGTCCACGCCAAAACAGCACCAAACTTGGTACAAACTTCCTAAGTCCACGCCAAAAAAGTAACAAACTTGGTACAAACTTCCTAAGTCCACGCCAAAACAGTAACAAACTTGGTACAAACTTCCTAAGTCCACGCCAAAACAATAACAAACTTGCTACAAACTTCCTAAGTCCACGCCAAAACAGTAACAAACTTGGTACAAACTTCCTAAGTCTACGCCAAAACAGTAACAAACTTGGCACAAACTTCCTAAGTCTACGCCAAAACAGTAACAAACTTGGTACAAACTTCCTAAGTCCACGCCAAAACAGCACCAAACTTGGTACAAACTTCCTAAGTCAACGCCAAAACAGTAACAAACTTGGTACAAACTTCCTAAGTCCACGCCAAAACAGTAAAAAACTTGGTACAAACTTCCTAAGTCCACGCCAAAACAGTAACAAACTTGGTACAAACTTGCTAAGTCCAGCGCTTAACCGTAACAAACTTGATACAAACTTCCTAAGTCCACGCAAAAACAGTAACAAACTTGGTACAAACTTGCTTAGTCCACGCCTAAACAGTAACAAACTTGATACAAACTTCCTTAGTCCACGCCAAAACAGCACCAAACTTGGCACAAACTTCCTAAGTCCACGCCAAAACAGCACCAAACTTGGTACAAACTTCCTAAGTCCACGCCAAAACAGTAACAAACTTGGTACAACCTTCCTAAGTCCACGCCAAAACAGTAACAAACTTGGTACAAACTTCCTAAGTCCACGCCAAAACAGTAACAAACTTGGTACAAACTTCCTAAGTCCACGCCAAAACAGTAACAAACTTGGTACAAACTTCCTAAGTCCACGCCAAAACAGTAACAAACTTGGTACAAACTTCCTAAGTCCACGCCAAAACAGTAACAAACTTGGTACAAACTTCCTAAGTCCACGCCAAAACAGCACCAAACTTGGTACAAACTTCCTAAGACCACGCCAAAACAGCACCAAACTGGGTACAAACTTTCTAACTCCACGCCAAAACAGTAACAAACTTGGTACAAACTTCCTAAGTCCACGCCAAAACAGCACCAAACTGGGTACAAACTTTCTAACTCCACGCCAAAACAGTAACGAACTTGGTACAAACTTCCTAAGTCCACGCCAAAACAGTAACAAACTTGGTACAAACTTGCTAAGTCCACGCCTAAACAGTAACAAACTTGGTACAAACTTCCTAAGTCCACGCCAAAACAGCACCAAACTTGGCACAAACTTCCTAAGTCCACGCCAAAACAGTAACAAACTTGGTACAAACTTCCTAAGTCCACGCCAAAACAGTAACAAACTTGGTACAAACTTCCTAAGTCCACGCCAAAACAGTAACAAACTTGGCACAAACTTCCTAAGTCAACGCCAAAACAGTAACAAACTTGGTACAAACTTCCTAAGTCCACGCCAAAACAGTAACAAACTTGGTACAAACTTCCTAAGTCCACGCCAAAACAATAACAAACTTGCTACAAACTTCCTAAGTCCACGCCAAAACAGTAACAAACTTGGTACAAACTTCCTAAGTCTACGCCAAAACAGTAACAAACTTGGTACAAACTTCCTAAGTCCACGCCAAAACAGCACCAAACTTGGTACAAACTTCCAAAGTCCACGCCAAAACAGTAACAAACTTGGTACAAACTTCCTAAGTCCACGCCAAAACAGTAACAAACTTGGTACAAACTTCCTAAGTCCACGCCAAAACAGTAACAAACTTGGTACAAACTTCCTAAGTCCACGCCAAAACAGTAACAAACTTGGTACAAACTTCCTAAGTCCACGCCAAAACAGTAACAAACTTGGTACAAACTTCCTAAGTCCACGCCAAAACAGTAACAAACTTGGTACAAACTTCCTAAGTCCACGCCAAAACAGTAACAAACTTGATACAAACTTCCTTAGTCCACGCCAAAACAGCACCAAACTTGGCACAAACTTCCTAAGTCCACGCCAAAACAGCACCAAACTTGGTACAAACTTCCTAAGTCCACGCCAAAACAGTAACAAACTTGGTACAAACTTCCTAAGTCCACGCCAAAACAGTAACAAACTTGGTACAAACTTCCTAAGTCCACGCCAAAACAGTAACAAACTTGGTACAAACTTCCTAAGTCCACGCCAAAACAGTAACAAACTTGGTACAAACTTCCTAAGTCCACGCCAAAACAGTAACAAACTTGGTACAAACTTCCTAAGTCCACGCCAAAACAGTAACAAACTTGGTACAAACTTCCTAAGTCCACGCCAAAACAGCACCAAACTTGGTACAAACTTCCTAAGTCCACGCCAAAACAGCACCAAACTGGGTACAAACTTTCTAACTCCACGCCAAAACAGTAACGAACTTGGTACAAACTTCCTAAGTCCACGCCAAAACAGTAACAAACTTGGTACAAACTTGCTAAGTCCACGCCTAAACAGTAACAAACTTGGTACAAACTTCCTAAGTCCACGCCAAAACAGTAACAAACTTGGTACAAACTTCCTAAGTCCACGCCAAAACAGCACCAAACTGGGTACAAACTTTCTAACTCCACGCCAAAACAGTAACGAACTTGGTACAAACTTCCTAAGTCCACGCCAAAACAGTAACAAACTTGGTACAAACTTGCTAAGTCCACGCCTAAACAGTAACAAACTTGGTACAAACTTCCTAAGTCCACGCCAAAACAGCACCAAACTTGGCACAAACTTCCTAAGTCCACGCCAAAACAGTAACAAACTTGGTACAAACTTCCTAAGTCCACGCCAAAACAGTAACAAACTTGGTACAAACTTCCTAAGTCCACGCCAAAACAGTAACAAACTTGGTACAAACTTCCTAAGTCCACGCCAAAACAGCACCAAACTGGGTACAAACTTTCTAACTCCACGCCAAAACAGTAACGAACTTGGTACAAACTTCCTAAGTCCACGCCAAAACAGTAACAAACTTGGTACAAACTTGCTAAGTCCACGCCTAAACAGTAACAAACTTGGTACAAACTTCCTAAGTCCACGCCAAAACAGCACCAAACTTGGCACAAACTTCCTAAGTCCACGCCAAAACAGTAACAAACTTGGTACAAACTTCCTAAGTCCACGCCAAAACAGTAACAAACTTGGTACAAACTTCCTAAGTCCACGCCAAAACAGTAACAAACTTGGCACAAACTTCCTAAGTCAACGCCAAAACAGTAACAAACTTGGTACAAACTTCCTAAGTCCACGCCAAAACAGTAACAAACTTGGTACAAACTTCCTAAGTCCACGCCAAAACAGTAACAAACTTGGTACAAACTTCCTAAGTCCACGCCAAAACAATAACAAACTTGCTACAAACTTCCTAAGTCCACGCCAAAACAGTAACAAACTTGGTACAAACTTCCTAAGTCTACGCCAAAACAGTAACAAACTTGGTACAAACTTCCTAAGTCCACACCAAAACAGCACCAAACTTGGTACAAACTTCCAAAGTCCACGCCAAAACAGTAACAAACTTGGTACAAACTTCCTAAGTCCACGCCAAAACAGTAACAAACTTGGTACAAACTACCTAAGTCCACGCCAAAACAGTTACAAACTTGGTACAAATTTCCTAAGTCCACGCCAAAACAGCACCAAACTTGGTACAAACTTCCTAAGTCCACGCCAAAACAGTAACAAACTTGGTACAAACTTCCTAAGTCCACGCCAAAACAGCACCAAACTTGGTGCAAACTTCCTAAGTCCACGCCCAAACAGTAACAAACTTGGTACAAACTTCCTAAGTCCACGCCAAAAAAGCATCAAACTTGGTACAAACTTCCTAAGTCCACGCCAAAACAGTAACAAACTTGGTACAAACTTCCTAAGTCCACGCCAAAACAGCACCAAACTGGGTACAAACTTTCTAACTCCACGCCAAAACAGTAACGAACTTGGTACAAACTTCCTAAGTCCACGCCAAAACAGTAACAAACTTGGTACAAACTTGCTAAGTCCACGCCTAAACAGTAACAAACTTGGTACAAACTTCCTAAGTCCACGCCAAAACAGCACCAAACTTGGCACAAACTTCCTAAGTCCACGCCAAAACAGTAACAAACTTGGTACAAACTTCCTAAGTCCACGCCAAAACAGTAACAAACTTGGTACAAACTTCCTAAGTCCACGCCAAAACAGTAACAAACTTGGCACAAACTTCCTAAGTCAACGCCAAAACAGTAACAAACTTGGTACAAACTTCCTAAGTCCACGCCAAAACAGTAACAAACTTGGTACAAACTTCCTAAGTCCACGCCAAAACAGTAACAAACTTGGTACAAACTTCCTAAGTCCACGCCAAAACAATAACAAACTTGCTACAAACTTCCTAAGTCCACGCCAAAACAGTAACAAACTTGGTACAAACTTCCTAAGTCTACGCCAAAACAGTAACAAACTTGGTACAAACTTCCTAAGTCCACACCAAAACAGCACCAAACTTGGTACAAACTTCCAAAGTCCACGCCAAAACAGTAACAAACTTGGTACAAACTTCCTAAGTCCACGCCAAAACAGTAACAAACTTGGTACAAACTACCTAAGTCCACGCCAAAACAGTTACAAACTTGGTACAAATTTCCTAAGTCCACGCCAAAACAGCACCAAACTTGGTACAAACTTCCTAAGTCCACGCCAAAACAGTAACAAACTTGGTACAAACTTCCTAAGTCCACGCCAAAACAGCACCAAACTTGGTGCAAACTTCCTAAGTCCACGCCCAAACAGTAACAAACTTGGTACAAACTTCCTAAGTCCACGCCAAAAAAGCATCAAACTTGGTACAAACTTCCTAAGTCCACGCCAAAACAGTAACAAACTTGGTACAAACTTCCTAAGTCCACGCCAAAACAGCACCAAACTTGGTACAAACTTCCAAAGTCCACGCCAAAACAGCACCAAACTTGGTACAAACTTCCTAAGTCCACGCCAAAACAGTTACAAACTTGGTACAAACTTCCTAAGACCACGCCAAAACAGCACCAAACTTAGTACAAACTTCCTAAGTCCACGCCAAAACAGCACCAAACTTGCTACAAACTTCCAAAGACCACGCCAAAACAAAACCAAATTTGGTACAAACTTCCTAAGTCCACGCCAAAACAGCACCAAACTTGGTACAAACTTTCTAACTCCACGCCAAAACACTTGCAAACTTGGTACAAACTTCCTAAGTCCACGCCAAAACAGTAACAAACTTGGTACAAACTTCCTAAGTCCACGCCAAAACAGCACCAAACTGGGTACAAACTTTCTAACTCCACGCCAAAACAGTAACGAACTTGGTACAAACTTCCTAAGTCCACGCCAAAACAGTAACAAACTTGGTACAAACTTGCTAAGTCCACGCCTAAACAGTAACAAACTTGGTACAAACTTCCTAAGTCCACGCCAAAACAGCACCAAACTTGGCACAAACTTCCTAAGTCCACGCCAAAACAGTAACAAACTTGGTACAAACTTCCTAAGTCCACGCCAAAACAGTAACAAACTTGGTACAAACTTCCTAAGTCCACGCCAAAACAGTAACAAACTTGGCACAAACTTCCTAAGTCAACGCCAAAACAGTAACAAACTTGGTACAAACTTCCTAAGTCCACGCCAAAACAGTAACAAACTTGGTACAAACTTCCTAAGTCCACGCCAAAACAGTAACAAACTTGGTACAAACTTCCTAAGTCCACGCCAAAACAATAACAAACTTGCTACAAACTTCCTAAGTCCACGCCAAAACAGTAACAAACTTGGTACAAACTTCCTAAGTCTACGCCAAAACAGTAACAAACTTGGTACAAACTTCCTAAGTCCACACCAAAACAGCACCAAACTTGGTACAAACTTCCAAAGTCCACGCCAAAACAGTAACAAACTTGGTACAAACTTCCTAAGTCCACGCCAAAACAGTAACAAACTTGGTACAAACTACCTAAGTCCACGCCAAAACAGTTACAAACTTGGTACAAATTTCCTAAGTCCACGCCAAAACAGCACCAAACTTGGTACAAACTTCCTAAGTCCACGCCAAAACAGTAACAAACTTGGTACAAACTTCCTAAGTCCACGCCAAAACAGCACCAAACTTGGTGCAAACTTCCTAAGTCCACGCCCAAACAGTAACAAACTTGGTACAAACTTCCTAAGTCCACGCCAAAAAAGCATCAAACTTGGTACAAACTTCCTAAGTCCACGCCAAAACAGTAACAAACTTGGTACAAACTTCCTAAGTCCACGCCAAAACAGCACCAAACTTGGTACAAACTTCCAAAGTCCACGCCAAAACAGCACCAAACTTGGTACAAACTTCCTAAGTCCACGCCAAAACAGTTACAAACTTGGTACAAACTTCCTAAGACCACGCCAAAACAGCACCAAACTTAGTACAAACTTCCTAAGTCCACGCCAAAACAGCACCAAACTTGCTACAAACTTCCAAAGACCACGCCAAAACAAAACCAAATTTGGTACAAACTTCCTAAGTCCACGCCAAAACAGCACCAAACTTGGTACAAACTTTCTAACTCCACGCCAAAACAGTAACAAACTTGGTACAAACTTCCTAAGTCCACGCCAAAACAGTAACAAACTTGGTACAAACTTCCTAAGTCCACGCCAAAACAGCACCAAACTTGGTACAAACTTCCTAAGTCTACACCAAAACAGTAACAAACTTGGTACAAACTTCCTAAGTCCACGCCAAAACAGCACCAAACTTGGTACAAACTTCCTAAGTCAACGCCAAAACAGTAACAAACTTGGTACAAACTTCCTAAGTCCACGCCAAAACAGCACCAAACTGGGTACAAACTTTCTAACTCCACGCCAAAACAGTAACGAACTTGGTACAAACTTCCTAAGTCCACGCAAAAACAGTAACAAACTTGGTACAAACTTGCTAAGTCCACGCCTAAACAGTAACAAACTTGATACAAACTTCCTAAGTCCACGCCAAAACAGCACCAAACTTGGCACAAACTTCCTAAGTCCACGCCAAAACAGCACCAAACTTGGTACAAACTTCCTAAGTCCACGCCAAAACAGTAACAAACTTGGTACAAATTTCCTAAGTCCACGCCAAAACAGTAACAAACTTGGTACAAACTTGCTTAGTCCACGCCTCAACAGTAACAAACTTGGTACAAACTTTCTAAGTCCACGCCAAAACAGCACCAAACTGGGTACAAACTTCCTAAGTCCACGCCAAAACAGTAACAAACTTGGTACAAACTTCCTTAGTCCACGCCAAAACAGCACCAAACTTGATACAAACTTCCTAAGTCCACGCCAAAACAGTAACAAACTTGGTACAAACTTCCTAAGTCCACGCCAAAACAGTAACAAACTTGATACAAACTTCCTAAGTCCACGCCAAAACAGTAACAAACTTGGTACAAACTTCCTAAGTCTACGCCAAAACAGTAACAAACTTGGTACAAACTTCCTAAGTCCACGCCAAAACAGCACCAAACTTGGTACTAACTTCCTAAGTCAACGCCAAAACAATAACAAACTTGGAACAAACTTCCTAAGTCCACGCCAAAACAGCACCAAACTTGCTACAAACTTCCAAAGACCACGCCAAAACAAAACCAAATTTGGTACAAACTTCCTAAGTCCACGCCAAAACAGCACCAAACTTGGTACAAACTTTCTAACTCCACGCCAAAACAGTAACAAACTTGGTACAAACTTCCTAAGTCCACGCCAAAACAGTAACAAACTTGGTACAAACTTCCTAAGTCCACGCCAAAACAGCACCAAACTTGGTACAAACTTCCTAAGTCCACGCCAAAACAGTAACAAACTTGATACAAACTTCCTAAGTCCAGGCCAAAACAGTAACAAACTTGATACAAACTTCCTAAGTCCACGCCAAAACAGCACCAAACTTGGTACAAACTTCGAAAGTCCGCGCCAAAACAGCACCAAACATGGTACAAACTTCGTAAGTCCGCGCCAAAACAGCACCAAACTTGGTACAAACTTCCTAAGTCCACGCCAAAACAGCACCAAACTTGGTACAAACTTCCTAAGTCCACGCCAAAACAGTTACAAACTTGGTACAAACTTCCTAAGACCACGCCAAAACAGCACCAAACTTAGTACAAACTTCCTAAGTCCACGCCAAAACAGCACCAAACTTGCTACAAACTTCCAAAGACCACGCCAAAACAAAACCAAATTTGGTACAAACTTCCTAAGTCCACGCCAAAACAGCACCAAACTTGGTACAAACTTTCTAACTCCACGCCAAAACAGTAACAAACTTGGTACAAACTTCCTAAGTCCACGCCAAAACAGTAACAAACTTGGTACAAACTTCCTAAGTCCACGCCAAAACAGCACCAAACTTGGTACAAACTTCCTAAGTCTACACCAAAACAGTAACAAACTTGGTACAAACTTCCTAAGTCCACGCCAAAACAGCACCAAACTTGGTACAAACTTCCTAAGTCAACGCCAAAACAGTAACAAACTTGGTACAAACTTCCTAAGTCCACGCCAAAACAGCACCAAACTGGGTACAAACTTTCTAACTCCACGCCAAAACAGTAACGAACTTGGTACAAACTTCCTAAGTCCACGCAAAAACAGTAACAAACTTGGTACACACTTGCTAAGTCCACGCCTAAACAGTAACAAACTTGATACAAACTTCCTAAGTCCACGCCAAAACAGCACCAAACTTGGCACAAACTTCCTAAGTCCACGCCAAAACAGCACCAAACTTGGTACAAACTTCCTAAGTCCACGCCAAAACAGTAACAAACTTGGTACAAATTTCCTAAGTCCACGCCAAAACAGTAACAAACTTGGTACAAACTTGCTAAGTCCACACCTCAACAGTAACAAACTTGGTACAAACTTTCTAAGTCCACGCCAAAACAGCACCAAACTGGGTACAAACTTCCTAAGTCCACGCCAAAACAGTAACAAACTTGGTACAAACTTGCTAAGTCCACGCCTCAACAGTAACAAACTTGGCACAAACTTCCTAAGTCCACGCCAAAACAGCACCAAACTTGGTACAAACTTCCTAAGTCCACGCCAAAACAGTAACAAACTTGGTACAAACTTCCTAAGTCTACGCCAAAACAGTAACAAACTTGGTACAAACTTCCTAAGTCCACGCCAAAACAGCACCAAACTTGGTACTAACTTCCTAAGTCAACGCCAAAACAATAACAAACTTGGAACAAACTTCCTAAGTCCACGCCAAAACAGTAACAAACTTGGTACAAACTTCCTAAGTCCACGCCAAAACAGCACCAAACTTGGTACAAACTTCCTAAGTCTACACCAAAACAGTAACAAACTTGGTACAAACTTCCTAAGTCCACGCCAAAACAGCACCAAACTTGGTACAAACTTCCTAAGTCAACGCCAAAACAGTAACAAACTTGGTACAAACTTCCTAAGTCCACGCCAAAACAGCACCAAACTTGGTACAAACTTCCTAAGTCTACGCCAAAACAGTAACAAACTTGGTACAAACTTCCTAAGTCCACGCCAAAACAGCACCAAACTTGGTACAAACTTCCAAAGTCCACGCCAAAACAGTAACAAACTTGGTACAAACTTCCTAAGTCCACGCCAAAACAGTAACAAACTTGGTACAAACTACCTAAGTCCACGCCAAAACAGTTACAAACTTGGTACAAATTTCCTAAGTCCACGCCAAAACAGCACCAAACTTGGTACAAACTTCCTAAGTCCACGCCAAAACAGTAACAAACTTGGTACAAACTTCCTAAGTCCACGCCAAAACAGCACCAAACTTGGTACAAACTTCCTAAGTCCACGCCCAAACAGTAACAAACTTGGTACAAACTTCCTAAGTCCACGCCAAAAAAGCATCAAACTTGGTACAAACTTCCTAAGTCCACGCCAAAACAGTAACAAACTTGGTACAAACTACCTAAGTCCACGCCAAAACAGTTACAAACTTGGTACAAATTTCCTAAGTCCACGCCAAAACAGCACCAAACTTGGTACAAACTTCCTAAGTCCACGCCAAAACAGTAACAAACTTGGTACAAACTTCCTAAGTCCACGCCAAAACAGCACCAAACTTGGTACAAACTTCCTAAGTCCACGCCCAAACAGTAACAAACTTGGTACAAACTTCCTAAGTCCACGCCAAAAAAGCATCAAACTTGGTACAAACTTCCTAAGTCCACGCCAAAACAGTAACAAACTTGGTACAAACTTCCTAAGTCCACGCCAAAACAGCACCAAACTTGGTACAAACTTCCAAAGTCCACGCCAAAACAGCACCAAACTTGGTACAAACTTCCTAAGTCCACGCCAAAACAGTAACAAACTTGGTACAAACTTCCTAAGACGACGCCAAAACAGTAACAAACTTGGTACAAACTTCCTAAGACGACGCCAAAACAGTAACAAACTTGGAACAAACTTCCTAAGTCCACGCCAAAACAGCACCAAACTTGGTACAAACTTCCAAAGACGACGCCAAAACAGTAACAAACTTGGAACAAACTTCCTAAGTCCACGCCAAAACAGTAACAAACTTGGTACAAACTTCCTAAGTCCACGCCAAAACAGTAACAAACTTGGTACAAACTTCCTAAGTCCACGCCAAAACAGTAACAAACTTGGTACAAACTTCCTAAGTCCACGCCAAAACAGCACCAAACTTGGTACAAACTTCCTAAATCCATGCCAAAACAGTAACAAACTTGGTACAAACTTCCTAAGTCCACGCCAAAACAGCACCAAACTTGGTACAAACTTCCTAAGTCCACGCCAAAACAGTAACAAACATGGTACAAACTTCCTTAGTCCACGCCAAAACAGCACCAAACTTGGTACAAACTTCCTAAGTCCACGCCAAAACAGTAACAAACTTGGTACAAACTTCCTAAGACGACGCCAAAACAGTAACAAACTTGGTACAAACTTCCTAAGACGACGCCAAACCAGTAACAAACTTGGAACAAACTTCCTAAATCCACGCCAAAACAGCACCAAACTTGGAACAAACTTCCTAAATCCACGCCAAAACAGCACCAAACTTGGTACAAACTTCCTAAGTCCACGCCAAAACAGCACCAAACTTGGTACAAACTTCCTAAGTCCACGCCAAAACAATAACAAACTTGGTACAAGCTTCCTAAGACCACGCCAAATCAGCACCAAACATGGTACAAGTTTCCTAAGTCCACGCCAAAACAGTAACAAACTTGGAACAAACTTCCTAAATCCACGCCAAAACAGCACCAAACTTGGTACAAACTTCCTACAACTACCCGAATTCCAACAGAGTTGCAACAGAGTGTCAAATACAAACTTTGTAGAAACTTCTTAAAACTACCCAAAAACACTTGCAAACTTGGTACAAACTTCCTAAGACGACGCCAAAACAGTAACAAACTTGGAACAAACTTACTAAATCCACGCCAAAACAGCACCAAACTTGGTACAAACTTCCTAAGTCCACGCCAAAACAATAACAAACTTGGTACAAGCTTCCTAAGACCACGCCAAATCAGCACCAAACATGGTACAAGTTTCCTAAGTCCACGCCAAAACAGTAACAAACTTGGAACAAACTTCCTAAATCCACGCCAAAACAGCACCAAACTTGGTACAAACTTCCTAAGTCCACGCCAAAACAATAACAAACTTGGTACAAACTTCCTAAGACGACGCCAAAACAGTAACAAACTTGGTACAAACTTCCTAAGACGACGCCAAAACAGTAACAAACTTGGAACAAACTTCCTAAGTCCACGCCAAAACAGCACCAAACTTGGTACAAACTTCCTAAGTCCACGCCAAAACACTTGCAAACTTGGTACAAACTTCCTACAACTACCCGAATTCCAACAGAATTGCAACAGAGTGTCAAATACAAACTTTGTAGAAACTTCTTAAAACTACCCAAAAACACTTGCAAACTTGGTACAAACTTCCTAAGACGACGCCAAAACAGTAACAAACTTGGAACAAACTTACTAAATCCACGCCAAAACAGCACCAAACTTGGTACAAACTTCCTAAGTCCACGCCAAAACAATAACAAACTTGGTACAAGCTTCCTAAGACCACGCCAAATCAGCACCAAACATGGTACAAACTTCCTAAGTCCACGCCAAAACAGTAACAAACTTGGAACAAACTTCCTAAATCCACGCCAAAACAGCACCAAACTTGGTACAAACTTCCTAAGTCCACGCCAAAACAGTAACAAACTTGGTACAAACTTCCTAAGACGACGCCAAAACAGTAACAAACTTGGAACAAACTTCCTAAATCCACGCCAAAACAGCACCAAACTTGGTACAAACTTCCTAAGACGACGCCAAAACAGTAACAAACTTGGAACAAATTTCCTAAATCCACGCCAAAACAGTAACAAACTTGGTACAAACTTCCAAAGACGACGCCAAAACAGTAACAAACTTGGAACAAACTTCCTAAGTCCACGCCAAAACAGTAACAAACTTGGTACAAACTTCCTAAGTCCACGCCAAAACAGTAACAAACTTGGTACAAACTTCCTAAGTCCACGCCAAAACAGTAACAAACTTGGTACAAACTTCCTAAGTCCACGCCAAAACAGCACCAAACTTGGTACAAACTTCCTAAATCCATGCCAAAACAGTAACAAACTTGGTACAAACTTCCTAAGTCCACGCCAAAACAGCACCAAACTTGGTACAAACTTCCTAAGTCCACGCCAAAACAGTAACAAACTTGGTACAAACTTCCTAAGTCCACGCCAAAACAGTAACAAACTTGGTACAAACTTCCTAAGTCCACGCCAAAACAGTAACAAACTTGGTACAAACTTCCTAAGTCCACGCCAAAACAGTAACAAACTTGGTACAAACTTCCTAAGTCCACGCCAAAACAGTAACAAACTTGGTACAAACTTCCTAAGTCCACGCCAAAACAGTAACAAACTTGGTACAAACTTCCTAAGTCCACGCCAAAACAGCACCAAACTTGGTACAAACTTCCTAAATCCACGCCAAATCAGTAACAAACTTGGTACAAACTTCCTAAGTCCACGCCAAAACAGCACCAAACTTGGTACAAACTTCCTAAGTCCACACCAAAACACTTCCAAACTTGGTACAAACTTCCTAAGTCCACGCAAAAACAGTAACAAACTTGGTACAAACTTCCTACAACTACCCGAATTCCAACAGAGTTGCAACAGAGTGTCAAATACAAACTTTGTAGAAACTTCTTAAAACTACCCAAAAACACTTGCAAACTTGGTAAAAACTTCCTAAGACGACGCCAAAACAGTAACAAACTTGGAACAAACTTCCTAAGTCCACGCCAAAACAGTAACAAACTTGGTACAAACTTCCTAAGTCCACGCCAAAACAGTAACAAACTTGGTACAAACTTCGTAAGTCCGCGCCAAAACAGCACCAAACTTGATACAAACTTCCTAAGTCCACGCCAAAACAGTAACAAACTTGGTACAAACTTCCTAAGTCCACGCCAAAACAGTAACAAACTTGGTACAAACTTCCTAAGTCCACGCCAAAACAGTAACAAACTTGGTACAAACTTCCTAAGTCCACGCCAAAACAGTAACAAACTTGGTACAAACTTCCTAAGTCCACGCCAAAACAGTAACAAACTTGGTACAAACTTCCTAAGTCCACGCCAAAACAGCACCAAACTTGGTACAAACTTCCTAAATCCACGCCAAAACAGTAACAAACTTGGTACAAACTTCCTAAGTCCACGCCAAAACAGTAACAAACTTGGTACAAACTTCCTAAGTCCACGCCAAAACAGTAACAAACTTGGTACAAACTTCCTAAGTCTACGCCAAAACAGTAACAAACTTGGTACAAACTTCCTAAGTCCACGCCAAAACAGCACCAAACTTGGTACAAACTTCCTAAGTCAACGCCAAAACAGTAACAAACTTGGTACAAACTTCCTAAGTCCACGCCAAAACAGTAACAAACTTGGTACAAACTTCCTAAGTCCACGCCAAAACAGTAACAAACTTGGTACAAACTTGCTAAGTCCACGCCTAAACAGTAACAAACTTGATACAAACTTCCTAAGTCCACGCCAAAACAGCAGCAAACTTGGCACAAACTTCCTAAGTCCACGCCAAAACAGCACCAAACTTGGTACAAACTTCCTAAGTCCACGCCAAAAAAGTAACAAACTTGGTACAAACTTCCTAAGTCCACGCCAAAACAGTAACATACTTGGTACAAACTTCCTAAGTCCACGCCAAAACAATAACAAACTTGCTACAAACTTCCTAAGTCCACGCCAAAACAGTAACAAACTTGGTACAAACTTCCTAAGTCTACGCCAAAACAGTAACAAACTTGGCACAAACTTCCTAAGTCTACGCCAAAACAGTAACAAACTTGGTACAAACTTCCTAAGTCCACGCCAAAACAGCACCAAACTTGGTACAAACTTCCTAAGTCAACGCCAAAACAGTAACAAACTTGGTACAAACTTCCTAAGTCCACGCCAAAACAGTAAAAAACTTGGTACAAACTTCCTAAGTCCACGCCAAAACAGTAACAAACTTGGTACAAACTTGCTAAGTCCAGCGCTTAACCGTAACAAACTTGATACAAACTTCCTAAGTCCACGCAAAAACAGTAACAAACTTGGTACAAACTTGCTTAGTCCACGCCTAAACAGTAACAAACTTGATACAAACTTCCTTAGTCCACGCCAAAACAGCACCAAACTTGGCACAAACTTCCTAAGTCCACGCCAAAACAGCACCAAACTTGGTACAAACTTCCTAAGTCCACGCCAAAACAGTAACAAACTTGGTACAACCTTCCTAAGTCCATGCCAAAACAGTAACAAACTTGGTACAAACTTCCTAAGTCCACGCCAAAACAGTAACAAACTTGGTACAAACTTCCTAAGTCCACGCCAAAACAGTAACAAACTTGGTACAAACTTCCTAAGTCCACGCCAAAACAGTAACAAACTTGGTACAAACTTCCTAAGTCCACGCCAAAACAGTAACAAACTTGGTACAAACTTCCTAAGTCCACGCCAAAACAGCACCAAACTTGGTACAAACTTCCTAAGACCACGCCAAAACAGCACCAAACTGGGTACAAACTTTCTAACTCCACGCCAAAACAGTAACAAACTTGGTACAAACTTCCTAAGTCCACGCCAAAACAGCACCAAACTGGGTACAAACTTTCTAACTCCACGCCAAAACAGTAACGAACTTGGTACAAACTTCCTAAGTCCACGCCAAAACAGTAACAAACTTGGTACAAACTTGCTAAGTCCACGCCTAAACAGTAACAAACTTGGTACAAACTTCCTAAGTCCACGCCAAAACAGCACCAAACTTGGCACAAACTTCCTAAGTCCACGCCAAAACAGTAACAAACTTGGTACAAACTTCCTAAGTCCACGCCAAAACAGTAACAAACTTGGTACAAACTTCCTAAGTCCACGCCAAAACAGTAACAAACTTGGCACAAACTTCCTAAGTCAACGCCAAAACAGTAACAAACTTGGTACAAACTTCCTAAGTCCACGCCAAAACAGTAACAAACTTGGTACAAACTTCCTAAGTCCACGCCAAAACAATAACAAACTTGCTACAAACTTCCTAAGTCCACGCCAAAACAATAACAAACTTGCTACAAACTTCCTAAGTCCACGCCAAAACAGTAACAAACTTGGTACAAACTTCCTAAGTCTACGCCAAAACAGTAACAAACTTGGTACAAACTTCCTAAGTCCACGCCAAAACAGCACCAAACTTGGTACAAACTTCCAAAGTCCACGCCAAAACAGTAACAAACTTGGTACAAACTTCCTAAGTCCACGCCAAAACAGTAACAAACTTGGTACAAACTTCCTAAGTCCACGCCAAAACAGTAACAAACTTGGTACAAACTTCCTAAGTCCACGCCAAAACAGTAACAAACTTGGTACAAACTTCCTAAGTCCACGCCAAAACAGTAACAAACTTGATACAAACTTCCTTAGTCCACGCCAAAACAGCACCAAACTTGGCACAAACTTCCTAAGTCCACGCCAAAACAGTAACAAACTTGGTACAAACTTCCTAAGTCCACGCCAAAACAGTAACAAACTTGGTACAAACTTCCTAAGTCCACGCCAAAACAGTAACAAACTTGGTACAAACTTCCTAAGTCCACGCCAAAACAGTAACAAACTTGGTACAAACTTCCTAAGTCCACGCCAAAACAGTAACAAACTTGGTACAAACTTCCTAAGTCCACGCCAAAACAGCACCAAACTTGGTACAAACTTCCTAAGACCACGCCAAAACAGCACCAAACTGGGTACAAACTTTCTAACTCCACGCCAAAACAGTAACAAACTTGGTACAAACTTCCTAAGTCCACGCCAAAACAGCACCAAACTGGGTACAAACTTTCTAACTCCACGCCAAAACAGTAACGAACTTGGTACAAACTTCCTAAGTCCACGCCAAAACAGTAACAAACTTGGTACAAACTTGCTAAGTCCACGCCTAAACAGTAACAAACTTGGTACAAACTTCCTAAGTCCACGCCAAAACAGCACCAAACTTGGCACAAACTTCCTAAGTCCACGCCAAAACAGTAACAAACTTGGTACAAACTTCCTAAGTCCACGCCAAAACAGTAACAAACTTGGTACAAACTTCCTAAGTCCACGCCAAAACAGTAACAAACTTGGCACAAACTTCCTAAGTCAACGCCAAAACAGTAACAAACTTGGTACAAACTTCCTAAGTCCACGCCAAAACAGTAACAAACTTGGTACAAACTTCCTAAGTCTACGCCAAAACAGTAACAAACTTGGTACAAACTTCCTAAGTCCACGCCAAAACAATAACAAACTTGCTACAAACTTCCTAAGTCCACGCCAAAACAGTAACAAACTTGGTACAAACTTCCTAAGTCTACGCCAAAACAGTAACAAACTTGGTACAAACTTCCTAAGTCCACACCAAAACAGCACCAAACTTGGTACAAACTTCCAAAGTCCACGCCAAAACAGTAACAAACTTGGTACAAACTTCCTAAGTCCACGCCAAAACAGTAACAAACTTGGTACAAACTACCTAAGTCCACGCCAAAACAGTTACAAACTTGGTACAAATTTCCTAAGTCCACGCCAAAACAGCACCAAACTTGGTACAAACTTCCTAAGTCCACGCCAAAACAGTAACAAACTTGGTACAAACTTCCTAAGTCCACGCCAAAACAGCACCAAACTTGGTACAAACTTCCTAAGTCCACGCCCAAACAGTAACAAACTTGGTACAAACTTCCTAAGTCCACGCCAAAAAAGCATCAAACTTGGTACAAACTTCCTAAGTCCACGCCAAAACAGTAACAAACTTGGTACAAACTTCCTAAGTCCACGCCAAAACAGCACCAAACTTGGTACAAACTTCCAAAGTCCACGCCAAAACAGCACCAAACTTGGTACAAACTTCCTAAGTCCACGCCAAAACAGTTACAAACTTGGTACAAACTTCCTAAGACCACGCCAAAACAGCACCAAACTTAGTACAAACTTCCTAAGTCCACGCCAAAACAGCACCAAACTTGCTACAAACTTCCAAAGACCACGCCAAAACAAAACCAAATTTGGTACAAACTTCCTAAGTCCACGCCAAAACAGCACCAAACTTGGTACAAACTTTCTAACTCCACGCCAAAACAGTAACAAACTTGGTACAAACTTCCTAAGTCCACGCCAAAACAGTAACAAACTTGGTACAAACTTCCTAAGTCCACGCCAAAACAGCACCAAACTTGGTACAAACTTCCTAAGTCTACACCAAAACAGTAACAAACTTGGTACAAACTTCCTAAGTCCACGCCAAAACAGCACCAAACTTGGTACAAACTTCCTAAGTCAACGCCAAAACAGTAACAAACTTGGTACAAACTTCCTAAGTCCACGCCAAAACAGCACCAAACTGGGTACAAACTTTCTAACTCCACGCCAAAACAGTAACGAACTTGGTACAAACTTCCTAAGTCCACGCAAAAACAGTAACAAACTTGGTACAAACTTGCTAAGTCCACGCCTAAACAGTAACAAACTTGATACAAACTTCCTAAGTCCACGCCAAAACAGCACCAAACTTGGCACAAACTTCCTAAGTCCACGCCAAAACAGCACCAAACTTGGTACAAACTTCCTAAGTCCACGCCAAAACAGTAACAAACTTGGTACAAATTTCCTAAGTCCACGCCAAAACAGTAACAAACTTGGTACAAACTTGCTAAGTCCACGCCTCAACAGTAACAAACTTGGTACAAACTTTCTAAGTCCACGCCAAAACAGCACCAAACTGGGTACAAACTTCCTAAGTCCACGCCAAAACAGTAACAAACTTGGTACAAACTTCCTTAGTCCACGCCAAAACAGCACCAAACTTGATACAAACTTCCTAAGTCCACGCCAAAACAGTAACAAACTTGGTACAAACTTCCTAAGTCCACGCCAAAACAGTAACAAACTTGATACAAACTTCCTAAGTCCACGCCAAAACAGTAACAAACTTGGTACAAACTTCCTAAGTCTACGCCAAAACAGTAACAAACTTGGTACAAACTTCCTAAGTCCACGCCAAAACAGCACCAAACTTGGTACTAACTTCCTAAGTCAACGCCAAAACAATAACAAACTTGGAACAAACTTCCTAAGTCCACGCCAAAACAGCACCAAACTTGCTACAAACTTCCAAAGACCACGCCAAAACAAAACCAAATTTGGTACAAACTTCCTAAGTCCACGCCAAAACAGCACCAAACTTGGTACAAACTTCCTAAGTCCACGCCAAAAAAGCATCAAACTTGGTACAAACTTCCTAAGTCCACGCCAAAACAGTAACAAACTTGGTACAAACTTCCTAAGTCCACGCCAAAACAGCACCAAACTTGGTACAAACTTCCAAAGTCCACGCCAAAACAGCACCAAACTTGGTACAAACTTCCTAAGTCCACGCCAAAACAGTTACAAACTTGGTACAAACTTCCTAAGACCACGCCAAAACAGCACCAAACTTAGTACAAACTTCCTAAGTCCACGCCAAAACAGCACCAAACTTGCTACAAACTTCCAAAGACCACGCCAAAACAAAACCAAATTTGGTACAAACTTCCTAAGTCCACGCCAAAACAGCACCAAACTTGGTACAAACTTTCTAACTCCACGCCAAAACAGTAACAAACTTGGTACAAACTTCCTAAGTCCACGCCAAAACAGTAACAAACTTGGTACAAACTTCCTAAGTCCACGCCAAAACAGCACCAAACTTGGTACAAACTTCCTAAGTCTACACCAAAACAGTAACAAACTTGGTACAAACTTCCTAAGTCCACGCCAAAACAGCACCAAACTTGGTACAAACTTCCTAAGTCAACGCCAAAACAGTAACAAACTTGGTACAAACTTCCTAAGTCCACGCCAAAACAGCACCAAACTGGGTACAAACTTTCTAACTCCACGCCAAAACAGTAACGAACTTGGTACAAACTTCCTAAGTCCACGCAAAAACAGTAACAAACTTGGTACAAACTTGCTAAGTCCACGCCTAAACAGTAACAAACTTGATACAAATTTCCTAAGTCCACGCCAAAACAGTAACAAACTTGGTACAAATTTCCTAAGTCCACGCCAAAACAGTAACAAACTTGGTACAAACTTGCTAAGTCCACGCCTCAACAGTAACAAACTTGGTACAAACTTTCTAAGTCCACGCCAAAACAGCACCAAACTGGGTACAAACTTCCTAAGTCCACGCCAAAACAGTAACAAACTTGGTACAAACTTGCTAAGTCCACGCCTCAACAGTAACAAACTTGGCACAAACTTCCTAAGTCCACGCCAAAACAGCACCAAACTTGGTACAAACTTCCTAAGTCCACGCCAAAACAATAACAAACTTGCTACAAACTTCCTAAGTCCACGCCAAAACAGCACCAAACTTGGTACTAACTTCCTAAGTCAACGCCAAAACAATAACAAACTTGGAACAAACTTCCTAAGTCCACGCCAAAACAGTAACAAACTTGGTACAAACTTCCTAAGTCCACGCCAAAACAGCACCAAACTTGGTACAAACTTCCTAAGTCTACACCAAAACAGTAACAAACTTGGTACAAACTTCCTAAGTCCACGCCAAAACAGCACCAAACTTGGTACAAACTTCCTAAGTCCACGCCAAAACAGTAACAAACTTGGTACAAACTTCCTAAGTCCACGCCAAAACAGCACCAAACTTGGTACAAACTTCCTAAGTCTACGCCAAAACAGTAACAAACTTGGTACAAACTTCCTAAGTCCACGCCAAAACAGCACCAAACTTGGTACAAACTTCCAAAGTCCACGCCAAAACAGTAACAAACTTGGTACAAACTTCCTAAGTCCACGCCAAAACAGTAACAAACTTGGTACAAACTACCTAAGTCCACGCCAAAACAGTTACAAACTTGGTACAAATTTCCTAAGTCCACGCCAAAACAGCACCAAACTTGGTACAAACTTCCTAAGTCCACGCCAAAACAGTAACAAACTTGGTACAAACTTCCTAAGTCCACGCCAAAACAGCACCAAACTTGGTACAAACTTCCTAAGTCCACGCCCAAACAGTAACAAACTTGGTACAAACTTCCTAAGTCCACGCCAAAAAAGCATCAAACTTGGTACAAACTTCCTAAGTCCACGCCAAAACAGTAACAAACTTGGTACAAACTTCCTAAGTCCACGCCAAAACAGCACCAAACTTGGTACAAACTTCCAAAGTCCACGCCAAAACAGCACCAAACTTGGTACAAACTTCCTAAGTCCACGCCAAAACAGTTACAAACTTGGTACAAACTTCCTAAGACCACGCCAAAACAGCACCAAACTTAGTACAAACTTCCTAAGTCCACGCCAAAACAGTAACAAACTTGGTACAAACTTCCTAAGTCCACGCCAAAACAGTAACAAACTTGGTACAAACTTCCTAAGTCTACGCCAAAACAGTAACAAACTTGATACAAACTTCCTAAGTCCACGCCAAAACAGTAACAAACTTGGTACAAACTTCCTAAGTCTACGCCAAAACAGTAACAAACTTGGTACAAACTTCCTAAGTCCACGCCAAAACAGCACCAAACTTGGTACTAACTTCCTAAGTCAACGCCAAAACAATAACAAACTTGGAACAAACTTCCTAAGTCCACGCCAAAACAGCACCAAACTTGCTACAAACTTCCAAAGACCACGCCAAAACAAAACCAAATTTGGTACAAACTTCCTAAGTCCACGCCAAAACAGCACCAAACTTGGTACAAACTTCCTAAGTCCACGCCAAAAAAGCATCAAACTTGGTACAAACTTCCTAAGTCCACGCCAAAACAGTAACAAACTTGGTACAAACTTCCTAAGTCCACGCCAAAACAGCACCAAACTTGGTACAAACTTCCAAAGTCCACGCCAAAACAGCACCAAACTTGGTACAAACTTCCTAAGTCCACGCCAAAACAGTTACAAACTTGGTACAAACTTCCTAAGACCACGCCAAAACAGCACCAAACTTAGTACAAACTTCCTAAGTCCACGCCAAAACAGTAACAAACTTGGTACAAACTTCCTAAGTCTACGCCAAAACAGTAACAAACTTGATACAAACTTCCTAAGTCCACGCCAAAACAGTAACAAACTTGATACAAACTTCCTAAGTCCACGCCAAAACAGTAACAAACTTGGTACAAACTTCCTAAGTCTACGCCAAAACAGTAACAAACTTGGTACAAACTTCCTAAGTCCACGCCAAAACAGCACCAAACTTGGTACTAACTTCCTAAGTCAACGCCAAAACAATAACAAACTTGGAACAAACTTCCTAAGTCCACGCCAAAACAGCACCAAACTTGCTACAAACTTCCAAAGACCACGCCAAAACAAAACCAAATTTGGTACAAACTTCCTAAGTCCACGCCAAAACAGCACCAAACTTGGTACAAACTTCCTAAGTCCACGCCAAAAAAGCATCAAACTTGGTACAAACTTCCTAAGTCCACGCCAAAACAGTAACAAACTTGGTACAAACTTCCTAAGTCCACGCCAAAACAGCACCAAACTTGGTACAAACTTCCAAAGTCCACGCCAAAACAGCACCAAACTTGGTACAAACTTCCTAAGTCCACGCCAAAACAGTTACAAACTTGGTACAAACTTCCTAAGACCACGCCAAAACAGCACCAAACTTAGTACAAACTTCCTAAGTCCACGCCAAAACAGCACCAAACTTGCTACAAACTTCCAAAGACCACGCCAAAACAAAACCAAATTTGGTACAAACTTCCTAAGTCCACGCCAAAACAGCACCAAACTTGGTACAAACTTTCTAACTCCACGCCAAAACAGTAACAAACTTGGTACAAACTTCCTAAGTCCACGCCAAAACAGTAACAAACTTGGTACAAACTTCCTAAGTCCACGCCAAAACAGCACCAAACTTGGTACAAACTTCCTAAGTCTACACCAAAACAGTAACAAACTTGGTACAAACTTCCTAAGTCCACGCCAAAACAGCACCAAACTTGGTACAAACTTCCTAAGTCAACGCCAAAACAGTAACAAACTTGGTACAAACTTCCTAAGTCCACGCCAAAACAGCACCAAACTGGGTACAAACTTTCTAACTCCACGCCAAAACAGTAACGAACTTGGTACAAACTTCCTAAGTCCACGCAAAAACAGTAACAAACTTGGTACAAACTTGCTAAGTCCACGCCTAAACAGTAACAAACTTGATACAAACTTCCTAAGTCCACGCCAAAACAGCACCAAACTTGGCACAAACTTCCTAAGTCCACGCCAAAACAGCACCAAACTTGGTACAAACTTCCTAAGTCCACGCCAAAACAGTAACAAACTTGGTACAAATTTCCTAAGTCCACGCCAAAACAGTAACAAACTTGGTACAAACTTGCTAAGTCCACGCCTCAACAGTAACAAACTTGGTACAAACTTTCTAAGTCCACGCCAAAACAGCACCAAACTGGGTACAAACTTCCTAAGTCCACGCCAAAACAGTAACAAACTTGGTACAAACTTGCTAAGTCCACGCCTCAACAGTAACAAACTTGGCACAAACTTCCTAAGTCCACGCCAAAACAGCACCAAACTTGGTACAAACTTCCTAAGTCCACGCCAAAACAATAACAAACTTGCTACAAACTTCCTAAGTCCACGCCAAAACAGCACCAAACTTGGTACTAACTTCCTAAGTCAACGCCAAAACAATAACAAACTTGGAACAAACTTCCTAAGTCCACGCCAAAACAGTAACAAACTTGGTACAAACTTCCTAAGTCCACGCCAAAACAGCACCAAACTTGGTACAAACTTCCTAAGTCTACACCAAAACAGTAACAAACTTGGTACAAACTTCCTAAGTCCACGCCAAAACAGCACCAAACTTGGTACAAACTTCCTAAGTCCACGCCAAAACAGTAACAAACTTGGTACAAACTTCCTAAGTCCACGCCAAAACAGCACCAAACTTGGTACAAACTTCCTAAGTCTACGCCAAAACAGTAACAAACTTGGTACAAACTTCCTAAGTCCACGCCAAAACAGCACCAAACTTGGTACAAACTTCCAAAGTCCACGCCAAAACAGTAACAAACTTGGTACAAACTTCCTAAGTCCACGCCAAAACAGTAACAAACTTGGTACAAACTACCTAAGTCCACGCCAAAACAGTTACAAACTTGGTACAAATTTCCTAAGTCCACGCCAAAACAGCACCAAACTTGGTACAAACTTCCTAAGTCCACGCCAAAACAGTAACAAACTTGGTACAAACTTCCTAAGTCCACGCCAAAACAGCACCAAACTTGGTACAAACTTCCTAAGTCCACGCCCAAACAGTAACAAACTTGGTACAAACTTCCTAAGTCCACGCCAAAAAAGCATCAAACTTGGTACAAACTTCCTAAGTCCACGCCAAAACAGTAACAAACTTGGTACAAACTTCCTAAGTCCACGCCAAAACAGCACCAAACTTGGTACAAACTTCCAAAGTCCACGCCAAAACAGCACCAAACTTGGTACAAACTTCCTAAGTCCACGCCAAAACAGTTACAAACTTGGTACAAACTTCCTAAGACCACGCCAAAACAGCACCAAACTTAGTACAAACTTCCTAAGTCCACGCCAAAACAGTAACAAACTTGGTACAAACTTCCTAAGTCCACGCCAAAACAGTAACAAACTTGGTACAAACTTCCTAAGTCTACGCCAAAACAGTAACAAACTTGGTACAAACTTCCTAAGTCCACGCCAAAACAGCACCAAACTTGGTACTAACTTCCTAAGTCAACGCCAAAACAATAACAAACTTGGAACAAACTTCCTAAGTCCACGCCAAAACAGCACCAAACTTGCTACAAACTTCCAAAGACCACGCCAAAACAAAACCAAATTTGGTACAAACTTCCTAAGTCCACGCCAAAACAGCACCAAACTTGGTACAAACTTCCTAAGTCCACGCCAAAACAGCACCAAACTGGGTACAAACTTTCTAACTCCACGCCAAAACAGTAACGAACTTGGTACAAACTTCCTAAGTCCACGCCCAAACAGTAACAAACTTGGTACAAACTTCCTAAGTCCACGCCAAAAAAGCATCAAACTTGGTACAAACTTCCTAAGTCCACGCCAAAACAGTAACAAACTTGGTACAAACTTCCTAAGTCCACGCCAAAACAGCACCAAACTTGGAACAAACTTCCAAAGTCCACGCCAAAACAGCACCAAACTTGGTACAAACTTCCTAAGTCCACGCCAAAACAGTTACAAACTTGGTACAAACTTCCTAAGACCACGCCAAAACAGCACCAAACTTAGTACAAACTTCCTAAGTCCACGCCAAAACAGCACCAAACTTGCTACAAACTTCCAAAGACCACGCCAAAACAAAACCAAATTTGGTACAAACTTCCTGAGTCCACGCCAAAACAGCACCAAACTTGGTACAAACTTTCTAACTCCACGCCAAAACAGTAACAAACTTGGTACAAACTTCCTAAGTCCACGCCAAAACAGTAACAAACTTGGTACAAACTTCCTAAGTCCACGCCAAAACAGCACCAAACTTGGTACAAACTTCCTAAGTCTACACCAAAACAGTAACAAACTTGGTACAAACTTCCTAAGTCCACGCCAAAACAGCACCAAACTTGGTACAAACTTCCTAAGTCAACGCCAAAACAGTAACAAACTTGGTACAAACTTCCTAAGTCCACGCCAAAACAGCACCAAACTGGGTACAAACTTTCTAACTCCACGCCAAAACAGTAACGAACTTGGTACAAACTTCCTAAGTCCACGCAAAAACAGTAACAAACTTGGTACAAACTTGCTAAGTCCACGCCTAAACAGTAACAAACTTGATACAAACTTCCTAAGTCCACGCCAAAACAGCACCAAACTTGGCACAAACTTCCTAAGTCCACGCCAAAACAGCACCAAACTTGGTACAAACTTCCTAAGTCCACGCCAAAACAGTAACAAACTTGGTACAAATTTCCTAAGTCCACGCCAAAACAGTAACAAACTTGGTACAAACTTGCTAAGTCCACGCCTCAACAGTAACAAACTTGGTACAAACTTTCTAAGTCCACGCCAAAACAGCACCAAACTGGGTACAAACTTCCTAAGTCCACGCCAAAACAGTAACAAACTTGGTACAAACTTCCTTAGTCCACGCCAAAACAGCACCAAACTTGATACAAACTTCCTAAGTCCACGCCAAAACAGTAACAAACTTGGTACAAACTTCCTAAGTCCACGCCAAAACAGTAACAAACTTGATACAAACTTCCTAAGTCCACGCCAAAACAGTAACAAACTTGGTACAAACTTCCTAAGTCTACGCCAAAACAGTAACAAACTTGGTACAAACTTCCTAAGTCCACGCCAAAACAGCACCAAACTTGGTACTAACTTCCTAAGTCAACGCCAAAACAATAACAAACTTGGAACAAACTTCCTAAGTCCACGCCAAAACAGCACCAAACTTGCTACAAACTTCCAAAGTCCACGCCAAAACAAAACCAAATTTGGTACAAACTTCCTAAGTCCACGCCAAAACAGCACCAAACTTGGTACAAACTTCCTAAGTCCACGCCAAAAAAGCATCAAACTTGGTACAAACTTCCTAAGTCCACGCCAAAACAGTAACAAACTTGGTACAAACTTCCTAAGTCCACGCCAAAACAGCACCAAACTTGGTACAAACTTCCAAACTCCACGCCAAAACAGCACCAAACTTGGTACAAACTTCCTAAGTCCACGCCAAAACAGTTACAAACTTGGTACAAACTTCCTAAGACCACGCCAAAACAGCACCAAACTTAGTACAAACTTCCTAAGTCCACGCCAAAACAGCACCAAACTTGCTACAAACTTCCAAAGACCACGCCAAAACAAAACCAAATTTGGTACAAACTTCCTAAGTCCACGCCAAAACAGCATAAAACTTGGTACAAACTTTCTAACTCCACGCCAAAACAGTAACAAACTTGGTACAAACTTCCTAAGTCCACGCCAAAACAGTAACAAACTTGGTACAAACTTCCTAAGTCCACGCCAAAACAGCACCAAACTTGGTACAAACTTCCTAAGTCTACACCAAAACAGTAACAAACTTGGTACAAACTTCCTAAGTCCACGCCAAAACAGCACCAAACTTGGTACAAACTTCCTAAGTCAACGCCAAAACAGTAACAAACTTGGTACAAACTTCCTAAGTCCACGCCAAAACAGCACCAAACTGGGTACAAACTTTCTAACTCCACGCCAAAACAGTAACGAACTTGGTACAAACTTCCTAAGTCCACGCAAAAACAGTAACAAACTTGGTACAAACTTGCTAAGTCCACGCCTAAACAGTAACAAACTTGATACAAACTTCCTAAGTCCACGCCAAAACAGCACCAAACTTGGCACAAACTTCCTAAGTCCACGCCAAAACAGCACCAAACTTGGTACAAACTTCCTAAGTCCACGCCAAAACAGTAACAAACTTGGTACAAATTTCCTAAGTCCACGCCAAAACAGTAACAAACTTGGTACAAACTTGCTAAGTCCACGCCTCAACAGTAACAAACTTGGTACAAACTTTCTAAGTCCACGCCAAAACAGCACCAAACTGGGTACAAACTTCCTAAGTCCACGCCAAAACAGCAACAAACTTGGTACAAACTTGCTAAGTCCACGCCTCAACAGTAACAAACTTGGCACAAACTTCCTAAGTCCACGCCAAAACAGCACCAAACTTGGTACAAACTTCCTAAGTCCACGCCAAAACAGCACCAAACTTGGTACAAACTTCCTAAGTCCACGCCAAAACAGTAACAAACTTGGTACAAACTTCCTAAGTCCACGCCAAAACAGCACCAAACTTGGTACAAACTTCCTAAGTCAACGCCAAAACAGTAACAAACTTGGTACAAACTTCCTAAGTCCACGCACAAACAGCACCAAACTGGGTACAAACTTTCTAACTCCACGCCAAAACAGTGACGAACTTGGTACAAACTTCCTAAGTCCACGCAAAAACAGTGACAAACTTGGTACAAACTTGCTAAGTCCACGCCTAAACAGTAACAAACTTGATACAAACTTCCTAAGTCCACGCCAAAACAGCACCAAACTTGGCACAAACTTCCTAAGTCCACGCCAAAACAGCACCAAACTTGGTACAAACTTCCTAAGTCCACGCCAAAACAGTAACAAACTTGGTACAAATTTCCTAAGTCCACGCCAAAACAGTAACAAACTTGGTACAAACTTGCTAAGTCCACGCCTAAACAGTAACAAACTTGGTACAAACTTTCTAAGTCCACGCCAAAACAGCACCAAACTGGGTACAAACTTCCTAAGTCCACGCCAAAACAGAAACAAACTTGGTACAAACTTCCTTAGTCCACGCCAAAACAATAACAAACTTGGTACAAACTTCCTAAGTCCACGCCAAAACAATAACAAACTTGCTACAAACTTCCTAAGTCCACGCCAAAACAGTAACAAACTTGGTACAAACTTCCTAAGTCTACGCCAAAACAGTAACAAACTTGGTACAAACTTCCTAAGTCCACGCCAAAACAGCACCAAACTTGGTACTAACTTCCTAAGTCAACGCCAAAACAATAACAAACTTGGAACAAACTTCCTAAGTCCACGCCAAAACAATAACAAACTTGCTACAAACTTCCTAAGTCCACGCCAAAACAGCAACAAACTTGATAAAAACTTCCTAAGTCGACGCCATGACAGCACCAAACTTGGTACAAACTTCCTAAGTCCACGCCAAAACAGCACCAAACTTGGTACAAACTTCCTAAGTCAACGCCAAAACAGTATTAAACTTGGTACAAACTACCTAAAACCACGCCAAAACAGTTACAAACTTGGTACAAACTTCCAAAGTCCACGCCAAAACAGTAACAAACTTGGTACAAACTTCCTAAGTCCACGCCAAAACAGTGACAAACTTGGTACAAACTTCCTAAGTCCACGCCAAATCAGTAACAAACTTGGTACAAACTTCCTAAGTCCACGCCAAAACAGTAACAAACTTGGTACAAACTTCCTAAGTCCACGCCAAAACAGTAAAAAACTTGGTACAAACTTCCTAAGTCCACGCCAAAACAGTAACAAACTTGGTACAAACTTCCTAAGTCCACGCCAAAACAATAGCAAACTTGCTACAAACTTCCTAAGTCCACGCCAAAACAGTAACAAACTTGGTACAAACTTCCTAAGTCTACGCCAAAACAGTAACAAACTTGGTACAAACTTCCTAAGTCCACGCCAAAACAGCACCAAACTTGGTACAAACTTCCAAAGTCCACGCCAAAACAGTAACAAACTTGGTACAAACTTCCTAAGTCCACGCCAAAACAGTAACAAACTTGGTACAAACTACCTAAGTCCACGCCAAAACAGTTACAAACTTGGTACAAATTTCCTAAGTCCACGCCAAAACAGCACCAAACTTGGTACAAACTTCCTAAGTCCACGCCAAAACAGTATCAAACTTGGTACAAACTTCCTAAGTCCACGCCAAAACAGCACCAAACTTGGTCAAAATTTCCAAAGACCACGCCAAAACAGTAACAAACTTGGTACAAACTTCCTAAGACCACGCCAAAACAGTAACAAACTTGGTACAAACTTCCAAAGTCCACGCCAAAACAGCACCAACCTTGGTACAAACTTCCTAAGTCCACGCCAAAACAGTTACAAACTTGGAACAAACTTCCTAAGACCACGCCAAAACAGCACCAAACTTGGTACAAACTTCCTAAGTCCACGCCAAAACAGTAACAAACTTGGTACAAACGTCCTAAGACCACGCCAAAACAGCACCAAACTTGGTAAAAAACTTCCTAAGTCCACGCCAAAACAGCACCAAACTGGGTACAAACTTCCTAACTCCACGCCAAAACAGTAACAAACTTGGTACAAACTTCCAAAGTCCACGCCAAAACAGCACCAACCTTGGTACAAACTACCTAAGTCCACGCCAAAACAGTAACAAACTTGGTACAAATTTCCTAAGTCCACGCCAAAACAGCACCAAACTTGGTACAAACTTCCTAAGTCCACGCCAAAACAGTAACAAACTTGGTACAAACTCCCTAATTTCACGCCAAAAAAGCATCAAACTTGGTACAAACTTCCTAAGTCCACGCCAAAACAGTAACAAACTTGGTACAAACTTCCTAAGTCCACGCCAAAACAGCACCAAACTTGGTACAAACTTCCAAAGTCCACGCCAAAACAGTAACAAACTTGGTACAAACTTCCTAAGTCCACGCCAAAACAGTAACAAACTTGGTACAAACTTCCTAAGTCCACGCCAAAACAGTTACAAACTTGGTACAAATTTCCTAAGTCCACGCCAAAACAGCACCAAACTTGGTACAAACTTCCTAAGTCCACGCCAAAACAGTAACAAACTTGGTACAAACTTCCTAAGTCCACGCCAAAACAGCACCAAACTTGGTCAAAATTTCCAAAGACCACGCCAAAACAGTAACAAACTTGGTACAAACTTCCTAAGACCACGCCAAAACAGTAACAAACTTGGTACAAACTTCCAAAGTCCACGCCAAAACAGCACCAACCTTGGTACAAACTTCCTAAGTCCACGCCAAAACAGTTACAAACTTGGAACAAACTTCCTAAGACCACGCCAAAACAGCACCAAACTTGGTACAAACTTCCTAAGTCCACGCCAAAACAGTAACAAACTTGGTACAAACGTCCTAAGACCACGCCAAAACAGCACCAAACTTGGTACAAACTTCCTAAGTCCACGCCAAAACAGCACCAAACTGGGTTCAAACTTCCTAAGTCCACGCCAAAACAGCAACAAACTTGATACAAACTTCCTAAGTCGACGCCATAACAGCACCAAACTTGGTACAAACTTCCTAAGTCCACGCCAAAACAGCACCAAACTTGGTACAAACTTCCTAAGTCAACGCCAAAACAGTAACAAACTTGGTACAAACTACCTAAAACCACGCCAAAACAGTTACAAACTTGGTACAAACTTCCAAAGTCCACGCCAAAACAGTAACAAACTTGGTACAAACTTCCTAAGTCCACGCCAAAACAGTAACAAACTTGGTACAAACTACCTAAGTCCACGCCAAAACAGTAACATCCTTGGAACAAACTACCTAAGTCCACGCCAAAACAGCACCAAACTTGGTACAAACTTCCTAAGTCCACGCCAAAACAGTAACAAACTTGGTACAAACTTCCTAAGTCCACGCCAAAACAGTAACAAACTAGGTACAAACTTCCTAAGTCCACGCCAAAACAGCACCAAACTTGATACAAACTTCCTAAGTCCACGCCAAAACAGTAACACACTTGGTACAAACTTCCTAAGTCCACGCCAAAACAGCACCAAACTTGGTACAAACTTCGTAAGTCCACGCCAAAACAGTAACAAACTTGGTACAAACTTCCTAAGTCCACGCCAAAACAGCACCAAACTTGATACAAACTTCCTAAGTCCACGCCAAAACAGTAACACACTTGGTACAAACTTCCTAAGTCCACGCCAAAACAGCACCAAACTTGGTACAAACTTCGTAAGTCCGCGCCAAAACAGTAACAAACTTGGTACAAACTTCCTAAGTCCACGCCAAAACAGCACCAAACTTGGTACAAACTTCCTAAGTCCACGCCAAAACAGTAACAAACTTGGTACAAACTTCCTAAGTCCACGCCAAAACAGTAACAAACTTGGTACAAACTTCCTAAGTCCACGCCAAAACAGTAACAAACTTGGTACAAACTTCCTAAGTCCACGCCAAAACAGTAACAAACTTGGTACAAACTTCCTAAGTCCACGCCAAAACAGCACCAAACTTGGTACAAACTTCCTAAGTCCACGCCAAAACAGTAACAAACTAGGTAGAAACTTCCTAAGTCCACGCCAAAACAGCACCAAACTTGGTACAAACTTCCTAAGTCCACGCCACAACAGAAACAAACTTGGTACAAACTTCCTAAGTCCACGCCAAAACAGTAACAAACTTGGTACAAACTTCCTAAGTCCACGCCAAAACAGTAACAAACTTGGTACAAACTTCCTAAGTCCACGCCAAAACAGTAACAAACTTGGTACAAACTTACTAAGTCCACGCCAAAACAGCACCAAACTTGATACAAACTTTCTTAGTCCACGCCAAAACAGCACCAAACTTGATACAAACTTCCTAAGTCCACGCCAACACAGTAACAAACTTGGTACAAACTTCCTAAGTCCACGCCAAAACAGTAACAAACTTGGTACAAACTTCCTAAGTCCACGCCAAAACAGTAACAAACTTGGTACAAACTTCCTAAGTCCACGCCAAAACAGCACCAAACTTGGTACAAACTTCCTAAGTCCACGCCAAAACAGTAACAAACTTGGTACAAACTTCCTTAGTCCACGCCAAAACAGTAACAAACTTTGTACAAACTTCCTAAGTCCACGCCAAAACAGTAACAAACTTGGTACAAACTTCCTAAGTCCACGCCAAAACAGTAACAAACTTGCAACAAACTTCCTAAGTCCACGCCAAAACAGCACCAAACTTGATACAAACTTTCTTAGTCCACGCCAAAACAGCACCAAACTTGGTACAAACTTCCTAAGTCCACGCCAAAACAGTAACAAACTTGGTACAAACTTCCTAAGTCCGCGCCAAAACAGAAACAAACTTGGTACAAACTTCCTAAGTCCACGCCAAAACAGTAACAAACTTGGTACAAACTTCCTAAGTCCACGCCAAAACAGTAACAAACTTGGTACAAACTTCCTAAGTCCACGCCAAAACAGTAACAAACTAGGTACAAACTTCCTAAGTCCACGCCAAAACAGCACCAAACTTGATACAAACTTCCTAAGTCCACGCCAAAACAGTAACACACTTGGTACAAACTTCCTAAGTCCACGCCAAAACAGCACCAAACTTGGTACAAACTTCGTAAGTCCGCGCCAAAACAGTAACAAACTTGGTACAAACTTCCTTAGTCCACGCCAAAACAGCACCAAACTTGGTACAAACTTCCTAAGTCCACGCCAAAACAGTAACAAACTTGGTACAAACTTCCTAAGTCCACGCCAAAACAGTAACAAACTTGGTACAAACTTCCTAAGTCCACGCCAAAACAGCACCAAACTTGGTACAAACTTCCTAAGTCCACGCCAAAACAGTAACAAACTTGGTACAAACTTCCTAAGTCCACGCCAAAAAAGTAACAAACTTGGTACAAACTTCCTAAGTCCACGCCAAAACAGCACCAAACTTGGTACAAACTTCCTAAGTCCACGCCAAAACAGTAACAAACTAGGTACAAACTTCCTAAGTCCACGCCAAAACAGCACCAAACTTGGTACAAACTTCCTAAGTCCACGCCAAAACAGTAACAAACTTGGTACAAACTTCCTAAGTCCACGCCAAAGCAGTAACAAACTAGGTACAAACTTCCTAAGTCCACGCCAAAACAGCACCAAACTTGATACAAACTTCGTAAGTCCGCGCCAAAACAGTAACAAACTTGGTACAAACTTCCTAAGTCCACGCCAAAACAGCACCAAACTTGGTACAAACTTCCTAAGTCCACGCCAAAACAGTAACAAACTTGGTACAAACTTCCTAAGTCCACGCCAAAACAGCACCAAACTTGATACACACTTTCTAAGTCCACGCCAAAACAGCACCAAACTTGGTACAAACTTCCTAAGTCCACGCCAAAACAGTAACAAACTTGGTACAAACTTCCTAAGGCCACGCCAAAGCAGTAACAAACTAGGTACAAACTTCCTAAGTCCACGCCAAAACAGCACCAAACTTGATACAAACTTCGTAAGTCCGCGCCAAAACAGTAACAAACTTGGTACAAACTTCCTAAGTCCACGCCAAAACAGCACCAAACTTGGTACAAACTTCCTAAGTCCACGCCAAAACAGTAACAAACTTGGTACAAACTTCCTAAGTCCACGCCAAAACAGTAACAAACTTGGTACAAACTTCCTAAGTCCACGCCAAAACAGCACCAAACTTGGTACAAACTTCCTAAGTCCACGCCAAAACAGTAACAAACTTGGTACAAACTTCCTAAGTCCACGCCAAAACAGCACCAAACTTGGTACAAACTTCCTAAGTCCACGCCAAAACAGTAACAAACTAGGTACAAACTTCCTAAGTCCACGCCAAAACAGCACCAAACTTGGTACAAACTTCCTAAGTCCACGCCAAAACAGCACCAAACTTGGTACAAACTTCGTAAGTCCACGCCAAAACAGTAACAAACTTGGAACAAACTTCCTAAGTCCACGCCAAAACAGTAACAAACTTGGTACAAACTTCCTAAGTCCACGCCAAAACAGTAACAAACTTGGTACAAACTTCCTAAGTCCACGCCAAAACAGTAACAAACTTGGTACAAACTTCCTAAGTCCACGCCAAAACATCACCAAACTTGGTACAAACTTCCTAAGTCCACGCCAAAACAGTAACAAACTTGGTACAAACTTCCTAAGTCCACGCCAAAACAGCACCAAACTTGGTACAAACTTCGTAAGTCCACGCCAAAACAGTAACAAACTTGGTACAAACTTCCTAAGTCCACGCCAAAACAGTAACAAACTTGGTACAAACTTCCTAAGTCCACGCCAAAACAGTAACAAACTTGGTACAAACTTCCTAAGTCCACGCCAAAACAGTAACAAACTTGGTACAAACTTCCTAAGTCCACGCCAAAACAGTAACAAACTTGGTACAAACTTCCTAAGTCCACGCCAAAACAGCACCAAACTTGGTACAAACTTCGTAAGTCCACGCCAAAACAGTAACAAACTTGGAACAAACTTCCTAAGTCCACGCCAAAACAGTAACAAACTTGGTACAAACTTCCTAAGTCCACGCCAAAACAGTAACAAACTTGGTACAAACTTCCTAAGTCCACGCCAAAACAGTAACAAACTTGGTACAAACTTCCTAAGTCCACGCCAAAACAGTAACAAACTTGGTACAAACTTCCTAAGTCCACGCCAAAACAGCACCAAACTTGGTACAAACTTCGTAAGTCCACGCCAAAACAGTTACAAACTTGGAACAAACTTCCTAAGTCCACGCCAAAACAGTAACAAACTTGGTACAAACTTCCTAAGTCCACGCCAAAACAGTAACAAACTTGGTACAAACTTCCTAAGTCCACGCCAAAACAGTAACAAACTTGGTACAAACTTCCTAAGTCCACGCCAAAACAGCACCAAACTTGGTACAAACTTCCTAAGTCCACGCCAAAACAGTAACAAACTTGGTACAAACTTCCTAAGTCCACGCCAAAACAGTAACAAACTTGGTACAAACTTCCTAAGTCCACGCCAAAACAGCACCAAACTTGGTACAAACTGCCTAAGTCCACGCCAAAACAGCACCAAACTTGGTACAAACTTCGTAAGTCCACGCCAAAACAGTAACAAACTTGGAACAAACTTCCTAAGTCCACGCCAAAACAGTAACAAACTTGGTACAAACTTCCAAAGTCCACGCCAAAACAGCACCAAACTTGGTACAAACTTCGTAAGTCCACGCCAAAACAGTAACAAACTTGGTACAAACTTCCTAAGTCCACGCCAAAACAGTAACAAACTTGGTACAAACTTCCTAAGTCCACGCCAAAACAGTAACAAACTTGGTACAAACTTCCTAAGTCCACGCCAAAACAGCACCAAACTTGGTACAAACTTCCTAAGTCCACGCCAAAACAGTAACAAACTTGGTACAAACTTCCTAAGTCCACGCCAAAACAGTAACAAACTTGGTACAAACTTCCTAAGTCCACGCCAAAACAGCACCAAACTTGGTACAAACTTCGTAAGTCCACGCCAAAACAGTAACAAACTTGGTACAAACTTCCTAAGTCCACGCCAAAACAGCACCAAACTTGGTACAAACTTCCTAAGTCCACGCCAAAACAGTAACAAACTTGGTACAAACTTCCTAAGTCCACGCCAAAACAGTAACAAACTTGGTACAAACTTCCTAAGTCCACGCCAAAACAGCACCAAACTTGGTACAAACTTCCTAAGTCCACGCCAAAACAGTAACAAACTTGGTACAAACTTCCTAAGTCCACGCCAAAACAGCACCAAACTTGGTACAAACTTCGTAAGTCCACGCCAAAACAGTAACAAACTTGGTACAAACTTCCTAAGTCCACGCCAAAACAGTAACAAACTTGGTACAAACTTCCTAAGTCCACGCCAAAACAGTAACAAACTTGGTACAAACTTCCTAAGTCCACGCCAAAACGTCACCAAACTTGGTACAAACTTCCTAAGTCCACGCCAAAACAGTGACAAACTTGGTACAAACTTCCTAAGTCCACGCCAAAACAGTAACATACTTGGTGCAAAGTTCCTAAGTCCACGCCAAAACAGTAACAAACTTGGTACAAACTTCCTAAGTCCACGCCAAAACAGCACCAAACTTGATACAAACTTTCTAAGTCCACGCCAAAACAGCACCAAACTTGATACAAACTTCCTAAGTCCACGCCAAAACAGTAACAAACTTGGTACAAACTTCCAAAGTCCACGCCAAAACAGCACCAAACTTGGTACAAACTTCCTAAGTCCACGCCAAAACAGTAAAAAACTTGGTACAAACTTCCTAAGTCCACGCCAAAAAAGTAACAAACTTGGTACAAACTTCCTAAGTCCACGCCAAAACAGCACCAAACTTGGTACAAACTTCGTAAGTCCACGCCAAAACAGTAACAAACTTGGAACAAACTTCCTAAGTCCACGCCAAAACAGTAACAAACTTGGTACAAACTTCCTAAGTCCACGCCAAAACAGTAACAAACTTGGTACAAACTTCCTAAGTCCACGCCAAAACAGTAACAAACTTGGTACAAACTTCCTAAGTCCACGCCCAAACAGTAACAAACTTGGTACAAACTTCCTAAGTCCACGCCAAAACAGCACCAAACTTGGTACAAACTTCGTAAGTCCACGCCAAAACAGTAACAAACTTGGAACAAACTTCCTAAGTCCACGCCAAAACAGTAACAAACTTGGTACAAACTTCCTAAGTCCACGCCAAAACAGTAACAAACTTGGTACAAACTTCCTAAGTCCACGCCAAAACAGTAACAAACTTGGTACAAACTTCCTAAGTCCACGCCAAAACGTCACCAAACTTGGTACAAACTTCCTAAGTCCACGCCAAAACAGTGACAAACTTGGTACAAACTTCCTAAGTCCACGCCAAAACAGTAACATACTTGGTGCAAAGTTCCTAAGTCCACGCCAAAACAGTAACAAACTTGGTACAAACTTCCTAAGTCCACGCCAAAACAGCACCAAACTTGATACAAACTTTCTAAGTCCACGCCAAAACAGCACCAAACTTGATACAAACTTCCTAAGTCCACGCCAAAACAGTAACAAACTTGGTACAAACTTCCAAAGTCCACGCCAAAACAGCACCAAACTTGGTACAAACTTCCTAAGTCCACGCCAAAACAGTAACAAACTTGGTACAAACTTCCTAAGTCCACGCCAAAACAGTAACAAACTTGGTACAAACTTCCTAAGTCCACGCCAAAACAGCACCAAACTTGGTACAAACTTCGTAAGTCCACGCCAAAACAGAAACAAACTTGGAACAAACTTCCTAAGTCCACGCCAAAACAGTAACAAACTTGGTACAAACTTCCTAAGTCCACGCCAAAACAGTAACAAACTTGGTACAAACTTCCTAAGTCCACGCCAAAACAGTAACAAACTTGGTACAAACTTCCTAAGTCCACGCCAAAACAGTAACAAACTTGGTACAAACTTCCTAAGTCCACGCCAAAACAGCACCAAACTTGGTACAAACTTCGTAAGTCCACGCCAAAACAGTAACAAACTTGGAACAAACTTCCTAAGTCCACGCCAAAACAGTAACAAACTTGGTACAAACTTCCTAAGTCCACGCCAAAACAGTAACAAACTTGGTACAAACTTCCTAAGTCCACGCCAAAACAGTAACAAACTTGGTACAAACTTCCTAAGTCCACGCCAAAACAGTAACAAACTTGGTACAAACTTCCTAAGTCCACGCCAAAACAGCACCAAACTTGGTACAAACTTCGTAAGTCCACGCCAAAACAGTAACAAACTTGGAACAAACTTCCTAAGTCCACGCCAAAACAGTAACAAACTTGGTACAAACTTCCTAAGTCCACGCCAAAACAGTAACAAACTTGGTACAAACTTCCTAAGTCCACGCCAAAACAGTAACAAACTTGGTACAAACTTCCTAAGTCCACGCCAAAACAGCACCAAACTTGGTACAAACTTCCTAAGTCCACGCCAAACCAGTAACAAACTTGGTACAAACTTCCTAAGTCCACGCCAAAACAGTAACAAACTTGGTACAAACTTCCTAAGTCCACGCCAAAACAGCACCAAACTTGGTACAAACTTCGTAAGTCCACGCCAAAACAGTAACAAACTTGGTACAAACTTCCTAAGTCCACGCCAAAACAGCACCAAACTTGGTACAAACTTCCTAAGTCCACGCCAAAACAGTAACAAACTTGGTACAAACTTCCTAAGTCCACGCCAAAACAGTAACAAACTTGGTACAAACTTCCTAAGTCCACGCCAAAACAGCACCAAACTTGGTACAAACTTCCTAAGTCCACGCCAAAACAGTAACAAACTTGGTACAAACTTCCTAAGTCCACGCCAAAACAGCACCAAACTTGGTACAAACTTCGTAAGTCCACGCCAAAACAGTAACAAACTTGGTACAAACTTCCTAAGTCCACGCCAAAACAGTAACAAACTTGGTACAAACTTCCTAAGTCCACGCCAAAACAGTAACAAACTTGGTACAAACTTCCTAAGTCCACGCCAAAACAGTAACAAACTTGGTACAAACTTCCTAAGTCCACGCCAAAACAGCACCAAACTTGGTACAAACTTCGTAAGTCCACGCCAAAACAGTAACAAACTTGGAACAAACTTCCTAAGTCCACGCCAAACAGTAACAAACTTGGTACAAACTTCCTAAGTCCACGCCAAAACAGTAACAAACTTGGTACAAACTTCCTAAGTCCACGCCAAAACAGCACCAAACTTGGTACAAACTTCCTAAGTCCACGCCAAAACAGTAACAAACTTGGTACAAACTTCCTAAGTCCACGCCAAAACAGTAACAAACTTGGTACAAACTTCCTAAGTCCACGCCAAAACAGTAACAAACTTGGTACAAACTTCCTAAGTCCACGCCAAAACGTCACCAAACTTGGTACAAACTTCCTAAGTCCACGCCAAAACAGCACCAAACTTGGTACAAACTTCCTAAATCCACGCCAAAACAGCACCAAACTTGGAACAAACTTCCTAAGTCCACGCCAAAACAGTAACAAACTTGGTACAAACTTCCTAAGTCCTTGCCAAAACAGCACCAAACTTGGAACAAACTTCCTAAGTCCACGCCAAAACAGTAACAAACTTGGTACAAACTTCCTAAGTCCACGCCAAAACAGTAACAAACTTGGTAAAAACTTCCTAAGACGACGCCAAAACAGTAACAAACTTGGTACAAACTTCCTACAACTACCCGAATTCCAACAGAGTTGCAACAGAGTGTCAAATACAAACTTTGTAGAAACTTCTTAAAACTACCCAAAAACACTTGCAAACTTGGTACAAACTTCCTAAGTCCACGCCAAAACAGCACCAAACTTGGTACAAACTTCCTAAGTCCACGCCAAAACAGCACCAAACTTGGTACAAACTTCCTAAGTCCACGCCAAAACAGTACCAAACTTGGTACAAACTTCCTAAGTCCACGCCAAAACAGTAACAAACTTGATAAAAACTTCCTAAGACGACGCCAAAACAGTAACAAACTTGGTACAAACTTCCTACAACTACCCGAATACCAACAGAGTTGCAACAGAGTGTCAAATACAAACTTTGTAGAAACTTCTTAAAACTACCCAAAAACACTTGCAAACTTGGTACAAACTTCCTAAGTCCACGCCAAAACAGTAACAAACTTGGTACAAACTTCCTAAGTCCACGCCAAAACAGTAACAAACTTGGTACAAACTTCCTAAGTCCACGCCAAAACAGTAACAAACTTGGTACAAACTTCCTAAGTCCACGCCAAAACAGCACCAAACTTGGTACAAACTTCGTAAGTCCACGCCAAAACAGTTACAAACTTGGAACAAACTTCCTAAGTCCACGCCAAAACAGTAACAAACTTGGTACAAACTTCCTAAGTCCACGCCAAAACAGTAACAAACTTGGTACAAACTTCCTAAGTCCACGCCAAAACAGTAACAAACTTGGTACAAACTTCCTAAGTCCACGCCAAAACAGCACCAAACTTGGTACAAACTTCCTAAGTCCACGCCAAAACAGTAACAAACTTGGTACAAACTTCCTAAGTCCACGCCAAAACAGTAACAAACTTGGTACAAACTTCCTAAGTCCACGCCAAAACAGCACCAAACTTGGTACAAACTTCCTAAGTTCACGCCAAAACAGTAACAAACTTGGTACAAACTTCCTACAACTACCCGAATTCCAACAGAGTTGCAACAGAGTGTCAAATACAAACTTTGTAGAAACTTCTTAAAACTACCCAAAAACACTTGCAAACTTGGTACAAACTTCCTAAGTCCACGCCAAAACAGCACCAAACTTGGTACAAACTTCCTAAGTCCACGCCAAAACAGCACCAAACTTGGTACAAACTTCCTAAGTCCACGCCAAAACAGCACCAAACTTGGTACAAACTTCCTAAGTCCACGCCAAAACAGTAACAAACTTGGTAAAAACTTCCTAAGACGACGCCAAAACAGTAACAAACTTGGTACAAACTTCCTACAACTACCCGAATTCCAACAGAGTTGCAACAGAGTGTCAAATACAAACTTTGTAGAAACTTCTTAAAACTACCCAAAAAAACTTGCAAACTTGGTACAAACTTCCTAAGTCCACGCCAAAACAGCACCAAACTTGGTACAAACTTCCTAAGTCCACGCCAAAACAGCACCAAACTTGGTACAAACTTCCTAAGTCCACGCCAAAACAGTAACAAACTTGGTACAAACTTCCTAAGTCCACGCCAAAACAGTAACAAACTTGGTACAAACTTCCTAAGTCCTTGCCAAAACAGCACCAAACTTGGTACAAACTTCCTAAGTCCACGCCAAAACAGTAACAAACTTGGTACAAACTTCCTAAGTCCACGCCAAAACAGTAACAAACTTGGTAAAAACTTCCTAAGACGACGCCAAAACAGTAACAAACTTGGTACAAACTTCCTACAACTACCCGAATTCCAACAGAGTTGCAACAGAGTGTCAAATACAAACTTTGTAGAAACTTCTTAAAACTACCCAAAAACACTTGCAAACTTGGTACAAACTTCCTAAGTCCACGCCAAAACAGCACCAAACTTGGTACAAACTTCCTAAGTCCACGCCAAAACAGCACCAAACTTGGTACAAACTTCCTAAGTCCACGCCAAAACAGTAACAAACTTGGTACAAACTTCCTAAGTCCACGCCAAAACAGTAACAAACTTGATAAAAACTTCCTAAGACGACGCCAAAACAGTAACAAACTTGGTACAAACTTCCTACAACTACCCGAATACCAACAGAGTTGCAACAGAGTGTCAAATACAAACTTTGTAGAAACTTCTTAAAACTACCCAAAAACACTTGCAAACTTGGTACAAACTTCCTAAGTCCACGCCAAAACAGCACCAAACTTGGTACAAACTTCCTAAGTCCACGCCAAAACAGTAACAAACTTGGTACAAACTTCCTAAGTCCACGCCAAAACAGCACCAAACTTGGTACAAACTTCCTAAGTTCACGCCAAAACAGTAACAAACTTGGTACAAACTTCCTACAACTACCCGAATTCCAACAGAGTTGCAACAGAGTGTCAAATTCAAACTTTGTAGAAACTTCTTAAAACTACCCAAAAACACTTGCAAACTTGGTACAAACTTCCTAAGTCCACGCCAAAACAGCACCAAACTTGGTACAAACTTCCTAAGTCCACGCCAAAACAGTAACAAACTTGGTACAAACTTCCTAAGTCCACGCCAAAACAGCACCAAACTTGGTACAAACTTCCTAAGTTCACGCCAAAACAGTAACAAACTTGGTACAAACTTCCTACAACTACCCGAATTCCAACAGAGTTGCAACAGAGTGTCAAATTCAAACTTTGTAGAAACTTCTTAAAACTACCCAAAAACACTTGCAAACTTGGTACAAACTTCCTAAGTCCACGCCAAAACAGCACCAAACTTGATACAAACTTCCTAAGTCCACGCCAAAACAGCACCAAACTTGATACAAACTTTCTAAGTCCACGCCAAAACAGTAACAAACTTGGTACAAACTTCCTAAGTCCACGCCAAAACAGCACCAAACTTGGTACAAACTTCCTAAGTCCACGCCAAAACAGCACCAAACTTGGTACAAACTTCCTAAGTCCACGCCAAAACAGTAACAAACTTGGTACAAACTTCCTAAGTCCACGCCAAAACAGTAACAAACTTGGTACAAACTTCCTAAGTCCACGCCAAAACAGTAACAAACTTGGTACAAACTTCCTAAGTCCACGCCAAAACAGCACCAAACTTGGTACAAACTTCCTAAGTCCACGCCAAAACAGCACCAAACTTGGTACAAACTTCCTAAGTCCACGCCAAAACAGTAACAAACTTGGTACAAACTTCCTAAGTCCACGCCAAAACAGTAACAAACTTGGTACAAACTTCCTACAACTACCCGAATTCCAACAGAGTTGCAACAGAGTGTCAAATACAAACTTTGTAGAAACTTATTAAAACTACCCAAAAACACTTGCAAACTTGGTACAAACTTCCTAAGTCCACGCCAAAACAGCACCAAACTTGGTACAAACTTCCTAAGACCACGCCAAAACAGTAACAAACTTGGTACAAACTTCCTACAACTACCCGAATTCCAACAGAGTTGCAACAGAGTGTCAAATACAAACTTTGTAGAAACTTCTTAAAACTACCCAAAAACACTTGCAAACTTGGTACAAACTTCCTAAGTCCACGCCAAAACAGCACCAAACTTGGTACAAACTTCCTAAGTCCACGCCAAAACAGCACCAAACTTGGTACAAACTTCCTAAATCCACGCCAAAACAGCACCAAACTTGGAACAAACTTCCTAAGTCCACGCCAAAACAGTAACAAACTTGGTACAAACTTCCTAAGTCCTTGCCAAAACAGCACCAAACTTGGTACAAACTTCCTAAGTCCACGCCAAAACAGTAACAAGCTTGGTACAAACTTCCTAAGTCCACGCCAAAACAGTAACAAACTTGGTAAAAACTTCCTAAGACGACGCCAAAACAGTAACAAACTTGGTACAAACTTCCTACAACTACCCGAATTCCAACAGAGTTGCAACAGAGTGTCAAATACAAACTTTGTAGAAACTTCTTAAAACTACCCAAAAACACTTGCAAACTTGGTACAAACTTCCTAAGTCCACGCCAAAACAGCACCAAACTTGGTACAAACTTCCTAAGTCCACGCCAAAACAGTAACAAACTTGGTACAAACTTCCTAAGTCCACGCCAAAACAGCACCAAACTTGGTACAAACTTCCTAAGTTCACGCCAAAACAGTAACAAACTTGGTACAAACTTCCTACAACTACCCGAATTCCAACAGAGTTGCAACAGAGTGTCAAATTCAAACTTTGTAGAAACTTCTTAAAACTACCCAAAAACACTTGCAAACTTGGTACAAACTTCCTAAGTCCACGCCAAAACAGCACCAAACTTGGTACAAACTTCCTAAGTCCACGCCAAAACAGTAACAAACTTGGTACAAACTTCCTAAGTCCACGCCAAAACAGCACCAAACTTGGTACAAACTTCCTAAGTTCACGCCAAAACAGTAACAAACTTGGTACAAACTTCCTACAACTACCCGAATTCCAACAGAGTTGCAACAGAGTGTCAAATTCAAACTTTGTAGAAACTTCTTAAAACTACCCAAAAACACTTGCAAACTTGGTACAAACTTCCTAAGTCCACGCCAAAACAGTAACAAACTTGGTACAAACTTCCTAAGTCCACGCCAAAACAGTAACAAACTTGGTACAAACTTCCTACAACTACCCGAATTCCAACAGAGTTGCAACAGAGTGTCAAATACAAACTTTGTAGAAACTTATTAAAACTACCCAAAAACACTTGCAAACTTGGTACAAACTTCCTAAGTCCACGCCAAAACAGCACCAAACTTGGTACAAACTTCCTAAGACCACGCCAAAACAGTAACAAACTTGGTACAAACTTCCTACAACTACCCGAATTCCAACAGAGTTGCAACAGAGTGTCAAATACAAACTTTGTAGAAACTTCTTAAAACTACCCAAAAACACTTGCAAACTTGGTACAAACTTCCTAAGTCCACGCCAAAACAGCACCAAACTTGGTACAAACTTCCTAAGTCCACGCCAAAACAGCACCAAACTTGGTACAAACTTCCTAAATCCACGCCAAAACAGCACCAAACTTGGAACAAACTTCCTAAGTCCACGCCAAAACAGTAACAAACTTGGTACAAACTTCCTAAGTCCTTGCCAAAACAGCACCAAACTTGGTACAAACTTCCTAAGTCCACGCCAAAACAGTAACAAACTTGGTACAAACTTCCTAAGTCCACGCCAAAACAGTAACAAACTTGGTAAAAACTTCCTAAGACGACGCCAAAACAGTAACAAACTTGGTACAAACTTCCTACAACTACCCGAATTCCAACAGAGTTGCAACAGAGTGTCAAATACAAACTTTGTAGAAACTTCTTAAAACTACCCAAAAACACTTGCAAACTTGGTACAAACTTCCTAAGTCCACGCCAAAACAGCACCAAACTTGGTACAAACTTCCTAAGTCCACGCCAAAACAGCACCAAACTTGGTACAAACTTCCTAAGTCCACGCCAAAACAGTAACAAACTTGGTACAAACTTCCTAAGTCCACGCCAAAACAGTAACAAACTTGATAAAAACTTCCTAAGACGACGCCAAAACAGTAACAAACTTGGTACAAACTTCCTACAACTACCCGAATACCAACAGAGTTGCAACAGAGTGTCAAATACAAACTTTGTAGAAACTTCTTAAAACTACCCAAAAACACTTGCAAACTTGGTACAAACTTCCTAAGTCCACGCCAAAACAGCACCAAACTTGGTACAAACTTCCTAAGTCCACGCCAAAACAGTAACAAACTTGGTACAAACTTCCTAAGTCCACGCCAAAACAGCACCAAACTTGGTACAAACTTCCTAAGTTCACGCCAAAACAGTAACAAACTTGGTACAAACTTCCTACAACTACCCGAATTCCAACAGAGTTGCAACAGAGTGTCAAATACAAACTTTGTAGAAACTTCTTAAAACTACCCAAAAACACTTGCAAACTTGGTACAAACTTCCTAAGTCCACGCCAAAACAGCACCAAACTTGGTACAAACTTCCTAAGTCCACGCCAAAACAGCACCAAACTTGGTACAAACTTCCTAAGTCCACGCCAAAACAGTAACAAACTTGGTACAAACTTCCTAAGTCCACGCCAAAACAGTAACAAACTTGGTAAAAACTTCCTAAGACGACGCCAAAACAGTAACAAACTTGGTACAAACTTCCTACAACTACCCGAATTCCAACAGAGTTGCAACAGAGTGTCAAATACAAACTTTGTAGAAACTTCTTAAAACTACCCAAAAACACTTGCAAACTTGGTACAAACTTCCTAAGTCCACGCCAAAACAGCACCAAACTTGGTACAAACTTCCTAAGTCCACGCCAAAACAGTAACAAACTTGGTACAAACTTCCTAAGTCCACGCCAAAACAGTAACAAACTTGGTACAAACTTCCTAAGTCCACGCCAAAACAGTAACAAACTTGGTAAAAACTTCCTAAGACGACGCCAAAACAGTAACAAACTTGGTACAAACTTCCTACAACTACCCGAATTCCAACAGAGTTGCAACAGAGTGTCAAATACAAACTTTGTAGAAACTTCTTAAAACTACCCAAAAACACTTGCAAACTTGGTACAAACTTCCTAAGTCCACGCCAAAACAGCACCAAACTTGGTACAAACTTCCTAAATCCACGCCAAAACAGCACCAAACTTGGAACAAACTTCCTAAGTCCACGCCAAAACAGTAACAAACTTGGTACAAACTTCCTAAGTCCTTGCCAAAACAGCACCAAACTTGGTACAAACTTCCTAAGTCCACGCCAAAACAGTAACAAACTTGGTACAAACTTCCTAAGTCCACGCCAAAACAGCACCAAACTTGGTACAAACTTCCTAAGTCCACGCCAAAACAGTAACAAACTTGGTACAAACTTCCTACAACTACCCGAATTCCAACAGAGTTGCAACAGAGTGTCAAATTCAAACTTTGTAGAAACTTCTTAAAACTACCCAAAAACACTTGCAAACTTGGTACAAACTTCCTAAGTCCACGCCAAAACAGTAACAAACTTGGTACAAACTTCCTAAGTCCACGCCAAAACAGTAACAAACTTGGTACAAACTTCCTACAACTACCCGAATTCCAACAGAGTTGCAACAGAGTGTCAAATACAAACTTTGTAGAAACTTATTAAAACTACCCAAAAACACTTGCAAACTTGGTACAAACTTCCTAAGTCCACGCCAAAACAGCACCAAACTTGGTACAAACTTCCTAAGACCACGCCAAAACAGTAACAAACTTGGTACAAACTTCCTACAACTACCCGAATTCCAACAGAGTTGCAACAGAGTGTCAAATACAAACTTTGTAGAAACTTCTTAAAACTACCCAAAAACACTTGCAAACTTGGTACAAACTTCCTAAGTCCACGCCAAAACAGCACCAAACTTGGTACAAACTTCCTAAGTCCACGCCAAAACAGCACCAAACTTGGTACAAACTTCCTAAATCCACGCCAAAACAGCACCAAACTTGGAACAAACTTCCTAAGTCCACGCCAAAACAGTAACAAACTTGGTACAAACTTCCTAAGTCCTTGCCAAAACAGCACCAAACTTGGTACAAACTTCCTAAGTGCACGCCAAAACAGTAACAAACTTGGTACAAACTTCCTAAGTCCACGCCAAAACAGTAACAAACTTGGTAAAAACTTCCTAAGACGACGCCAAAACAGTAACAAACTTGGTACAAACTTCCTACAACTACCCGAATTCCAACAGAGTTGCAACAGAGTGTCAAATACAAACTTTGTAGAAACTTCTTAAAACTACCCAAAAACACTTGCAAACTTGGTACAAACTTCCTAAGTCCACGCCAAAACAGCACCAAACTTGGTACAAACTTCCTAAGTCCACGCCAAAACAGCACCAAACTTGGTACAAACTTCCTAAGTCCACGCCAAAACAGTAACAAACTTGGTACAAACTTCCTAAGTCCACGCCAAAACAGTAACAAACTTGATAAAAACTTCCTAAGACGACGCCAAAACAGTAACAAACTTGGTACAAACTTCCTACAACTACCCGAATACCAACAGAGTTGCAACAGAGTGTCAAATACAAACTTTGTAGAAACTTCTTAAAACTACCCAAAAACACTTGCAAACTTGGTACAAACTTCCTAAGTCCACGCCAAAACAGCACCAAACTTGGTACAAACTTCCTAAGTCCACGCCAAAACAGTAACAAACTTGGTACAAACTTCCTAAGTCCACGCCAAAACAGCACCAAACTTGGTACAAACTTCCTAAGTTCACGCCAAAACAGTAACAAACTTGGTACAAACTTCCTACAACTACCCGAATTCCAACAGAGTTGCAACAGAGTGTCAAATACAAACTTTGTAGAAACTTCTTAAAACTACCCAAAAACACTTGCAAACTTGGTACAAACTTCCTAAGTCCACGCCAAAACAGCACCAAACTTGGTACAAACTTCCTAAGTCCACGCCAAAACAGCACCAAACTTGGTACAAACTTCCTAAGTCCACGCCAAAACAGTAACAAACTTGGTACAAACTTCCTAAGTCCACGCCAAAACAGTAACAAACTTGGTAAAAACTTCCTAAGACGACGCCAAAACAGTAACAAACTTGGTACAAACTTCCTACAACTACCCGAATTCCAACAGAGTTGCAACAGAGTGTCAAATACAAACTTTGTAGAAACTTCTTAAAACTACCCAAAAACACTTGCAAACTTGGTACAAACTTCCTAAGTCCACGCCAAAACAGCACCAAACTTGGTACAAACTTCCTAAGTCCACGCCAAAACAGCACCAAACTTGGTACAAACTTCCTAAGTCCACGCCAAAACAGTAACAAACTTGGTACAAACTTCCTAAGTCCACGCCAAAACAGTAACAAACTTGATAAAAACTTCCTAAGACGACGCCAAAACAGTAACAAACTTGGTACAAACTTCCTACAACTACCCGAATACCAACAGAGTTGCAACAGAGTGTCAAATACAAACTTTGTAGAAACTTCTTAAAACTACCCAAAAACACTTGCAAACTTGGTACAAACTTCCTAAGTCCACGCCAAAACAGCACCAAACTTGGTACAAACTTCCTAAGTCCACGCCAAAACAGCACCAAACTTGGTACAAACTTCCTAAGTCCACGCCAAAACAGTAACAAACTTGGTACAAACTTCCTAAGTCCACGCCAAAACAGTAACAAACTTGGTACAAACTTCCTAAGTCCACGCCAAAACAGTAACAAACTTGGTAAAAACTTCCTAAGACGACGCCAAAACAGTAACAAACTTGGTACAAACTTCCTACAACTACCCGAATTCCAACAGAGTTGCAACAGAGTGTCAAATACAAACTTTGTAGAAACTTCTTAAAACTACCCAAAAACACTTGCAAACTTGGTACAAACTTCCTAAGTCCACGCCAAAACAGCACCAAACTTGGTACAAACTTCCTAAATCCACGCCAAAACAGCACCAAACTTGGAACAAACTTCCTAAGTCCACGCCAAAACAGTAACAAACTTGGTACAAACTTCCTAAGTCCTTGCCAAAACAGCACCAAACTTGGTACAAACTTCCTAAGTCCACGCCAAAACAGTAACAAACTTGGTACAAACTTCCTAAGTCCACGCCAAAACAGTAACAAACTTGGTACAAACTTCCTAAGTCCACGCCAAAACAGTAACAAACTTGGTACAAACTTCCTACAACTACCCGAATTCCAACAGAGTTGCAACAGAGTGTCAAATTCAAACTTTGTAGAAACTTCTTAAAACTACCCAAAAACACTTGCAAACTTGGTACAAACTTCCTAAGTCCACGCCAAAACAGTAACAAACTTGGTACAAACTTCCTAAGTCCACGCCAAAACAGTAACAAACTTGGTACAAACTTCCTACAACTACCCGAATTCCAACAGAGTTGCAACAGAGTGTCAAATACAAACTTTGTAGAAACTTATTAAAACTACCCAAAAACACTTGCAAACTTGGTACAAACTTCCTAAGTCCACGCCAAAACAGCACCAAACTTGGTACAAACTTCCTAAGACCACGCCAAAACAGTAACAAACTTGGTACAAACTTCCTACAACTACCCGAATTCCAACAGAGTTGCAACAGAGTGTCAAATACAAACTTTGTAGAAACTTCTTAAAACTACCCAAAAACACTTGCAAACTTGGTACAAACTTCCTAAGTCCACGCCAAAACAGCACCAAACTTGGTACAAACTTCCTAAGTCCACGCCAAAACAGCACCAAACTTGATACAAACTTCCTAAGTCCACGCCAAAACAGCACCAAACTTGATACAAACTTCCTAAGTCCACGCCAAAACAGCACCAAACTTGGTACAAACTTCCTAAGTCCACGCCAAAACAGTAACAAACTTGGTACAAACTTCCTAAGTCCACGCCAAAACAGCACCAAACTTGGTGCAAACTTCCTAAGTCCACGCCAAAACAGTAACAAACTTGGTGCAAAGTTCCTAAGTCCACGCCAAAACAGCACCAAACTTGATACAAACTTTCTAAGTCCACGCCAAAACAGCACCAAACTTGATACAAACTTTCTAAGTCCACGCCAAAACAGCACCAAACTTGATACAAACTTCCTAAGTCCACGCCAAAACAGTAACAAACTTGGTACAAACTTCCTAAGTCCACGCCAAAACAGCACCAAACTTGGTACAAACTTCCTAAGTCCACGCCAAAACAGTAACAAACTTGGTACAAACTTCCTAAGTCCACGCCAAAACAGCACCAAACTTGGTACAAACTTCCTAAGTCCACGCCAAAACAGTAACAAACTTGATACAAACTTCCTAAGTCCACGCCAAAACAGTAACAATCTTGGTGCAAAGTTCCTAAGTCCACGCCAAAACAGAAACAAACTAGGTACAAACTTCCTAAGTCCACGCCAAAACAGCACCAAACTTGGTACAAACTTCCTAAGTCCACGCCAAAACAGTAACAAACTTGGTACAAACTTCCTAAGTCCACGCCAAAACAGAAACAAACTAGGTACAAACTTCCTAAGTCCACGCCAAAACAGCACCAAACTTGATACAAACTTCCTAAGTCCACGCCAAAACAGTAACAAACTTGGTACAAACTTCCTAAGTCCACGCCAAAACAGTAACAAACTTGGTACATACTTCCTAAGTCCACGCCAAAACAGTAACAAACTTGGTACAAACTTCCTAAGTCCACGCCAAAACAGCACCAAACTAGGTACAAACTTCCTAAGTCCACGCCAAAACAGCACCAAACTTGATACAAACTTTCTAAGTCCACGCCAAAACAGCACCAAACTTGGTACAAACTTCGTAAGTCCGCGCCAAAACAGCACCAAACTTGGTACAAACTTCGTAAGTCCACGCCAAAACAGCACCAAACTTGGTACAAACTTCCTAAGTCCACGCCAAAACAGTAACAAACTTGGTACAAACTTCCTAAGTCCACGCCAAAACAGCACCAAACTTGGTACAAACTTCCTAAGTCCACGCCAAAACAGTAACAAACTTGATACAAACTTCCTAAGTCCACGCCAAAACAGTAACAATCTTGGTGCAAAGTTCCTAAGTCCACGCCAAAACAGCACCAAACTTGGTACAAACTTCGTAAGTCCGCGCCAAAACAGAAACAAACTTGGTACAAACTTCCTAAGTCCACGCCAAAACAGTAACAAACTTGGTACAAACTTCCTAAGTCCACGCCAAAACAGCACCAAACTTGATACAAACTTTCTAAGTCCACGCCAAAACAGCACCAAACTTTATACAAACTTCCTAAGTCCACGCCAAAACAGTAACAAACTTGGTACAAACTTCCTAAGTCCTCGAAAAAACAGTAACAAACTTGGTACAAACTTCCTAAGTCCACGCCAAAACAGTAACAAACTTGGTACAAACTTCCTAAGTCCACGCCAAAACAGCACCAAACTTGGTACAAACTTCCTAAGTCCACGCCAAAACAGTAACAAACTTGGTACAAACTTCCTAAGTCCACGCCAAAACAGTAACAAACTTGGTGCAAAGGTCCTAAGTCCACGCCAAAACAGTAACAAACTTGGTACAAACTTCCTAAGTCCACGCCAAAACAGTAACAAACTTGATACAAACTTTCTAAGTCCACGCCAAAACAGCACCAAACTTGATACAAACTTTCTAAGTCCACGCCAAAACAGAAACAAACTAGGTACAAACTTCCTAAGTCCACGCCAAAACAGCACCAAACTTTATACAAACTTCCTAAGTCCACGCCAAAACAGTAACAAACTTGGTGCAAAGTTCCTAAGTCCACGCCAAAACAGTAACAAACTTGGTACAAACTTCCTAAGTCCACGCCAAAACAGTAACAAACTTGATACAAACTTTCTAAGTCCACGCCAAAACAGCACCAAACTTGATACAAACTTTCTAAGTCCACGCCAAAACAGAAACAAACTAGGTACAAACTTCCTAAGTCCACGCCAAAACAGTAACAAACTTGGTACAAACTTCCTAAGTCCACGCCAAAACAGTAACAAACTTGGTGCAAAGGTCCTAAGTCCACGCCAAAACAGTAACAAACTTGGTACAAACTTCCTAAGTCCACGCCAAAACAGTAACAAACTTGGTACAAACTTCCTAAGTCCACGCCAAAACAGTACCAAACTTGGTGCAAAGGTCCTAAGTCCACGCCAAAACAGTAACAAACTTGGAACAAACTTCCTAAGTCCACGCCAAAACAGTAACAAACTTGATACAAACTTTCTAAGTCCACGCCAAAACAGCACCAAACTTGATACAAACTTTCTAAGTCCACGCCAAAACAGAAACAAACTAGGTACAAACTTCCTAAGTCCACGCCAAAACAGCACCAAACTTTATACAAACTTCCTAAGTCCACGCCAAAACAGTAACAAACTTGGTGCAAAGTTCCTAAGTCCACGCCAAAACAGTAACAAACTTGGTACAAACTTCCTAAGTCCAAGCCAAAACAGCACCAAACTTGGTACAAACTTCCTAAGTCCACGCCAAAACAGTAACAAACTTGGTAAAAACTTCCTAAGTCCACGCCAAAACAGCACCAAACTTGGTACAAACTTCCTAAGTCCACGCCAAAACAGAAACAAACTTGGTACAAACTTCCTAAGTCCACGCCAAAACAGAAACAAACTAGGTACAAACTTCCTAAGTCCACGCCAAAACAGCACCAAACTTGATACAAACTTTCTAAGTCCACGCCAAAACAGCACCAAACTTGATACAAACTTTCTAAGCCCACGCCAAAACAGCACCAAACTTGATACAAACTTCCTAAGTCCACGCCAAAACAGTAACAAACTTGGTACAAACTTCCTAAGTCCACGCCAAAACAGCACCAAACTTGGTACAAACTTCCTAAGTCCACGCCAAAACAGTAACAAACTTGGTACAAACTTCCTAAGTCCACGCCAAAACAGCACCAAACTTGGTACAAACTTCCTAAGTCCACGCCAAAACAGAAACAAACTTGGTACAAACTTCCTAAGTCCACGCCAAAACAGAAACAAACTAGGTACAAACTTCCTAAGTCCACGCCAAAACAGCACCAAACTTTATACAAACTTCCTAAGTCCACGCCAAAACAGTAACAAACTTGGTGCAAAGGTCCTAAGTCCACGCCAAAACAGTAACAAACTTGGAACAAACTTCCTAAGTCCACGCCAAAACAGTAACAAACTTGATACAAACTTTCTAAGTCCACGCCAAAACAGCACCAAACTTGATACAAACTTTCTAAGTCCACGCCAAAACAGAAACAAACTAGGTACAAACTTCCTAAGTCCACGCCAAAACAGCACCAAACTTTATACAAACTTCCTAAGTCCACGCCAAAACAGTAACAAACTTGGTGCAAACTTCCTAAGTCCACGCCAAAACAGTAACAAACTTGGTACAAACTTCCTAAGTCCAAGCCAAAACAGCACCAAACTTGGTACAAACTTCCTAAGTCCACGCCAAAACAGTAACAAACTTGGTAAAAACTTCCTAAGTCCACGCCAAAACAGCACCAAACTTGGTACAAACTTCCTAAGTCCACGCCAAAACAGAAACAAACTTGGTACAAACTTCCTAAGTCCACGCCAAAACAGAAACAAACTAGGTACAAACTTCCTAAGTCCACGCCAAAACAGCACCAAACTTGATACAAACTTTCTAAGTCCACGCCAAAACAGCACCAAACTTGATACAAACTTTCTAAGTGCACGCCAAAACAGCACCAAACTTGATACAAACTTCCTAAGTCCACGCCAAAACAGTAACAAACTTGGTACAAACTTCCTAAGTCCACGCCAAAACAGCACCAAACTTGGTACAAACTTCCTAAGTCCACGCCAAAACAGTAACAAACTTGGTAAAAACTTCCTAAGTCCACGCCAAAACAGCACCAAACTTGGTACAAACTTCCTAAGTCCACGCCAAAACAGTAACAAACTTGGTACAAACTTCCTAAGTCCACGCCAAAACAGAAACAAACTAGGTACAAACTTCCTAAGTCCACGCCAAAACAGCACCAAACTTGATACAAACTTTCTAAGTCCACGCCAAAACAGCACCAAACTTGATACAAACTTCCTAAGTCCACGCCAAAACAGCATCAAACTTGATACAAACTTCCTAAGTCCACGCCAAAACAGTAACAAACTTGGTACAAACTTCCTAAGTCCACGCCAAAACAGCACCAAACTTGGTACAAACTTCCTAAGTCCACGCCAAAACAGTAACAAACTTGGTACAAACTTCCTAAGTCCACGCCAAAACAGCACCAAACTTGGTACAAACTTCCTAAGTCCACGCCAAAACAGAAACAAACTTGGTACAAACTTCCTAAGTCCACGCCAAAACAGAAACAAACTAGGTACAAACTTCCTAAGTCCACGCCAAAACAGCACCAAACTTGAAACAAAATTTCTAAGTCCACGCCAAAACAGCACCAAACTTGATACAAACTTTCTAAGTGCACGCCAAAACAGCACCAAACTTGATACAAACTTCCTAAGTCCACGCCAAAACAGTAACAAACTTGGTACAAACTTCCTAAGTCCACGCCAAAACAGCACCAAACTTGATACAAACTTTCTAAGTCCACGCCAAAACAGCACCAAACTTGATACAAACTTCCTAAGTCCACGCCAAAACAGTAACAAACGTGGTACAAACTTCCTAAGTCCACGCCAAAACAGCACCAAACTTGATACAAACTTCCTAAGTCCACGCCAAAACAGCACCAAACTTGGTACAAACTTCCTAAGTCCACGCCAAAACAGTAACAAACTTGGTACAAACTTCCTAAGTCCACGCCAAAACAGCACCAAACTTGGTGCAAACTTCCTAAGTCCACGCCAAAACAGTAACAAACTTGGTGCAAAGTTCCTAAGTCCACGCCAAAACAGCACCAAACTTGATACAAACTTTCTAAGTCCACGCCAAAACAGCACCAAACTTGATACAAACTTTCTAAGTCCACGCCAAAACAGCACCAAACTTGATACAAACTTCCTAAGTCCACGCCAAAACAGTAACAAACTTGGTACAAACTTCCTAAGTCCACGCCAAAACAGCACCAAACTAGGTACAAACTTCCTAAGTCCACGCCAAAACAGCACCAAACTTGATACAAACTTTCTAAGTCCACGCCAAAACAGCACCAAACTTGGTACAAACTTCGTTAGTCCGCGCCAAAACAGCACCAAACTTGGTACAAACTTCGTAAGTCCGCGCCAAAACAGCACCAAACTTGGTACAAACTTCCTAAGTCCACGCCAAAACAGTAACAAACTTGGTACAAACTTCCTAAGTCCACGCCAAAACAGCACCAAACTTGGTACAAACTTCCTAAGTACACGCCAAAACAGTAACAAACTTGGTACAAACTTCCTAAGTCCACGCCAAAACAGAAACAAACTAGGTACAAACTTCCTAAGTCCACGCCAAAACAGCACCAAACTTGATACAAACTTCCTAAGTCCACGCCAAAACAGTAACAATCTTGGTACAAACTTCCTAAGTCCACGCCAAAACAGCACCAAACTTGGTACAAACTTCCTAAGTCCACGCCAAAACAGTTACAAACTTGGTACAAACTTCCTAAGTCCACGCCAAAACAGTAACAAACTTGGTACAAACTTCATAAGACCACGCCAAAACAGCACCAAACTTGATACAAACTTCCTAAGTCCACGCCAAAACAGTAACAAACTTGGTACAAACTTCCTAAGTCCACGCCAAAACAGCACCAAACTTGGTACAAACTTCGTAAGTCCGCGCCAAAACAGCACCAAACTTGGTACAAACTTCCTAAGTCCACGCCAAAACAGTAACAAACTTGGTACAACCTTCCTAAGTCCACGCCAAAACAGTAACAAACTTGATTCAAACTTCCTAAGTCCACGCCAAAACAGTAACAAACTTGGTACAAACTTCCTAAGTCCACGCCAAAACAGCACCAAACTTGGTACAAACTTCCTAAGTCCACGCCAAAACAGCACCAAACTTGATACAAACTTCCTAAGTCCACGCCAAAACAGTAACAAACTTGGTACAAACTTCCTAAGTTCACGCCAAAACAGCACCAAACTTGGTACAAACTTCCTAAGTCCACGCCAAAACAGCACCAAACTTGGTACAAACTTCCTAAGTCCACGCCAAAACAGTAACAAACTTGGTACAAACTTCCTAAGTCCACGCCAAAACAGCACCAAACTTGGTACAAACTTCCTAAGTCCACGCCAAAACAGCACCAAACTTGGTACAAACTTCGTAAGTCCGCGCCAAAACAGCACCAAACTTGGTACAAACTTCCTAAGTCCACGCCAAAACAGTAACAAACTTGGTACAAACTTCCTAAGTCCACGCCAAAACAGCACCAAACTTGGTACAAACTTCCTAAGTCCACGCCAAAACAGCACCAAACTTGGTACAAACTTCCTTAGTCCACGCCAAAACAGCACCAAACTTGATACAAACTTCCTAAGTCCACGCCAAAACAGTAACAAACTTGGTACAAACTTCCTAAGTCCACGCCAAAACAGCACCAAACTTGGTACAAACTTCCTAAGTCCACGCCAAAACAGTAACAAACTTGGTGCAAAGTTCCTAAGTCCACGCCAAAACAGTAACAAACTTGGTACAAACTTCCTAAGTCCACGCCAAAACAGCACCAAACTTGGTACAAACTTCCTAAGTCCACGCCAAAACAGTAACAAACTTGGTACAAACTTCCTAAGTCCACGCCAAAACAGTAACAAACTTGGTACAAACTTCATAAGACCACGCCAAAACAGCACCAAACTTGATACAAACTTCCTAAGTCCACGCCAAAACAGTAACAAACTTGGTACAAACTTCCTAAGTCCACGCCAAAACAGCACCAAACTTGGTACAAACTTCGTAAGTCCGCGCCAAAACAGCACCAAACTTGGTACAAACTTCCTAAGTCCACGCCAAAACAGTAACAAACTTGGTACAAACTTCCTAAGTCCACGCCAAAACAGTAACAAACTTGGTACAAACTTCCTAAGTCCACGCCAAAACAGTAACAAACTTGGTACAAACTTCCTAAGTCCACGCCAAAACAGCACCAAACTTGGTACAAACTTCGTAAGTCCACGCCAAAACAGTAACAAACTTGGTACAAACTTCCTAAGTCCACGCCAAAACAGTAACAAACTTGGTACAAACTTCCTAAGTCCACGCCAAAACAGCACCAAACTTGGTACAAACTTCCTAAGTCCACGCCAAAACAGTAACAAACTTGGTACAAACTTCCTAAGTCCACGCCAAAACAGTAACAAACTTGGTACAAACTTCCTAAGTCCACGCCAAAACAGAATCAAACTAGGTACAAACTTCCTAAGTCCACGCCAAAACAGTAACAAACTTGGTACAAACTTCCTAAGTCCACGCCAAAACAGTAACAAACTTGGTACAAACTTCCTAAGTCCACGCCAAAACAGCACCAAACTTGGTACAAACTTCCTAAGTCCACGCCAAAACAGCACCAAACTTGGTACAAACTTCCTAAGTCCACGCCAAAACAGCACCAAACTAGGTACAAACTTCCTAAGTCCACGCCAAAACAGCACCAAACTTGATACAAACTTTCTTAGTCCACGCCAAAACAGTAACAAACTTGGTACAAACTTCCTAAGTCCACGCCAAAACAGTAACAAACTTGGTACAAACTTCCTAAGTCCACGGCAAAACAGCACCGAACTTGGTACAAACTTCCTTAGTCCACGCCAAAACAGTAACAAACTTGGTACAAACTTCCTAAGTCCACGCCAAAACAGCACCAAACTTGGTACAAACTTCCTAAGTCCACGCCAAAACAGCACCAAACTTGATACAAACTTTCTAAGTCCACGCCAAAACAGCACCAAACTTGATACAAACTTCCTAAGTCCACGCCAAAACAGTAACAAACTTGGTACAAACTTCCTAAGTCCACGCCAAAACAGCACCGAACTTGGTACAAACTTCCTAAGTCCACGCCAAAACAGTAACAAACTTGGTACAAACTTCCTAAGTCCACGCCAAAACAGTAACAAACTTGGTACAAACTTCCTAAGACCACGCCAAAACAGCACCAAACTTGATACAAACTTCCTAAGTCCACGCCAAAACATCACCAAACTTGGTACAAACTTCGTAAGTCCGCGCCAAAACAGCACCAAACTTGGTACAAACTTCCTAAGTCCACGCCAAAACAGTAACAAAATTGGTACAAACTTCCTAAGTCCACGCCAAAACAGCACCAAACTTGATACAAACTTCCTAAGTCCACGCCAAAACAGCACCAAACTTGGTACAAACTTCCTAAGTCCACGCCAAAACAGTAACAAACTTGGTATAAACTTCCTAAGTCCACGCCAAAACAGCACCAAACTTGGTACAAACTTCCTAAGTCCACGCCAAAACAGAAACAAACTAAGTACAAACTTCCTAAGTCCACGCCAAAACAGTAACAAACTTGGTACAAACTTCCTAAGTCCACGCAAAAACAGCACCAAACTTGATACAAACTTCCTAAGTCCACGCCAAAACATCACCAAACTTGGTACAAACTTCGTAAGTCCACGCCAAAACATCACCAAACTTGGTACAAACTTCCTAAGTCCACGCCAAAACAGTAACATACTTGGTGCAAACTTCCTAAGTCCACGCCAAAACAGTAACAAACTTGGTACAAACTTCCAAAGTCCACGCCAAAACAGCACCAAACTTGGTACAAACTTCCTAAGTCCACGCCAAAACAGTAAAAAACTTGGTACAAACTTCCTAAGTCCACGCCAAAACAGCACCAAACTTGGTACAAACTTCCTAAGTCCACGCCAAAACAGCACCAAACTTGATACAAACTTCCTAAGTCCACGCCAAAACAGTAACAAACTTGGTACAAACTTCCTAAGTCCACGCCAAAACAGCACCAAACTTGATACAAACTTCCTAAGTCCACGCCAAAACAGCACCAAACTTGGTACAAACTTCCTAAGTCCACGCCAAAACATCACCAAACTTGGTACAAACTTCCTAAGTCCACGCCAAAACAGCACCAAACTTGGTACAAACTTCCTAAGTCCACGCCAAAACAGTAACAAACTTGGTACAAACTTCCTAAGTCCACGCCAAAACAGTAACAAACTTGGTACAAACTTCCTAAGTCCACGCCAAAACAGCACCAAACTTGGTACAAACTTCCTAAGTCCACGCCAAAACAGTAACAAACTTGGTGCAAAGTTCCTAAGTCCACGCCAAAACAGTAACAAACTTGGTGCAAAGTTCCTAAGTCCACGCCAAAACAGTAACAAACTTGGTACAAACTTGCTAAGTCCACGCCAAAACAGTAACAAACTTGGTACAAACTTCCTAAGTCCACGCCAAAACAGCACCAAACTTGGTACAAACTTCCTAAGTCCACGCCAAAACAGAAACAAACTAGGTACAAACTTCCTAAGTCCACGCCAAAACAGCACCAAACTTGGTACAAACTTCCTAAGTCCATGCCAAAACAGTAACAAACTTGGTGCAAAGTTCCTAAGTCCACGCCAAAACAGTAACAAACTTGGTACAAACTTCCTAAGTCCACGCCAAAACAGCACCAAACTTGATACAAACTTCGTAAGTCCGCGCCAAAACAGCACCAAACTTGGTACAAACTTCCTACGTCCACGCCAAAACAGTAACAAACTTGATACAAACTTCCTAAATCCACGCCAAAACAGTAACAAACTTGGTGCAAAGTTCCTAAGTCCACGCCAAAACAGTAACAAACTTGCTGCAAAGTTCCTAAGTCCACGCCAAAACAGTAACAAACTTGGTACAAACTTCCTAAGTCCACGCCAAAACAGCACCAAACTTGGTACAAACTTCCTAAGTCCATGCCAAAACAGTAACAAACTTGGTGCAAAGTTCCTAAGTCCACGCCAAAACAGTAACAAACTTGGTACAAACTTCCTAAGTCCACGCCAAAACAGTAACAAACTTGGTACAAACTTCCTAAGTCCACGCCAAAACAGCACCAAACTTGGTACAAACTTCGTAAGTCCGCGCCAAAACAGCACCAAACTTGGTACAAACTTCCTAAGTCCACGCCAAAACAGTAACAAACTTGGTACAAACTTCCTAAGTCCACGCCAAAACAGTAACAAACTTGGTACAAACTTCCTAAGTCCACGCCAAAACAGTAACAAACTTGGTACAAACTTCCTAAGTCCACGCCAAAACAGCACCAAACTTGATACAAACTTCCTAAGTCCACGCCAAAACAGTAACAAACTTGGTGCAAAGTTCCTAAGTCCACGCCAAAACAGTAACAAACTAGGTACAAACTTCCTAAGTCCACGCCAAAACAGCACCAAACTTGATACAAACTTCCTAAGTCCACGCCAAAACAGTAACACACTTGGTACAAACTTCCTAAGTCCACGCCAAAACAGCACCAAACTTGGTACAAACTTCGTAAGTCCGCGCCAAAACAGCACCAAACTTGGAACAAACTTCCTAAGTCCACGCCAAAACAGCACCAAACTTGATACAAACTTTCTAAGTCCACGCCAAAACAGCACCAAACTTGATACAAACTTCCTAAGTCCACGCCAAAACAGCACCAAACTTGGTACAAACTTCCTAAGTCCACGCCAAAACAGTAACAAACTTGGTGCAAAGTTCCTAAGTCCACGCCAAAATAGCACCAAACTTGGTACAAACTTCGTAAGTCCGCGCCAAAACAGCACCAAACTTGGTACAAACTTCCTACGTCCACGCCAAAACAGTAACAAACTTGGTACAAACTTCCTAAGTCCACGCAAAAACAGTAACAAACTTGGTACAAACTTCCTAAGTCCACGCCAAAACAGTAACAAACTTGGTACAAACTTCCTAAGTCCACGCCAAAACAGCACCAAACTTGATACAAACTTCCTAAGTCCACGCCAAAACAGTAACAAACTTGGTGCAAAGTTCCTAAGTCCACGCCAAAACAGTAACAAACTAGGTACAAACTTCCTAAGTCCACGCCAAAACAGCACCAAACTTGATACAAACTTCCTAAGTCCACGCCAAAACAGTAACACACTTGGTACAAACTTCCTAAGTCCACGCCAAAACAGCACCAAACTTGGTACAAACTTCGTAAGTCCGCGCCAAAACAGCACCAAACTTGGTACAAACTTCCTAAGTCCACGCCAAAACAGCACCAAACTTGGTACAAACTTCCTAAGTCCATGCCAAAACAGTAACAAACTTGGTGCAAAGTTCCTAAGTCCACGCCAAAACAGTAACAAACTTGGTACAAACTTCCTAAGTCCACGCCAAAACAGTAACAAACTTGGTACAAACTTCCTAAGTCCACGCCAAAACAGCACCAAACTTGGTACAAACTTCCTAAGTCCACGCCAAAACAGTAACAAACTTGATACAAACTTCCTAAGTCCACGCCAAAACAGCACCAAACTTGGTACAAACTTCCTAAGTCCACGCCAAAACAGTAACAAACTTGGTGCAAAGTTCCTAAGTCCACGCCAAAACAGTAACAAACTTGGTGCAAAGTTCCTAAGTCCACGCCAAAACAGTAACAAACTTGGTACAAACTTCCTAAGTCCACGCCAAAACAGTAACAAACTTGGTACAAACTTCCTAAGTCCACGCCAAAACAGCACCAAACTTGGTACAAACTTCGTAAGTCCGCGCCAAAACAGCACCAAACTTGGTACAAACTTCCTACGTCCACGCCAAAACAGTAACAAACTTGGTACAAACTTCCTAAATCCACGCCAAAACAGTAACAAACTTGGTGCAAAGTTCCTAAGTCCACGCCAAAACAGTAACAAACTTGCTGCAAAGTTCCTAAATCCACGCCAAAACAGTAACAAACTTGGTGCAAAGTTCCTAAGTCCACGCCAAAACAGTAACAAACTTGGTACAAACTTCCTAAGTCCACGCCAAAACAGTAACAAACTTGGTACAAACTTCCTAAGTCCACGCCAAAACAGCACCAAACTTGATACAAACTTCCTAAGTCCACGCCAAAACAGTAACAAACTTGGTGCAAAGTTCCTAAGTCCACGCCAAAACAGTAACAAACTTGGTACAAACTTCCTAAGTCCACGCCAAAACAGCACCAAACTTGGTACAAACTTCCTAAGTCCACGCCAAAACAGTAACAAACTTGATACAAACTTCCTAAATCCACGCCAAAACAGTAACAAACTTGGTACAAACTTCCTAAGTCCACGCCAAAACAGCACCAAACTTGGTACAAACTTCCTAAGTCCACGCCAAAACAGTAACAAACTTGGTACAAACTTCCTAAGTCCACGCCAAAACAGCACCAAACTTGGTACAAACTTCCTAAGTCCACGCCAAAACAGTAACAAACTTGATACAAACTTCCTAAATCCACGCCAAAACAGTAACAAACTTGGTACAAACTTCCTAAGTCCACGCCAAAACAGCACCAAACTTGGTACAAACTTCCTAAGTCCACGCCAAAACAGTAACAAACTTGGTACAAACTTCCTAAGTCCACGCCAAAACAGCACCAAACTTGGTACAAACTTCCTAAGTCCACGCCAAAACAGTAACAAACTTGGTACAAACTTCGTAAGTCCGCGCCAAAACAGCACCAAACTTGGAACAAACTTCCTAAGTCCATGCCAAAACAGTAACAAACTTGGTACAAACTTCCTAAATCCACGCCAAAACAGTAACACACTTGGTACAAACTTCCTAAGTCCACGCCAAAACAGTAACAAACTTGGTACAAACTTCCTAAGTCCACGCCAAAACAGCACCAAACTTGGTACAAACTTCCTAAGTCCACGCCAAAACAGTAACAAACTTGATACAAACTTCCTAAATCCACGCCAAAACAGTAACAAACTTGGTACAAACTTCCTAAGTCCACGCCAAAACAGCACCAAACTTGGTACAAACTTCCTAAGTCCACGCCAAAACAGTAACAAACTTGGTACAAACTTCCTAAGTCCACGCCAAAACAGCACCAAACTTGGTACAAACTTCCTAAGTCCACGCCAAAACAGTAACAAACTTGGTACAAACTTCGTAAGTCCGCGCCAAAACAGCACCAAACTTGGAACAAACTTCCTAAGTCCATGCCAAAACAGTAACAAACTTGGTACAAACTTCCTAAATCCACGCCAAAACAGTAACACACTTGGTACAAACTTCCTAAGTCCACGCCAAAACAGCACCAAACTTGGTACAAACTTCCTAAGTCCACGCCAAAACAGTAACAAACTTGGTACAAACTTCCTAAATCCACGCCAAAACAGTAACAAACTTGGTACAAACTTCCTAAGTCCACGCCAAAACAGCACCAAACTTGGTACAAACTTCGTAAGTCCGCGCCAAAACAGCACCAAACTTGGAACAAACTTCCTAAGTCCATGCCAAAACAGTAACAAACTTGGTGCAAAGTTCCTAAGTCCACGCCAAAACAGTAACAAACTTGGTACAAACTTCCTAAGTCCACGCCAAAACAGTAACAAACTTGGTACAAACTTCCTAAGTCCACGCCAAAACAGCACCAAACTTGGTACAAACTTCCTAAGTCCACGCCAAAACAGTAACAAACTTGGTACAAACTTCGTAAGTCCGCGCCAAAACAGCACCAAACTTGGAACAAACTTCCTAAGTCCACGCCAAAACAGCACCAAACTTGGTACAAACTTCCTAAGTCCACGCCAAAACAGTAACACACTTGGTACAAACTTCCTAAGTCCACGCCAAAACAGCACCAAACTTGGTACAAACTTCCTAAGTCCACGCCAAAACAGTAACAAACTTGGTACAAACTTCCTAAATCCACGCCAAAACAGTAACAAACTTGGTACAAACTTCCTAAGTCCACGCCAAAACAGCACCAAACTTGGTACAAACTTCGTAAGTCCGCGCCAAAACAGCACCAAACTTGGAACAAACTTCCTAAGTCCATGCCAAAACAGTAACAAACTTGGTGCAAAGTTCCTAAGTCCACGCCAAAACAGTAACAAACTTGGTACAAACTTCCTAAGTCCACGCCAAAACAGTAACAAACTTGGTACAAACTTCCTAAGTCCACGCCAAAACAGCACCAAACTTGGTACAAACTTCCTAAGTCCACGCCAAAACAGTAACAAACTTGATACAAACTTCCTAAGTCCACGCCAAAACAGCACCAAACTTGGTACAAACTTCCTAAGTCCACGCCAAAACAGTAACAAACTTGGTGCAAAGTTCCTAAGTCCACGCCAAAACAGTAACAAACTTGGTGCAAAGTTCCTAAGTCCACGCCAAAACAGTAACAAACTTGGTACAAACTTCCTAAGTCCACGCCAAAACAGCACCAAACTTGGTACAAACTTCCTAAGTCCACGCCAAAACAGTAACAAACTTGATACAAACTTCCTAAGTCCACGCCAAAACAGCACCAAACTTGGTACAAACTTCCTAAGTCCACGCCAAAACAGTAACAAACTTGGTGCAAAGTTCCTAAGTCCACGCCAAAACAGTAACAAACTTGGTACAAACTTCCTAAGTCCACGCCAAAACAGTAACAAACTTGGTACAAACTTCCTAAGTCCACGCCAAAACAGCACCAAACTTGGTACAAACTTCCTAAGTCCACGCCAAAACAGTAACAAACTTGGTACAAACTTCGTAAGTCCGCGCCAAAACAGCACCAAACTTGGAACAAACTTCCTAAGTCCACGCCAAAACAGCACCAAACTTGGTACAAACTTCCTAAGTCCACGCCAAAACAGTAACACACTTGGTACAAACTTCCTAAGTCCACGCCAAAACAGCACCAAACTTGGTACAAACTTCCTAAGTCCACGCCAAAACAGTAACAAACTTGGTACAAACTTCCTAAATCCACGCCAAAACAGTAACAAACTTGGTACAAACTTCCTAAGTCCACGCCAAAACAGCACCAAACTTGGTACAAACTTCGTAAGTCCGCGCCAAAACAGCACCAAACTTGGAACAAACTTCCTAAGTCCATGCCAAAACAGTAACAAACTTGGTGCAAAGTTCCTAAGTCCACGCCAAAACAGTAACAAACTTGGTACAAACTTCCTAAGTCCACGCCAAAACAGTAACAAACTTGGTACAAACTTCCTAAGTCCACGCCAAAACAGCACCAAACTTGGTACAAACTTCCTAAGTCCACGCCAAAACAGTAACAAACTTGATACAAACTTCCTAAGTCCACGCCAAAACAGCACCAAACTTGGTACAAACTTCCTAAGTCCACGCCAAAACAGTAACAAACTTGGTGCAAAGTTCCTAAGTCCACGCCAAAACAGTAACAAACTTGGTGCAAAGTTCCTAAGTCCACGCCAAAACAGTAACAAACTTGGTACAAACTTCCTAAGTCCACGCCAAAACAGTAACAAACTTGGTACAAACTTCCTAAGTCCAAGCCAAAACAGCACCAAACTTGGTACAAACTTCGTAAGTCCGCGCCAAAACAGCACCAAACTTGGTACAAACTTCCTAAGTCCACGCCAAAACAGTAACAAACTTGGTGCAAAGTTCCTAAGTCCACGCCAAAACAGTAACAAACTTGGTGCAAAGTTCCTAAGTCCACGCCAAAACAGTAACAAACTTGGTACAAACTTCCTAAGTCCACGCCAAAACAGTAACAAACTTGGTACAAACTTCCTAAGTCCACGCCAAAACAGTAACAAACTTGGTACAAACTTCCTAAGTCCACGCCAAAACAGTAACAAACTTGGTACAAACTTCCTAAATCCACGCCAAAACAGTAACAAACTTGGTGCAAAGTTCCTAAGTCCACGCCAAAACAGTAACAAACTTGGTACAAAGTTCCTAAGTCCACGCCAAAACAGTAACAAACTTGCTGCAAAGTTCCTAAGTCCACGCCAAAACAGAAACAAACTTGGTACAAACTTCCTAAGTCCACGCCAAAACAGTAACAAACTTGGTACAAACTTCCTAAGTCCACGCCAAAACAGCACCAAACTTGATACAAACTTCCTAAGTCCACGCCAAAACAGTAACAAACTTGGTGCAAAGTTCCTAAGTCCACGCCAAAACAGTAACAAACTTGGTACAAACTTCCTAAGTCCACGCCAAAACAGTAACAAACTTGGTACAAACTTCCTAAGTCCACGCCAAAACAGCACCAAACTTGGTACAAACTTCCTAAGTCCACGCCAAAACAGTAACAAACTTGATACAAACTTCCTAAATCCACGTCAAAACAGTAACAAACTTGGTGCAAAGTTCCTAAGTCCACGCCAAAACAGTAACAAACTTGCTGCAAAGTTCCTAAGTCCACGCCAAAACAGTAACAAACTTGGTACAAACTTCCTAAGTCCACGCCAAAACAGTAACAAACTTGGTACAAACTTCCTAAGTCCACGCCAAAACAGCACCAAACTTGGGACAAACTTCCTAAGTCCACGCCAAAACAGCACCAAACTTGGTACAAACTTCCTAAGTCCACGCCAAAACAGTAACAAACTTGGTGCAAAGTTCCTAAGTCCACGCCAAAACAGTAACAAACTTGCTGCAAAGTTCCTAAGTCCACGCCAAAACAGTAACAAACTTGGTACAAACTTCCTAAGTCCACGCCAAAACAGTAACAAACTAGGTACAAACTTCCTAAGTCCACGCCAAAACAGCACCAAACTTGATACAAACTTCCTAAGTCCACGCCAAAACAGCACCAAACTTGGTACAAACTTCCTAAGTCCACGCCAAAACAGAAACAAACTAGGTTCAAACTTCCTAAGTCCACGCCAAAACAGCACCAAACTTGATACAAACTTCCTAAGTCCACGCCAAAACAGTAACAAACTTGGTACAAACTTCCTAAGTCCACGCCAAAACAGTAACAAACTTGGTACAAACTTCCTAAGTCCACGCCAAAACAGCACCAAACTTGATACAAACTTCCTAAGTTCACGCCAAAACAGCACCAAACTTGGTACAAACTTCCTAAGTCCACGCCAAAACAGTAACAAACTTGGTACAAACTTCCTAAGTCCACGCCAAAACAGCACCAAACTTGATACAAACTTCCTAAGTCCACGCCAAAACAGTAACAAACTTGGTTCAAACTTCCTAAGTCCACGCCAAAACAGTAACAAACTTGGTACAAACTTCCTAAGTCCACGCCAAAACAGTAACAAACTTGGTACAAACTTCCTAAGTCCACGCCAAAACAGCACCAAACTTGGTACAAACTTCCTAAGTCCACGCCAAAACAGCACCAAACTTGGTACAAACTTCGTAAGTCCGCGCCAAAACAGTAACAAACTTGATACAAACTTCCTAAATCCACGCCAAAACAGTAACAAACTTGATACAAACTTCCTAAATCCACGCCAAAACAGTAACAAACTTGGTGCAAAGTTCCTAAGTCCACGCCAAAACAGTAACAAACTTGGTACAAACTTCCTAAGTCCACGCCAAAACAGCACCAAACTTGGTACAAACTTCCTAAGTCCACGCCAAAACAGTAACAAACTTGATACAAACTTCCTAAATCCACGCCAAAACAGTAACAAACTTGGTGCAAAGTTCCTAAGTCCACGCCAAAACAGCACCAAACTTGGTACAAACTTCGTAAGTCCGCGCCAAAACAGCACCAAACTTGGTACAAACTTCCAAAGTCCACGCCAAAACAGTAACAAACTTGGTACAAACTTCCTAAGTCCACGCCAAAACAGTAACAAACTTGATACAAACTTCCTAAATCCACGCCAAAACAGTAACAAACTTGGTACAAACTTCCTAAGTCCACGCCAAAACAGTAACAAACTTGATACAAACTTCCTAAATCCACGCCAAAACAGTAACAAACTTGGTGCAAAGTTCCTAAGTCCACGCCAAAACAGTAACAAACTTGCTGCAAAGTTCCTAAGTCCACGCCAAAACAGAAACAAACTAGGTACAAACTTCCTAAGTCCACGCCAAAACAGCACCAAACTTGATACAAACTTCCTAAGTCCACGCCAAAACAGCACCAAACTTGGTACAAACTTCCTAAGTCCACGCCAAAACAGAAACAAACTAGGTTCAAACTTCCTAAGTCCACGCCAAAACAGCACCAAACTTGATACAAACTTCCTAAGTCCACGCCAAAACAGCACCAAACTTGATACAAACTTCCTAAGTCCACGCCAAAACAGCACCAAACTTGATACAAACTTTCTAAGTCCACGCCAAAACAGTAACAAACTTGGTACAAACTTCCTAAGTCCACGCCAAAACAGCACCAAACTTGGTACAACCTTCGTAAGTCCACGCCAAAACAGTAACAAACTTGATACAAACTTCCTAAATCCACGCCAAAACAGTAACAAACTTGGTGCAAAGTTCCTAAGTCCACGCCAAAACAGTAACAAACTTGCTGCAAAGTTCCTAAGTCCACGCCAAAACAGCACCAAACTTGGTACAAACTTCCTAAGTCCACGCCAAAACAGTAACAAACTAGGTACAAACTTCCTAAGTCCACGCCAAAACAGCACCAAACTTGATACAAACTTCCTAAGTCCACGCCAAAACAGCACCAAACTTGATACAAACTTTCTAAGTCCACGCCAAAACAGAAACAAACTAGGTACAAACTTCCTAAGTCCACGCCAAAACAATAACAAACTTGGTACAAACTTCCTAAGTCCACGCCAAAACAGTAACAAACTTGATACAAACTTCCTAAGTCCACGCCAAAACAGCACCAAACTTGATACAAACTTCCTAAGTCCACGCCAAAACAGCACCAAACTTGATACAAACTTTCTAAGTCCACGCCAAAACAGAAACAAACTAGGTACAAACTTCCTAAGTCCACGCCAAAACAGCACCAAACTTGGTACAAACTTCCTAAGTCCACGCCAAAACAGTAACAAACTTGATACAAACTTCCTAAGTCCACGCCAAAACAGCACCAAACTTGGTACAAACTTCCTAAGTCCACGCCAAAACAGTAACAAACTTGGTGCAAAGTTCCTAAGTCCACGCCAAAACAGTAACAAACTTGGTACAAACTTCCTAAGTCCACGCCAAAACAATAACAAACTTGGTACAAACTTCCTAAGTCCACGCCAAAACAGTAACAAACTTGGTACAAACTTCCTAAGTCCACGCCAAAACAGCACCAAACTTGGTACAAACTTCCTAAGTCCACGCCAAAACAGTAACAAACTTGATACAAACTTCCTAAGTCCACGCCAAAACAGCACCAAACTTGGTACAAACTTCCTAAGTCCACGCCAAAACAGTAACAAACTTGGTGCAAAGTTCCTAAGTCCACGCCAAAACAGTAACAAACTTGGTACAAACTTCCTAAGTCCACGCCAAAACAATAACAAACTTGGTACAAACTTCCTAAGTCCACGCCAAAACAGTAACAAACTTGGTACAAACTTCCTAAGTCCACGCCAAAACAGCACCAAACTTGGTACAAACTTCCTAAGTCCACGCCAAAACAGTAACAAACTTGATACAAACTTCCTAAATCCACGCCAAAACAGTAACAAACTTGGTGCAAAGTTCCTAAGTCCACGCCAAAACAGTAACAAACTTGCTGCAAAGTTCCTAAGTCCACGCCAAAACAGTAACAAACTTGGTACAAACTTCCTAAGTCCACGCCAAAACAGTAACAAACTTGGTACAAACTTCCTAAGTCCACGCCAAAACAGCACCAAACTTGGTACAAACTTCCTAAGTCCACGCCAAAACAGTAACAAACTTGGTACAAACTTCCTAAATCCACGCCAAAACAGTAACAAACTTGGTGCAAAGTTCCTAAGTCCACGCCAAAACAGTAACAAACTTGCTGCAAAGTTCCTAAGTCCACGCCAAAACAGCACCAAACTTGGTACAAACTTCCTAAGTCCACGCCAAAACAGTAACAAACTAGGTACAAACTTCCTAAGTCCACGCCAAAACAGCACCAAACTTGATACAAACTTCCTAAGTCCACGCCAAAACAGTAACAAACTTGGTGCAAAGTTCCTAAGTCCACGCCAAAACAGCACCAAACTTGATACAAACTTCCTAAGTCCACGCCAAAACAGCACCAAACTTGGTACAAACTTCCTAAGTCCACGCCAAAACAGTAACAAACTTGGTACAAACTTCCTAAGTCCACGCCAAAACAGCACCAAACTTGATACAAACTTCCTAAGTTCACGCCAAAACAGCACCAAACTTGGTACAAACTTCCTAAGTCCACGCCAAAACAGTAACAAACTTGGTGCAAAGTTCCTAAGTCCACGCCAAAACAGCACCAAACTTGATACAAACTTCCTAAGTCCACGCCAAAACAGTAACAAACTTGCTGCAAAGTTCCTAAGTCCACGCCAAAACAGAAACAAACTAGGTACAAACTTCCTAAGTCCACGCCAAAACAGCACCAAACTTGATACAAACTTCCTAAGTCCACGCCAAAACAGTAACAAACTTGGTACAAACTTCCTAAGTCCACGCCAAAACAGTAACAAACTTGGTACAAACTTCCTAAGTCCACGCCAAAACAGTAACAAACTTGGTACAAACTTCCTAAGTCCACGCCAAAACAGTAACAAACTTGATACAAACTTCCTAAATCCACGCCAAAACAGCACCAAACTTGATACAAACTTCCTAAGTCCACGCCAAAACAGTAACAAACTTGATACAAACTTCCTAAATCCACGCCAAAACAGTAACAAACTTGGTGCAAAGTTCCTAAGTCCACGCCAAAACAGTAACAAACTTGCTGCAAAGTTCCTAAGTCCACGCCAAAACAGAAACAAACTAGGTACAAACTTCCTAAGTCCACGCCAAAACAGCACCAAACTTGATACAAACTTCCTAAGTCCACGCCAAAACAGCACCAAACTTGGTACAAACTTCCTAAGTCCACGCCAAAACAGAAACAAACTTGATACAAACTTCCTAAATCCACGCCAAAACAGTAACAAACTTGGTGCAAAGTTCCTAAGTCCACGCCAAAACAGTAACAAACTTGCTGCAAAGTTCCTAAGTCCACGCCAAAACAGTAACAAACTTGGTACAAACTTCCTAAGTCCACGCCAAAACAGTAACAAACTTGGTACAAACTTCCTAAGTCCACGCCAAAACAGCACCAAACTTGATACAAACTTTCTAAGTCAACGCCAAAACAGCACCAAACTTGATACAAACTTTCTAAGTCCACGCCAAAACAGTAACAAACTTGGTACAAACTTCCTAAGTCCACGCCAAAACAGCACCAAACTTGGTACAAACTTCCTAAGTCCACGCCAAAACAGTAACAAACTTGGTACAAACTTCCTAAGTCCACGCCAAAACAGTAACAAACTTGGTACAAACTTCCTAAGTCCACGCCAAAACAGCACCAAACTTGATACAAACTTCCTAAGTCCACGGCAAAACAGTAACAAACTTGGTACAAACTTCCTAAGTTCACGCCAAAACAGTAACAAACTTGGTACAAACTTCCTAAGTCCACGCCAAAACAGTAACAAACTTGGTACAAACTTCCTAAGTCCACGCCAAAACAGTAACAAACTTGGTACAACCTTCCTAAGTCCACGCCAAAACAGCACCAAACTTGATACAAACTTCCTAAGTCCACGCCAAAACAGTAACAAACTTGGTACAAACTTCCTAAGTCCACGCCAAAACAGCACCAAACTTGGTACAAACTTCCTAAGTCCACGCCAAAACAGTAACAAACTTGGTACAAACTTCCTAAGTCCACGCCAAAACAGTAACAAACTTGGTACAACCTTCCTAAGTCCACGCCAAAACAGCACCAAACTTGGTACAAACTTCCTAAGTCCACGCCAAAACAGTAACAAACTTGGTACAAACTTCCTAAGTCCACGCCAAAACAGTCACAAACTTGGAACAAACTTCCTAAGTCCACGCCAAAACAGCACCAAACTTGGTACAAACTTCCTAAGTCCACGCCAAAACAGTAACAAACTTGGTACAAACTTCCTAAGTCCACGCCAAAACAGTAACAAACTTGGTACAAACTTCCTAAGTCCACGCCAAAACAGTAACAAACTTGATACAAACTTCCTAAGTCCACGCCAAAACAGCACCAAACTTGGTACAAACTTCCTAAATCCACGCCAAAACAGTAACAAACTTGCTGCAAAGTTCCTAAGTCCACGCCAAAACAGTAACAAACTTGGTACAAACTTCCTAAGTCCACGCCAAAACAGTAACAAACTTGGTACAAACTTCCTAAGTCCACGCCAAAACAGTAACAAACTTGGTGCAAAGTTCCTAAGTCCACGCCAAAACAGTAACAAACTTGCTGCAAAGTTCCTAAGTCCACGCCAAAACAGAAACAAACTAGGTACAAACTTCCTAAGTCCACGCCAAAACAGCACCAAACTTGATACAAACTTCCTAAGTCCACGCCAAAACAGCACCAAACTTGGTACAAACTTCCTAAGTCCACGCCAAAACAGTAACAAAATTGGTACAAACTTCCTAAGTCCACGCCAAAACAGCACCAAACTTGGTACAAACTTCCTAAATCCACGCCAAAACAGTAACAAACTTGGTACAAACTTCCTAAATCCACGCCAAAACAGTAACAAACTTGGTGCAAACTTCCTAAGTCCACGCCAAAACAGTAACAAACTTGGTACAAACTTCCTTAGTCCACGCCAAAACAGAAACAAACTAGGTACAAACTTCCTAAGTCCACGCCAAAACAGCACCAAACTTGGTACAAACTTCGTAAGTCCGCGCCAAAACAGCACCAAACTTGGAACAAACTTCCTAAGTCCACGCCAAAACATTAACAAACTTGGTACAAACTTCCTAAGTCCACGCCAAAACAGTAACAAACTTGGTACAAACTTCCTAAGTCCACGCCAAAACAGTAACAAACTTGGTACAAACTTCCTAAGTCCACGCCAAAACAGCACCAAACTTGGTACAAACTTCGTAAGTCCGCGCCAAAACAGCACCAAACTTGGTACAAACTTCCTAAGTCCACGCCAAAACAGTAACAAACTTGGTACAAACTTCCTAAGTCCACGCCAAAACAGTAACAAACTTGGTACAAACTTCCTAAGTCCACGCCAAAACAGCACCAAACTTGGTACAAACTTCGTAAGTCCGCGCCAAAACAGCACCAAACTTGGTACAAACTTCCAAAGTCCACGCCAAAACAGTAACAAACTTGGTACAAACTTCCTAAGTCCACGCCAAAACAGTAACAAACTTGATACAAACTTCCTAAATCCACGCCAAAACAGTAACAAACTTGGTGCAAAGTTCCTAAGTCCACGCCAAAACAGTAACAAACTTGCTGCAAAGTTCCTAAGTCCACGCCAAAACAGAAACAAACTAGGTACAAACTTCCTAAGTCCACGCCAAAACAGCACCAAACTTGATACAAACTTCCTAAGTCCACGCCAAAACAGCACCAAACTTGGTACAAACTTCCTAAGTTCACGCCAAAACAGCACCAAACTTGGTACAAACTTCCTAAGTCCACGCCAAAACAGTAACAAACTTGCTGCAAAGTTCCTAAGTCCACGCCAAAACAGCACCAAACTTGATACAAACTTCCTAAGTTCACGCCAAAACAGCACCAAACTTGGTACAAACTTCCTAAGTCCACGCCAAAACAGAAACAAACTAGGTTCAAACTTCCTAAGTCCACGCCAAAACAGCACCAAACTTGATACAAACTTCCTAAGTTCACGCCAAAACAGCACCAAACTTGGTACAAACTTCCTAAGTCCACGCCAAAACAGTAACAAACTTGCTGCAAAGTTCCTAAGTCCACGCCAAAACAGTAACAAACTTGGTACAAACTTCCTAAGTCCACGCCAAAACAGCACCAAACTTGATACAAACTTCCTAAGTTCACGCCAAAACAGCACCAAACTTGGTACAAACTTCCTAAGTCCACGCCAAAACAGTAACAAACTTGCTGCAAAGTTCCTAAGTCCACGCCAAAACAGAAACAAACTAGGTACAAACTTCCTAAGTCCACGCCAAAACAGCACCAAACTTGATACAAACTTCCTAAGTCCACGCCAAAACAGCACCATACTTGGTACAAACTTCCTAAGTCCACGCCAAAACAGAAACAAACTAGGTTCAAACTTCCTAAGTCCACGCCAAAACAGCACCAAACTTGATACAAACTTCCTAAGTCCACGCCAAAACAGTAACAAACTTGGTGCAAAGTTCCTAAGTCCACGCCAAAACAGTAACAAACTTGGTACAAACTTCCTAAGTCCACGCCAAAACAGTAACAAACTTGGTACAAACTTCCTAAGTCCACGCCAAAACAGTAACAAACTTGGTGCAAAGTTCCTAAGTCCACGCCAAAACAGTAACAAACTTGCTGCAAAGTTCCTAAGTCCACGCCAAAACAGAAACAAACTAGGTACAAACTTCCTAAGTCCACGCCAAAACAGCACCAAACTTGGTACAAACTTCCTAAGTCCACGCCAAAACAGTAACAAACTTGGTACAAACTTCCTAAGTCCACGCCAAAACAGCACCAAACTTGGTACAAACTTCCTAAGTCCACGCCAAAACAGTAACAAACTTGATACAAACTTCCTAAGTCCACGCCAAAACAGCACCAAACTTGATACAAACTTCCTAAGTCCACGCCAAAACAGTAACAAACTTGGTGCAAAGTTCCTAAGTCCACGCCAAAACAGTAACAAACTTGCTGCAAAGTTCCTAAGTCCACGCCAAAACAGAAACAAACTAGGTACAAACTTCCTAAGTCCACGCCAAAACAGCACCAAACTTGATACAAACTTCCTAAGTCCACGCCAAAACAGCACCAAACTTGGTACAAACTTCCTAAGTCCACGCCAAAACAGTAACAAACTTGGTACAAACTTCCTAAGTCCACGCCAAAACAGCACCAAACTTGATACAAACTTCCTAAGTCCACGCCAAAACAGAAACAAACTTGATACAAACTTCGTAGGTCCGCGCCAAAACAGCACCAAACTTGGTACAAACTTCGTAAGTCCGCGCCAAAACAGTAACAAACTTGGTACAAACTTCCTAAGTCCACGCCAAAACAGTAACAAACTTGATACAAACTTTCTAAGTCCACGCCAAAACAGCACCAAACTTGATACAAACTTTCTAAGTCCACGCCAAAACAGCACCAAACTTGGTACAAACTTCCTAAGTCCACGCCAAAACAGTAACAAACTTGGTACAAACTTCCTAAGTCCACGCCAAAACAGCACCAAACTTGATACAAACTTCCTAAGTCCACGCCAAAACAGAAACAAACTTGATACAAACTTCCTAAGTCCACGCCAAAACAGCACCAAACTTGGTACAAACTTCGTAAGTCCGCGCCAAAACAGTACCAAACTTGGTACAAACTTCCTAAGTCCACGCCAAAACAGTAACAAACTTGATACAAACTTTCTAAGTCCACGCCAAAACAGCACCAAACTTGATACAAACTTTCTAAGTCCACGCCAAAACAGCACCAAACTTGGTACAAACTTCCTAAGTCCACGCCAAAACAGTAACAAACTTGGTACAAACTTCCTAAGTCCACGCCAAAACAGCACCAAACTTGATACAAACTTCCTAAGTCCACGCCAAAACAGAAACAAACTTGATACAAACTTCGTAGGTCCGCGCCAAAACAGCACCAAACTTGGTACAAACTTCCTAAGTCCACGCCAAAACAGTAACAAACTTGGTACAAACTTCCTAAGTCCACGCCAAAACAGCACCAAACTTGGTACAAACTTCCTAAGTCCACGCCAAAACAGTAACAAACTTGGTACAAACTTCCTAAGTCCACGCCAAAACAGCACCAAACTTGGTACAAACTTCCTAAGTCCACGCCAAAACAGTAACAAACTTGATACAAGCTTCCTAAGTCCAGGCCAAAACAGCACCAAACTTGGTACAAACTTCCTAAGTCCACGCCAAAACAGTAACACACTTGGTACAAACTTCCTAAGTCCACGCCAAAACAGTAACAAACTTGGTGCACAGTTCCTAAGTCCACGCCAAAACAGTAACAAACTTGGTACAAACTTCCTAAGTCCACGCCAAAACAGTAACAAACTTGGTACAAACTTCCTAAGTCCACGCCAAAACAGTAACAAACTTGGTACAAACTTCCTAAGTCCACGCCAAAACAGCACCAAACTTGGTACAAACTTCCTAAGTCCACGCCAAAACAGTAACAAACTTGGTACAAACTTCCTAAGTCCACGCCAAAACAGTAACAAACTTGGTACAAACTTCCTAAGTCCACGCCAAAACAGCACCAAACTTGGTACAAACTTCGTAAGTCCGCGCCAAAACAACACCAAACTTGGTACAAACTTCCTAAGTCCACGCCAAAACAGTAACAAACTTGGTACAAACTTCCTAAGTCCACGCCAAAACAGTAACAAACTTGGTACAAACTTTCTAAGTCCACGCCAAAACAGTAACAAACTTGGTACAAACTTCCTAAGTCCACGCCAAAACAGTAACAAACTTGGTACAAACTTCCTAAGTCCACGCCAAAACAGAAACAAACTAGGTACAAACTTCCTAAGTCCACGCCAAAACATCACCAAACTTGGTACAAACTTCCTAAGTCAGCGCCAAAACAGCACCAAACTTTATACAAACTTCCTAAGTCCACGCCAAAACAGTAACAAACTTGGTACAAACTTCCTAAGTCCACGCCAAAACAGTAACAAACTTGGTACAAACTTCCTAAGTCCACGCCAAAACAGCACCAAACTTGGTACAAACTTCGTAAGTCCACGCCAAAACAGTAACAAACTTGGTACAAACTTCCTAAGTCCACGCCAAAACAGCACCAAACTTGGTACAAACTTCCTAAGTCCACGCCAAAACAGAAACAAACTAGGTACAAACTTCCTAAGTCCACGCCAAAACAGTAACAAACTTGGTACAAACTTCCTAAGTCCACGCCAAAACAGCACCAAACTTGGTACAAACTTCCTAAGTCCACGCCAAAACAGAAACAAACTAGGTACAAACTTCCTAAGTCCACGCCAAAACAGTAACAAACTTGGTACAAACTTCCTAAGTCCACGCCAAAACAGCACCAAACTTGGTACAAACTTCGTAAGTCCGCGCTAAAACAGAAACAAACTTGGTACAAACTTCCTAAGTCCACGCCAAAACAGTAACAAACTTGGTACAAACTTCCTAAGTCCACGCCAAAACAGCACCAAACTTGGTACAAACTTCCTAAGTCCACGCCAAAACAGCACCAAACTTGATACAAACTTTCTAAGTCCACGCCAAAACAGTAACAAACTTGGTACAAACTTCCTAAGTCCACGCCAAAACAGCACCAAACTTGGTACAAACTTCCTAAGTCCACGCCAAAACAGTAACAAACTTGGTGCAAAGTTCCTAAGTCCACGCCAAAACAGTAACAAACTTGGTACAAACTTCCTAAGTCCACGCCAAAACAGCACCAAACTTGGTACAAACATCCTAAGTCCACGCCAAAACAGTAACAAACTTGGTACAAACTTCCTAAGTCCACGCCAAAACAGTAACAAACTTGGTACAAACTTCCTAAGTCCACGCCAAAACAGCACCAAACTTGGTACAAACTTCCTAAGTCCACGCCAAAACAGTAACAAACTTGGTACAAACTTCCTAAGTCCACGCCAAAACAGTAACAAACTTGGTACAAACTTCCTAAGTCCACGCCAAAACAGCACCAAACTTGGTACAAACTTCGTAAGTCCACGCCAAAACATCACCAAACTTGGTACAAACTTCCTAAGTCCACGCCAAAACAGCACCAAACTTGATACAAACTTCCTAAGTCCACGCCAAAACATCACCAAACTTGGTACAAACTTCGTAAGTCCACGCCAAAACATCACCAAACTTGGTACAAACTTCCTAAGTCCACGCCAAAACAGTAACATACTTGGTGCAAAGTTCCTAAGGCCACGCCAAAACAGTAACAAACTGGGTACAAACTTCCTAAGTCCACGCCAAAACAGCACCAAACTTGGTACAAACTTCATAAGACCACGCCAAAACAGTAACAAACTTGGTACAAACTTCCTAAGTCCACGCCAAAACAGCACCAAACTTGGTACAAACTTCCTAAGTCCACCCAAAAACAGCACCAAACTTGGTACAAACTTCCTAAGTCCACGCCAAAACAGTAACAAACTTGGTACAAACTTCCTAAGTCCACGCCAAAACAGCACCAAACTTGATACAAACTTCCTAAGTCCACGCCAAAACAGCACGAAACTTGATACAAACTTCCTAAGTCCACGCCAAAACAGAAACAAACTAGGTACAAACTTCCTAAGTCCACGCCAAAACAGCACCAAACTTGATACAAACTTTCTAAGTCCACGCCAAAACAGCACCAAACTTGATACAAACTTCCTAAGTCCACGCCAAAACAGCACCAAACTTGGTACAAACTTCGTAAGTCCACGCCAAAACATCACCAAACTTGGTACAAACTTCCTAAGTCCACGCCAAAACAGCACCAAACTTGATACAAACTTCCTAAGTCCACGCCAAAACATCACCAAACTTGGTACAAACTTCGTAAGTCCACGCCAAAACATCACCAAACTTGGTACAAACTTCCTAAGTCCACGCCAAAACAGTAACAAACTTGGTACAAACTTCCTAAGTCCACGCCAAAACAGCACCAAACTTGATACAAACTTCCTAAGTCCACGCCAAAACAGCACCAAACTTGGTACAAACTTCCTAAGTCCACGCCAAAACAGTAACGAACTTGGTACAAACTTCCTAAGTCCACGCCAAAACAGCACCAAACTTGGTACAAACTTCCTAAGTCCACGCCAAAACAGTAACAAACTTGATACAAACTTCCTAAGACCACGCCAAAACAGCACCAAACTTGATACAAACTTCCAAAGTCCACGCCAAAACAGCACCAAACTTGGTACAAACTTCCTAAGTCCACGCCAAAACAGTAACAAACTTGGTGCAAAGTTCCTAAGTCCACGCCAAAACAGTAACAAGCTTGGTACAAACTTCCTAAGTCCACGCCAAAACAGCACCAAACTTGGTACAAACTTCCTAAGTCCGCGCCAAAACAGCACCAAACTTGATACAAACTTCCTAAGTCCACGCCAAAACAGTAACAAACTTGGTACAAACTTCCTAAGACCACGCCAAAACAGCACCAAACTTGATACAAACTTCCTAAGTCCACGCCAAAACAGCACCAAACTTGGTACAAACTTCCTAAGTCCACGCCAAAACAGCACCAAACTTGGTACAAACTTCCTAAGTCCACGCCAAAACAGAAACAAACTAGGTACAAACTTCCTAAGTCCACGCCAAAACAGTAACAAACTTGGTACAAACTTCCTAAGTCCACGCCAAAACAGCACCAAACTTGGTACAAACTTCCTAAGTCCACGCCAAAACAGAAACAAACTAGGTACAAACTTCCTAAGTCCACGCCAAAACAGTAACAAACTTGGTACAAACTTCCTAAGTCCACGCCAAAACAGCACCAAACTTGGTACAAACTTCGTAAGTCCGCGCTAAAACAGAAACAAACTTGGTACAAACTTCCTAAGTCCACGCCAAAACAGTAACAAACTTGGTACAAACTTCCTAAGTCCACGCCAAAACAGCACCAAACTTGGTACAAACTTCCTAAGTCCACGCCAAAACAGCACCAAACTTGATACAAACTTTCTAAGTCCACGCCAAAACAGTAACAAACTTGGTACAAACTTCCTAAGTCCACGCCAAAACAGCACCATACTTGGTACAAACTTCCTAAGTCCACGCCAAAACAGTAACAAACTTGGTGCAAAGTTCCTAAGTCCACGCCAAAACAGTAACAAACTTGGTACAAACTTCCTAAGTCCACGCCAAAACAGCACCAAACTTGGTACAAACATCCTAAGTCCACGCCAAAACAGTAACAAACTTGGTACAAACTTCCTAAGTCCACGCCAAAACAGTAACAAACTTGGTACAAACTTCCTAAGTCCACGCCAAAACAGCACCAAACTTGGTACAAACTTCCTAAGTCCACGCCAAAACAGTAACAAACTTGGTACAAACTTCCTAAGTCCACGCCAAAACAGTAACAAACTTGGTACAAACTTCCTAAGTCCACGCCAAAACAGCACCAAACTTGGTACAAACTTCGTAAGTCCACGCCAAAACATCACCAAACTTGGTACAAACTTCCTAAGTCCACGCCAAAACAGCACCAAACTTGATACAAACTTCCTAAGTCCACGCCAAAACATCACCAAACTTGGTACAAACTTCGTAAGTCCACGCCAAAACATCACCAAACTTGGTACAAACTTCCTAAGTCCACGCCAAAACAGTAACATACTTGGTGCAAAGTTCCTAAGGCCACGCCAAAACAGTAACAAACTGGGTACAAACTTCCTAAGTCCACGCCAAAACAGCACCAAACTTGGTACAAACTTCATAAGACCACGCCAAAACAGTAACAAACTTGGTACAAACTTCCTAAGTCCACGCCAAAACAGCACCAAACTTGGTACAAACTTCCTAAGTCCACCCAAAAACAGCACCAAACTTGGTACAAACTTCCTAAGTCCACGCCAAAACAGCACCAAACTTGGTACAAACTTCCTAAGTCCACGCCAAAACAGTAACAAACTTGGTACAAACTTCCTAAGTCCACGCCAAAACAGCACCAAACTTGATACAAACTTCCTAAGTCCACGCCAAAACAGCACGAAACTTGATACAAACTTCCTAAGTCCACGCCAAAACAGAAACAAACTAGGTACAAACTTCCTAAGTCCACGCCAAAACAGCACCAAACTTGATACAAACTTTCTAAGTCCACGCCAAAACAGCACCAAACTTGATACAAACTTCCTAAGTCCACGCCAAAACAGCACCAAACTTGGTACAAACTTCGTAAGTCCACGCCAAAACATCACCAAACTTGGTACAAACTTCCTAAGTCCACGCCAAACCAGCACCAAACTTGATACAAACTTCCTAAGTCCACGCCAAAACATCACCAAACTTGGTACAAACTTCGTAAGTCCACGCCAAAACATCACCAAACTTGGTACAAACTTCCTAAGTCCACGCCAAAACAGTAACAAACTTGGTACAAACTTCCTAAGTCCACGCCAAAACAGCACCAAACTTGATACAAACTTCCTAAGTCCACGCCAAAACAGCACCAAACTTGGTACAAACTTCCTAAGTCCACGCCAAAACAGTAACGAACTTGGTACAAACTTCCTAAGTCCACGCCAAAACAGCACCAAACTTGGTACAAACTTCCTAAGTCCACGCCAAAACAGTAACAAACTTGATACAAACTTCCTAAGACCACGCCAAAACAGCACCAAACTTGATACAAACTTCCAAAGTCCACGCCAAAACAGCACCAAACTTGGTACAAACTTCCTAAGTCCACGCCAAAACAGTAACAAACTTGGTGCAAAGTTCCTAAGTCCACGCCAAAACAGTAACAAGCTTGGTACAAACTTCCTAAGTCCACGCCAAAACAGCACCAAACTTGGTACAAACTTCCTAAGTCCGCGCCAAAACAGCACCAAACTTGATACAAACTTCCTAAGTCCACGCCAAAACAGTAACAAACTTGGTACAAACTTCCTAAGACCACGCCAAAACAGCACCAAACTTGATACAAACTTCCTAAGTCCACGCCAAAACAGCACCAAACTTGGTACAAACTTCCTAAGTCCACGCCAAAACAGTAACAAACTTGGTACAAACTTCCTAAGTCCACGCCAAAACAGCACCAAACTTGGTACAAACTTCCTAAGTCCATGCCAAAACAGTAACAAACTTGGTGCAAAGTTCCTAAGTCCACGCCAAAACAGTAACAAGCATGGTACAAACTTCCTAAGTCCACGCCAAAACAGCACCAAACTTGGTACAAACTTCCTAAGTCCACGCCAAAACAGAAACAAACTAGGTACAAACTTCCTAAGTCCACGCCAAAACAGCACCAAACTTGATACAAACTTTCTAAGTCCACGCCAAAAAGCACCAAACTTGATACAAACTTCCTAAGTCCACGCCAAAACAGTAACAAACTTGGTACAAACTTCCTAAGTCCACGCCAAAACAGCACCAAACTTGATACAAACTTCCTAAGTCCACGTCAAAACAGAAACAAACTAGGTACAAACTTCCTAAGTCCACGCCAAAACAGCACCAAACTTGATACAAACTTTCTAAGTCCACGCCAAAACAGCACCAAACTTGATACAAACTTCCTAAGTCCACGCCAAAACAGTAACAAACTTGGTACAAACTTCCTAAGTCCACGCCAAAACAGCACCAAACTTGATACAAACTTTCTAAGTCCACGCCAAAACAGCACCAAACTTGAAACAAACTTTCTAAGTCCACGCCAAAACAGCACCAAACTTGATACAAACTTTCTAAGTCCACGCCAAAACAGCACCAAACTTGATACAAACTTCCTAAGTCCACGCCAAAACAGTAACAAACTTGGTACAAACTTCCTAAGTCCACGCCAAAACAGCACCAAACTTGGTACAAACTTCCTAAGTCCACGCCAAAACAGCACCAAACTTGATACAAACTTCCTAAGTCCACGCCAAAACAGCACCAAACTTGGTACAAACTTCCTAAGTCCGCGCCAAAACAGCACCAAACTTGATACAAACTTCCTAAGTCCACGCCAAAACAGTAACAAACTTGGTACAAACTTCCTAAGTCCACGCCAAAACAGCACCAAACTTGATACAAACTTCCTAAGTCCACGTCAAAACAGAAACAAACTAGGTACAAACTTCCTAAGTCCACGCCAAAACAGCACCAAACTTGATACAAACTTTCTAAGTCCACGCCAAAACAGCACCAAACTTGATACAAACTTTCTAAGTCCACGCCAAAACAGCACCAAACTTGATACAAACTTCCTAAGTCCACGCCAAAACAGTAACAAACTTGGTACAAACTTTCTAAGTCCACGCCAAAACAGCACCAAACTTGATACAAACTTTCTAAGTCCACGCCAAAACAGCACCAAACTTGATACAAACTTCCTAAGTCCACGCCAAAACAGTAACAAACTTGGTACAAACTTCCTAAGTCCACGCCAAAACAGCACCAAACTTGATACAAACTTCCTAAGTCCACGTCAAAACAGAAACAAACTAGGTACAAACTTCCTAAGTCCACGCCAAAACAGCACCAAACTTGATACAAACTTTCTAAGTCCACGCCAAAACAGCACCAAACTTGATACAAACTTCCTAAGTCCACGCCAAAACAGTAACAAACTTGGTACAAACTTCCTAAGTCCACGCCAAAACAGTAACAAACTTGGTACAAACTTCCTAAGTCCACGCCAAAACAGCACCAAACTTGGTACAAACTTCCTAAGTCCACGCCAAAACAGCACCAAACTTGATACAAACTTCCTAAGTCCACGCCAAAACAGCACCAAACTTGGTACAAACTTCCTAAGTCCGCGCCAAAACAGCACCAAACTTGATACAAACTTCCTAAGTCCACGCCAAAACAGTAACAAACTTGGTACAAACTTCCTAAGTCCACGCCAAAACAGCACCAAACTTGATACAAACTTCCTAAGTCCACGTCAAAACAGAAACAAACTAGGTACAAACTTCCTAAGTCCACGCCAAAACAGCACCAAACTTGATACAAACTTTCTAAGTCCACGCCAAAACAGCACCAAACTTGATACAAACTTTCTAAGTCCACGCCAAAACAGCACCAAACTTGATACAAACTTCCTAAGTCCACGCCAAAACAGTAACAAACTTGGTACAAACTTCCTAAGTCCACGCCAAAACAGCACCAAACTTGATACAAACTTCCTAAGTCCACGTCAAAACAGAAACAAACTAGGTACAAACTTCCTAGGTCCACGCCAAAACAGCACCAAACTTGATACAAACTTTCTAAGTCCACGCCAAAACAGCACCAAACTTGATACAAACTTCCTAAGTCCACGCCAAAACAGTAACAAACTTGGTACAAACTTCCTAAGTCCACGCCAAAACAGCACCAAACTTGATGCAAACTTCCTAAGTCCACGCCAAAACAGAAACAAACTAGGTACAAACTTCCTAAGTCCACGCCAAAACAGCACCAAACTTGATACAAACTTTCTAAGTCCACGCCAAAACAGCACCAAACTTGAAACAAACTTTCTAAGTCCACGCCAAAACAGCACCAAACTTGATACAAACTTTCTAAGTCCACGCCAAAACAGCACCAAACTTGATACAAACTTCCTAAGTCCACGCCAAAACAGTAACAAGCATGGTACAAACTTCCTAAGTCCACGCCAAAACAGCACCAAACTTGGTACAAACTTCCTAAGTCCACGCCAAAACAGCACCAAACTTGATACAAACTTCCTAAGTCCACGCCAAAACAGCACCAAACTTGGTACAAACTTCCTAAGTCCGCGCCAAAACAGCACCAAACTTGATACAAACTTCCTAAGTCCACGCCAAAACAGTAACAAACTTGGTACAAACTTCCTAAGTCCACGCCAAAACAGCACCAAACTTGATACAAACTTCCTAAGTCCACGTCAAAACAGAAACAAACTAGGTACAAACTTCCTAAGTCCACGCCAAAACAGCACCAAACTTGATACAAACTTTCTAAGTCCACGCCAAAACAGCACCAAACTTGATACAAACTTTCTAAGTCCACGCCAAAACAGCACCAAACTTGATACAAACTTCCTAAGTCCACGCCAAAACAGTAACAAACTTGGTACAAACTTCCTAAGTCCACGCCAAAACAGCACCAAACTTGATGCAAACTTCCTAAGTCCACGCCAAAACAGAAACAAACTAGGTACAAACTTCCTAAGTCCACGCCAAAACAGCACCAAACTTGATACAAACTTTCTAAGTCCACGCCAAAACAGCACCAAACTTGAAACAAACTTTCTAAGTCCACGCCAAAACAGCACCAAACTTGATACAAACTTTCTAAGTCCACGCCAAAACAGCACCAAACTTGATACAAACTTCCTAAGTCCACGCCAAAACAGTAGCAAACTTGGTACAAACTTCCTAAGTCCACGCCAAAACAGCACCAAACTTGGTACAAACTTCCTAAGTCCACGCCAAAACAGTAACAAACTTGGTACAAACTTCCTAAGTCCACGCCAAAACAGTAACAAACTTGGTACAAACTTCCTAAGTCCACGCCAAAACAGTAACAAACTTGATACAAACTTTCTAAGTCCACGCCAAAACAGCACCAAACTTGATACAAACTTCCTAAGTCCACGCCAAAACAGTAACAAACTTGGTACAAACTTCCTAAGTCCACGCCAAAACAGCACCAAACTTGGTACAAACTTCGTAAGTCCGCGCCAAAACAGCACCAAATTTGGTACAAACTTCCTAAGTCCACGCCAAAACAGTAACAAACTTGGTACAAACTTCCTAAGCCCACGCCAAAACAGCACCAAACTTGATACAAACTTCCTAAGTCCACGCCAAAACAGAAACAAACTAGGTACAAACTTCCTAAGTCCACGCCAAAACAGCACCAAACTTGATACAAACTTCCTAAGTCCACGCCAAAATAGTAACAAACTTGGTACAAACTTCCTAAGTCCACGCCAAAACAGCACCAAACTTGGTACAAACTTCCTAAGTCCACGCCAAAACAGCACCAAACTTGGTACAAACTTCCTAAGTCCACGCCAAAACAGTAACAAACTTGGTACAAACTTCCTAGGTCCACGCCAAAACAGTAACAAACTTGGTACAAACTTCCTAAGTCCACGCCAAAACAGCACCAAACTTGGTACAAACTTCCTAAGTCCACGCCAAAACAGCACCAAACTTGGTACAAACTTCCTAAGTCCACGCCAAAACAGTAACAAACTTGGTACAAACTTCCTAAGTCCACGCCAAAACAGCACCAAACTTGGTACAAACTTCCTAAGTCCACGCCAAAACAGTAACAAACTTGGTACAAACTTCCTAAGTCCACGCCAAAACAGCACCAAACTTGGTACAAACTTCGTAAGTCCACGCCAAAACAGAAACAAACTTGGTACAAACTTCCTAAGTCCACGCCAAAACAGAAACAAACTAGGTACAAACTTCCTAAGTCCACGCCAAAACAGCACCAAACTTGATACAAACTTTCTAAGTCCACGCCAAAACAGCACCAAACTTGATACAAACTTTCTAAGTCCACGCCAAAACAGCACCAAACTTGATACAAACTTCCTAAATCCACGCCAAAACAGCACCAAACTTGATACAAACTTCCTAAGTCCACGCCAAAACAGCACCAAACTTGGTACAAACTTCCTAAGTCCACGCCAAAACAGCACCAAACTTGGTACACACTTCCTAAGTCCACGCCAAAACAGTAACAAACTTGGTGCAAAGTTCCTAAGTCCACGCCAAAACAGTAACAAACTTGGTACAAACTTCCTAAGTCCACGCCAAAACAGCACCAAACTTGGTACAAACTTCCTAAGTCCACGCCAAAACAGCACCAAACTTGATACAAACTTCCTAAGTCCACGCCAAAACAGAAACAAACTAGGTACAAACTTCCTAAGTCCACGCCAAAACAGCACCAAACTTGATACAAACTTTCTAAGTCCACGCCAAAACAGCACCAAACTTGAAACAAACTTTCTAAGTCCACGCCAAAACAGCACCAAACTTGATACAAACTTCCTAAGTCCACGCCAAAACAGTAACAAACTTGGTACAAACTTCCTAAGTCCACGCCAAAACAGCACCAAACTTGGTACAAACTTCGTAAGTCCGCGCCAAAACAGCACCAAACTTGGTACAAACTTCCTAAGTCCACGCCAAAACAGTAACAAACTTGGTACAAACTTCCTAAGTCCACGCCAAAACAGCACCAAACTTGGTACAAACTTCCTAAGTCCACTCCAAAACAGCACCAAACTTGGTACAAACTTCCTAAGTCCACGCCAAAACAGTAACAAACTTGGTACAAACTTCCTAAGTCCACGCCAAAACAGCACCAAACTTGATACATACTTTCTAAGTCCACGCCAAAACAGCACCAAACTTGATACAAACTTCCTAAGTCCACGCCAAAACAGTAACAAACTTGGTACAAACTTCCTAAGTCCACGCCAAAACAGCACCAAACTTGGAACAAACTTCCTAAGTCCACGCCAAAACAGTAAAAAACTTGGTACAAACTTCCTAAGTCCACGCCAAAACAGTAACAAACTTGGTACAAACTTCCTAAGTCCACGCCAAAACAGCACCAAACTTGGTACAAACTTCCTAAGTCCACGCCAAAACAGTAACAAACTTGGTACAAACTTCCTAAGTCCACGCCAAAACAGCACCAAACTTGATACAAACTTCCTAAGTCCACGCCAAAACAGCACCAAACTTGGTACAAACTTCCTAAGTCCGCGCCAAAACAGTAACAAACTTGGTACAAACTTCCTAAGTCCACGCCAAAACAGCACCAAACTTGGTACAAACTTCGTAAGTCCGCGCCAAAACAGCACCAAACTTGGTACAAACTTCCTAAGTCCACGCCAAAACAGTAACAAACTTGGTACAAACTTCCTAAGTCCACGCCAAAACAGTAACAAACTAGGTACAAACTTCCTAAGTCCACGCCAAAACAGTAACAAACTTGGTACAAACTTCCTAAGTCCACGCCAAAACAGTAACAAACTTGGTACAAACTTCGTAAGTCCGCGCCAAAACAGCACCAAACTTGGTACAAACTTCCTAAGTCCACGCCAAAACAGTAACAAACTTGGTACAAACTTCCTAAGTCCACGCCAAAACAGTAACAAACTTGGTACAAACTTCCTAAGTCCACGCCAAAACAGAAACAAACTAGGTACAAACTTCCTAAGTCCACGCCAAAACAGCACCAAACTTGGTACAAACTTCCTAAGTCCACGCCAAAACAGCACCAAACTTGGTACAAACTTCCTAAGTCCACGCCAAAACAGTAACAAACTTGGTGCAAAGTTCCTAAGTCCACGCCAAAACAGCACCAAACTTGGTACAAACTTCCTAAGTCCACGCCAAAACAGTAACAAACTTGGTACAAACTTCCTAAGTCCACGCCAAAACAGCACCAAACTTGGTACAAACTTCCTAAGTCCACGCCAAAACAGTAACAAACTTGGTACAAACTTCCTAAGTCCACGCCAAAACAGCACCAAACTTGGTACAAACTTCGTAAGTCCGCGCCAAAACAGAAACAAACTTGGTACAAACTTCCTAAGTCCACGCCAAAACAGAAACAAACTAGGTACAAACTTCCTAAGTCCACGCCAAAACAGCACCAAACTTGATACAAACTTTCTAAGTCCACGCCAAAACAGCACCAAACTTGATACAAACTTTCTAAGTCCACGCCAAAACAGCACCAAACTTGATACAAACTTCCTAAGTCCACGCCAAAACAGCACCAAACTTGAAACAAACTTTCTAAGTCCACGCCAAAACAGCACCAAACTTGATACAAACTTTCTAAGTCCACGCCAAAACAGCACCAAACTTGATACAAACTTCCTAAGTCCACGCCAAAACAGTAACAAACTTGGTACAAACTTCCTAAGTCCACGCCAAAACAGCACCAAACTTGATACAAACTTCCTAAGTCCACGCCAAAACAGTAACAAACTTGGTACAAACTTCCTAAGTCCACGCCAAAACAGCACCAAACTTGGTACAAACTTCCTAAGTCCACGCCAAAACAGTAACAAACTTGGTACAAACTTCCTAAGTCCACGCCAAAACAGTAACAAACTTGGTACAAACTTCCTAAGTCCACGCCAAAACAGTAACAAACTTGATACAAACTTTCTAAGTCCACGCCAAAACAGCACCAAACTTGATACAAACTTCCTAAGTCCACGCCAAAACAGTAACAAACTTGGTACAAACTTCCTAAGTCCACGCCAAAACAGTAACAAACTTGGTACAAACTTCATAAGACCACGCCAAAACAGCACCCAACTTGGTACAAACTTCATAAGACCACGCCAAAACAGTAACAAACTTGGTACAAACTTCCTAAGTCCACGCCAAAACAGCACCAAACTTGGTACAAACTTCCTAAGTCCACGCCAAAACAGTAACAAACTTGGTACAAACTTCCTAAGTCCACGCCAAAACAGTACCAAACTTGGTACAAACTTCCTAAGTCCACGCCAAAACAGTAACAAACTTGGTACAAACTTCCTAAGTCCACGCCAAAACAGTAACAAACTTGGTACAAACTTCCTAAGTCCACGCCAAAACAGCACCAAACTTGGTACAAACTTCCTAAGTCCACGCCAAAACAGCACCAAACTTGGTACAAACTTCCTAAGTCCACCCCAAAACAGTAACAAACTTGGTACAAACTTCCTAAGTCCACGCCAAAACAGTAACAAACTTGGTACAAACTTCCTAAGTCCACGCCAAAACAGTAACAAACTTGATACAAACTTCCTAAGTCCACGCCAAAACAGTAAAAAACTTGGTACAAACTTCCTAAGTCCACGCCAAAACAGCACCAAACTTGATACAAACTTTCTAAGTCCGCGCCAAAACAGAAATAAACTTGGTACAAACTTCCTAAGACCACGCCAAAACAGCACCAAACTTGATACAAACTTCCTAAGTCCACGCCAAAACAGTAACAAACTTGGTACAAACTTCCTTAGTCCACGCCAAAACAGCACCAAACTTGGTACAAACTTCCTAAGTCCACGCCAAAACAGCACCAAACTTGGTACAAACTTCCTAAGTCCACCCCAAAACAGTAACAAACTTGGTACAAACTTCCTAAGTCCACGCCAAAACAGCACCAAACTTGGTACAAACTTCCTAAGTCCACGCCAAAACAGCACCAAACTTGGTACAAACTTCCTAAGTCCACCCCAAAACAGTAACAAACTTGGTACAAACTTCCTAAGTCCACGCCAAAACAGCACCAAACTTGGTACAAACTTCCTAAGTCCACGCCAAAACAGCACCAAACTTGGTACAAACTTCCTAAGTCCACGCCAAAACAGCACCAAACTTGGTACAAACTTCCTAAGTCCACGCCAAAACAGTAACAAACTTGGTACAAACTTCCTAAGTCCACGCCAAAACAGCACCAAACTTGAAACAAACTTTCTAAGTCCACGCCAAAACAGCACCAAACTTGATACAAACTTTCTAAGTCCACGCCAAAACAGCACCAAACTTGATACAAACTTCCTAAGTCCACGCCAAAACAGTAACAAACTTGGTACAAACTTCCTAAGTCCACGCCAAAACAGCACCAAACTTGATACAAACTTCCTAAGTCCACGCCAAAACAGTAACAAACTTGGTACAAACTTCCTAAGTCCACGCCAAAACAGCACCAAACTTGGTACAAACTTCCTAAGTCCACGCCAAAACAGTAACAAACTTGGTACAAACTTCCTAAGTCCACGCCAAAACAGTAACAAACTTGGTACAAACTTCCTAAGTCCACGCCAAAACAGTAACAAACTTGATACAAACTTTCTAAGTCCACGCCAAAACAGCACCAAACTTGATACAAACTTCCTAAGTCCACGCCAAAACAGTAACAAACTTGGTACAAACTTCCTAAGTCCACGCCAAAACAGTAACAAACTAGGTACAAACTTCATAAGACCACGCCAAAACAGCACCCAACTTGGTACAAACTTCATAAGACCACGCCAAAACAGTAACAAACTTGGTACAAACTTCCTAAGTCCACGCCAAAACAGCACCAAACTTGGTACAAACTTCCTAAGTCCACGCCAAAACAGTAACAAACTTGGTACAAACTTCCTAAGTCCACGCCAAAACAGTAACAAACTTGGTACAAACTTCCTAAGTCCACGCCAAAACAGTAACAAACTTGGTACAAACTTCCTAAGTCCACGCCAAAACAGTAACAAACTTGGTACAAACTTCCTAAGTCCACGCCAAAACAGCACCAAACTTGGTACAAACTACCTAAGTCCACGCCAAAACAGCACCAAACTTGATACAAACTTCCTAAGTCCACGCCAAAACAGTAACAAACTTGATACAAACTTTCTAAGTCCACGCCAAAACAGTAACAAACTTGGTACAAACTTCCTAAGTCCACGCCAAAACAGCACCAAACTTGATACAAACTTTCTAAGTCCGCGCCAAAACAGAAATAAACTTGGTACAAACTACCTAAGACCACGCCAAAACAGCACCAAACTTGATACAAACTTCCTAAGTCCACGCCAAAACAGTAACAAACTTGGTACAAACTTCCTTAGTCCACGCCAAAACAGCACCAAACTTGGTACAAACTTCCTAAGTCCACGCCAAAACAGCACCAAACTTGATACAAACTTTCTAAGTCCACGCCAAAACAGCACCAAACTTGGTACAAACTTCGTAAGTCCGCGCCAAAACAGAAACAAACTTGGTACAAACTTCCTAAGTCCACGCCAAAACAGGAACAAACTTGGTACAAACTTCATAAGACCACGCCAAAACAGTAACAAACTTGGTACAAACTTCCTAAGTCCACGCCAAAACAGAAACAAACTTGGTACAAACTTCCTTAGTCCACGCCAAAACAGCACCAAACTTGGTACAAACTTCCTAAGTCCACGCCAAAACAGCACCAAACTTGATACAAACTTCCTAAGTCCACGCCAAAACAGTAACAAACTTGGTACAAACTTCCTAAGTCCACGCCAAAACAGCACCAAACTTGGTACAAACTTCCTAAGTCCACGCCAAAACAGTAACAAACTTAGTACAAACTTCCTAAGTCCACGCCAAAACAGCACCAAACTTGGTACAAACTTCCTAAGTCCACGCCAAAACAGAAACAAACTTGGTACAAACTTCCTAAGTCCACGCCAAAACAGAAACAAACTTGATACAAACTTCCTAAGTCCACGCCAAAACAGCACCAAACTTGATACAAACTTCCTAAGTCCACGCCAAAACAGCACCAAACTTGAAACAAACTTTCTAAGTCCACGCCAAAACAGCACCAAACTTGATACAAACTTTCTAAGTCCACGCCAAAACAGCACCAAACTTGATACAAACTTCCTAAGTCCACGCCAAAACAGTAACAAACTTGGTACAAACTTCCTAAGTCCACGCCAAAACAGCACCAAACTTGATACAAACTTCCTAAGTCCACGCCAAAACAGTAACAAACTTGGTACAAACTTCCTACAACTACCCGAATTCCAACAGAGTTGCAACAGAGTGTCAAATACAAACTTTGTAGAAACTTCTTAAAACTACCCAAAAACACTTGCAAACTTGGTACAAACTTCCTAAGTCCACGCCAAAACAGCACCAAACTTGGTACAAACTTCCTAAGTCCACGCCAAAACAGCACCAAACTTGGTACAAACTTCCTAAGTCCACGCCAAAACAGTAACAAACTTGGTGCAAAGTTCCTAAGTCCACGCCAAAACAGCACCAAACTTGGTACAAACTTCCTAAGTCCACGCCAAAACAGTAACAAACTTGGTACAAACTTCCTAAGTCCACGCCAAAACAGCACCAAACTTGGTACAAACTTCCTAAGTCCACGCCAAAACAGTAACAAACTTGGTACAAACTTCCTAAGTCCACGCCAAAACAGCACCAAACTTGGTACAAACTTCCTAAGTCCACGCCAAAACAGAAACAAACTAGGTACAAACTTCCTAAGTCCACGCCAAAACAGCACCAAACTTGATACAAACTTTCTAAGTCCACGCCAAAACAGCACCAAACTTGATACAAACTTTCTAAGTCCACGCCAAAACAGCACCAAACTTGATACAAACTTCCTAAGTCCACGCCAAAACAGCACCAAACTTGAAACAAACTTTCTAAGTCCACGCCAAAACAGCACCAAACTTGATACAAACTTTCTAAGTCCACGCCAAAACAGCACCAAACTTGATACAAACTTCCTAAGTCCACGCCAAAACAGTAACAAACTTGGTACAAACTTCCTAAGTCCACGCCAAAACAGCACCAAACTTGATACAAACTTCCTAAGTCCACGCCAAAACAGTAACAAACTTGGTACAAACTTCCTAAGTCCACGCCAAAACAGCACCAAACTTGGTACAAACTTCCTAAGTCCACGCCAAAACAGTAACAAACTTGGTACAAACTTCCTAAGTCCACGCCAAAACAGTAACAAACTTGGTACAAACTTCCTAAGTCCACGCCAAAACAGTAACAAACTTGATACAAACTTTCTAAGTCCACGCCAAAACAGCACCAAACTTGATACAAACTTCCTAAGTCCACGCCAAAACAGTAACAAACTTGGTACAAACTTCCTAAGTCCACGCCAAAACGGTAACAAACTTGGTACAAACTTCATAAGACCACGCCAAAACAGCACCCAACTTGGTACAAACTTCATAAGACCACGCCAAAACAGTAACAAACTTGGTACAAACTTCCTAAGTCCACGCCAAAACAGCACCAAACTTGGTACAAACTTCCTAAGTCCACGCCAAAACAGTAACAAACTTGGTACAAACTTCCTAAGTCCACGCCAAAACAGTAACAAACTTGGTACAAACTTCCTAAGTCCACGCCAAAACAGCACCAAACTTGGTACAAACTTCCTAAGTCCACCCCAAAACAGTAACAAACTTGGTACAAACTTCCTAAGTCCACGCCAAAACAGTAACAAACTTGGTACAAACTTCCTAAGTCCACGCCAAAACAGTAACAAACTTGATACAAACTTCCTAAGTCCACGCCAAAACAGTAACAAACTTGGTACAAACTTCCTAAGTCCACGCCAAAACAGCACCAAACTTGATACAAACTTTCTAAGTCCGCGCCAAAACAGAAATAAACTTGGTACAAACTTCCTAAGACCACGCCAAAACAGCACCAAACTTGATACAAACTTCCTAAGTCCACGCCAAAACAGTAACAAACTTGGTACAAACTTCCTTAGTCCACGCCAAAACAGCACCAAACTTGGTACAAACTTCCTAAGTCCACGCCAAAACAGCACCAAACTTGGTACAAACTTCCTAAGTCCACCCCAAAACAGTAACAAACTTGGTACAAACTTCCTAAGTCCACGCCAAAACAGCACCAAACTTGGTACAAACTTCCTAAGTCCACGCCAAAACAGCACCAAACTTGGTACAAACTTCCTAAGTCCACGCCAAAACAGCACCAAACTTGGTACAAACTTCCTAAGTCCACGCCAAAACAGTAACAAACTTGGTACAAACTTCCTAAGTCCACGCCAAAACAGCACCAAACTTGAAACAAACTTTCTAAGTCCACGCCAAAACAGCACCAAACTTGATACAAACTTTCTAAGTCCACGCCAAAACAGCACCAAACTTGATACAAACTTCCTAAGTCCACGCCAAAACAGTAACAAACTTGGTACAAACTTCCTAAGTCCACGCCAAAACAGCACCAAACTTGATACAAACTTCCTAAGTCCACGCCAAAACAGTAACAAACTTGGTACAAACTTCCTAAGTCCACGCCAAAACAGCACCAAACTTGGTACAAACTTCCTAAGTCCACGCCAAAACAGTAACAAACTTGGTACAAACTTCCTAAGTCCACGCCAAAACAGTAACAAACTTGGTACAAACTTCCTAAGTCCACGCCAAAACAGTAACAAACTAGGTACAAACTTCCTAAGTCCACGCCAAAACAGCACCAAACTTGGTACAAACTTCCTAAGTCCACGCCAAAACAGCACCAAACTTGGTACAAACTTCCTAAGTCCACCCCAAAACAGTAACAAACTTGGTACAAACTTCCTAAGTCCACGCCAAAACAGCACCAAACTTGGTACAAACTTCCTAAGTCCACGCCAAAACAGCACCAAACTTGGTACAAACTTCCTAAGTCCACGCCAAAACAGCACCAAACTTGGTACAAACTTCCTAAGTCCACGCCAAAACAGTAACAAACTTGGTACAAACTTCCTAAGTCCACGCCAAAACAGCACCAAACTTGAAACAAACTTTCTAAGTCCACGCCAAAACAGCACCAAACTTGATACAAACTTTCTAAGTCCACGCCAAAACAGCACCAAACTTGATACAAACTTCCTAAGTCCACGCCAAAACAGTAACAAACTTGGTACAAACTTCCTTAGTCCACGCCAAAACAGCACCAAACTTGGTACAAACTTCCTAAGTCCACGCCAAAACAGCACCAAACTTGATACAAACTTCCTAAGTCCACGCCAAAACAGTAACAAACTTGGTACAAACTTCCTAAGTCCACGCCAAAACAGCACCAAACTTGGTACAAACTTCCTAAGTCCACGCCAAAACAGTAACAAACTTGGTACAAACTTCCTAAGTCCACGCCAAAACAGTAACAAACTTGGTACAAACTTCCTAAGTCCACGCCAAAACAGTAACAAACTTGATACAAACTTTCTAAGTCCACGCCAAAACAGCACCAAACTTGATACAAACTTCCTAAGTCCACGCCAAAACAGTAACAAACTTGGTACAAACTTCCTAAGTCCACGCCAAAACAGTAACAAACTTGGTACAAACTTCCTAAGTCCACGCCAAAACAGTAACAAACTTGGTACAAACTTCCTAAGTCCACGCCAAAACAGTAACAAACTTGGTACAAACTTCCTAAGTCCACGCCAAAACAGCACCAAACTTGATACAAACTTCCTAAGTCCACGCCAAAACAGTAACAAACTTGATACAAACTTTCTAAGTCCACGCCAAAACAGTAACAAACTTGGTACAAACTTCCTAAGTCCACGCCAAAACAGCACCAAACTTGATACAAACTTTCTAAGTCCGCGCCAAAACAGAAATAAACTTGGTACAAACTACCTAAGACCACGCCAAAACAGCACCAAACTTGATACAAACTTCCTAAGTCCACGCCAAAACAGTAACAAACTTCGTACAAACTTCCTTAGTCCACGCCAAAACAGCACCAAACTTGGTACAAACTTCCTAAGTCCACGCCAAAACAGCACCAAACTTGATACAAACTTTCTAAGTCCACGCCAAAACAGCACCAAACTTGGTACAAACTTCGTAAGTCCGCGCCAAAACAGAAACAAACTTGGTACAAACTTCCTAAGTCCACGCCAAAACAGTAACAAACTTGGTACAAACTTCATAAGACCACGCCAAAACAGTAACAAACTTGGTACAAACTTCCTAAGTCCACGCCAAAACAGAAACAAACTTGGTACAAACTTCCTAAGTCCACGCCAAAACAGAAACAAACTAGGTACAAACTTCCTAAGTCCACGCCAAAACAGCACCAAACTTGATACAAACTTTCTAAGTCCACGCCAAAACAGTAACAAACTTGGTACAAACTTTCTAAGTCCACGCCAAAACAGCACCAAACTTGATACAAACTTTCTAAGTCCACGCCAAAACAGCACCAAACTTGATACAAACTTCCTAAGTCCACGCCAAAACAGTAACAAACTTGGTACAAACTTCCTAAGTCCACGCCAAAACAGCACCAAACTTGGTACAAACTTCCTAAGTCCACGCCAAAACAGTAACAAACTTGGTACAAACTTCCTAAGTCCACGCCAAAACAGTAACAAACTTGGTACAAACTTCCTAAGTCCACGCCAAAACAGCACCAAACTTGGTACAAACTTCCTAAGTCCACGCCAAAACAGCACCAAACTTGGTACAAACTTCCTAAGTCCACGCCAAAACAGAAACAAACTTGGTACAAACTTCCTAAGTCCACGCCAAAACAGAAACAAACTAGGTACAAACTTCCTAAGTCCACGCCAAAACAGCACCAAACTTGATACAAACTTCCTAAGTCCACGCCAAAACAGCACCAAACTTGGTACAAACTTCGTTAGTCCGCGCCAAAACAGTAACAAACTTGGTACAAACTTCCTAAGTCCACGCCAAAACAGTAACAAACTTGGTACAAACTTCCTAAGTCCACGCCAAAACAGTAACAAACTTGGTACAAACTTCCTAAGTCCACGCCAAAACAGCACCAAACTTGGTACAAACTTCCTAAGTCCACGCCAAAACAGTAACAAACTTGGTACAAACTTCCTAAGTCCACGCCAAAACAGTAACAAACTTGGTACAAACTTCCTAAGTCCACGCCAAAACAGTAACAAACTTGGTACAAACTTCCTAAGTCCACGCCAAAACAGTAACAAACTTGGTACAAACTTCCTAAGTCCACGCCAAAACAGCACCAAACTTGATACAAACTTCCTAAGTCCACGCCAAAACAGTAACAAACTTGATACAAACTTTCTAAGTCCACGCCAAAACAGTAACAAACTTGGTACAAACTTCCTAAGTCCACGCCAAAACAGCACCAAACTTGGTACAAACTTTCTAAGTCCACGCCAAAACAGTAACAAACTTGGTACAAACTTCCTAAGTCCACGCCAAAACAGCACCAAACTTGATACAAACTTCCTAAGTCCACGCCAAAACAGTAACAAACTTGGTACAAACTTCCTTAGTCCACGCCAAAACAGCACCAAACTTGGTACAAACTTCCTAAGTCCACGCCAAAACAGCACCAAACTTGATACAAACTTTCTAAGTCCACGCCAAAACAGCACCAAACTTGGTACAAACTTCCTAAGTCCACGCCAAAACAGTAACAAACTTGGTACAAACTTCCTAAGTCCACGCCAAAACAGTAACAAACTTGGTACAAACTTCCTAAGTCCACGCCAAAACAGTAACAAACTTGGTACAAACTTCCTAAGTCCACGCCAAAACAGTAACAAACTTGGTACAAACTTCCTAAGTCCACGCCAAAACAGCACCAAACTTGGTACAAACTTCCTAAGTCCACGCCAAAACAGTAACAAACTAGGTACAAACTTCCTAAGTCCACGCCAAAACAGTAACAAACTAGGTACAAACTTCCTAAGTCCACGCCAAAACAGTAACAAACTTGGTACAAACTTCCTAAGTCCACGCCAAAACAGTAACAAACTTGGTACAAACTTCGTAAGTCCGCGCCAAAACAGCACCAAACTTGGTACAAACTTCCTAAGTCCACGCCAAAACAGTAACAAACTTGGTACAAACTTCCTAAGTCCACGCCAAAACAGTAACAAACTTGGTACAAACTTCCTAAGTCCACGCCAAAACAGTAACAAACTTGGTACAAACTTCCTAAGTCCACGCCAAAACAGTAACAAACTTGGTACACACTTCCTAAATCCACGCCAAAACAGCACCAAAATTGGTACAAACTTCGTAAGTCCGCGCCAAAACAGAAACAAACTTGGTACAAACTTCTTAAGTCCACGCCAAAACAGAAACAAACTAGGTACAAACTTCCTAAGTCCACGCCAAAACAGCACCAAACTTGATACAAACTTTCTAAGTCCACGCCAAAACAGCACCAAACTTGATACAAACTTTCTAAGTCCACGCCAAAACAGCACCAAACTTGATACAAACTTCCTAAGTCCACGCCAAAACAGCACCAAACTTGGTACAAACTTCGTAAGTCCGCGCCAAAACAGCACCAAACTTGGTACAAACTTCCTAAGTCCACGCCAAAACAGTAACAAACTAGGTACAAACTTCCTAAGTCCACGCCAAAACAGCACCAAACTTGGTACAAACTTCCTAAGTCCACGCCAAAACAGTAACAAACTTGGTACAAACTTCCTAAGTCCACGCCAAAACAGTAACAAACTTGGTACAAACTTCCTAAGTCCACGCCAAAACAGTAACAAACTAGGTACAAACTTCCTAAGTCCACGCCAAAACAGCACCAAACTTGGTACAAACTTCCTAAGTCCACGCCAAAACAGTAACAAACTTGGTACAAACTTCCTAAGTCCACGCCAAAACAGCACCAAACTTGGTACAAACTTCCTAAGTCCACGCCAAAACAGTAACAAACTTGGTGCAAAGTTCCTAAGTCCACGCCAAAACAGCACCAAACTTGGTACAAACTTCCTAAGTCCACGCCAAAACAGTAACAAACTTGGTACAAACTTCCTAAGTCCACGCCAAAACAGCACCAAACTTGGTACAAACTTCCTAAGTCCACGCCAAAACAGTAACAAACTTGGTACAAACTTCCTAAGTCCACGCCAAAACAGCACCAAACTTGGTACAAACTTCGTAAGTCCGCGCCAAAACAGAAACAAACTTGGTACAAACTTCCTAAGTCCACGCCAAAACAGAAACAAACTAGGTACAAACTTCCTAAGTCCACGCCAAAACAGCACCAAACTTGATACAAACTTTCTAAGTCCACGCCAAAACAGCACCAAACTTGATACAAACTTTCTAAGTCCACGCCAAAACAGCACCAAACTTGATACAAACTTCCTAAGTCCACGCCAAAACAGCACCAAACTTGAAACAAACTTTCTAAGTCCACGCCAAAACAGCACCAAACTTGATACAAACTTTCTAAGTCCACGCCAAAACAGCACCAAACTTGATACAAACTTCCTAAGTCCACGCCAAAACAGTAACAAACTTGGTACAAACTTCCTAAGTCCACGCCAAAACAGCACCAAACTTGATACAAACTTCCTAAGTCCACGCCAAAACAGTAACAAACTTGGTACAAACTTCCTAAGTCCACGCCAAAACAGCACCAAACTTGGTACAAACTTCCTAAGTCCACGCCAAAACAGTAACAAACTTGGTACAAACTTCCTAAGTCCACGCCAAAACAGTAACAAACTTGGTACAAACTTCCTAAGTCCACGCCAAAACAGTAACAAACTTGATACAAACTTTCTAAGTCCACGCCAAAACAGCACCAAACTTGATACAAACTTCCTAAGTCCACGCCAAAACAGTAACAAACTTGGTACAAACTTCCTAAGTCCACGCCAAAACAGTAACAAACTTGGTACAAACTTCATAAGACCACGCCAAAACAGCACCCAACTTGGTACAAACTTCATAAGACCACGCCAAAACAGTAACAAACTTGGTACAAACTTCCTAAGTCCACGCCAAAACAGCACCAAACTTGGTACAAACTTCCTAAGTCCACGCCAAAACAGTAACAAACTTGGTACAAACTTCCTAAGTCCACGCCAAAACAGTACCAAACTTGGTACAAACTTCCTAAGTCCACGCCAAAACAGTAACAAACTTGGTACAAACTTCCTAAGTCCACGCCAAAACAGTAACAAACTTGGTACAAACTTCCTAAGTCCACGCCAAAACAGCACCAAACTTGGTACAAACTTCCTAAGTCCACGCCAAAACAGCACCAAACTTGGTACAAACTTCCTAAGTCCACCCCAAAACAGTAACAAACTTGGTACAAACTTCCTAAGTCCACGCCAAAACAGTAACAAACTTGGTACAAACTTCCTAAGTCCACGCCAAAACAGTAACAAACTTGATACAAACTTCCTAAGTCCACGCCAAAACAGTAACAAACTTGGTACAAACTTCCTAAGTCCACGCCAAAACAGCACCAAACTTGATACAAACTTTCTAAGTCCGCGCCAAAACAGAAATAAACTTGGTACAAACTTCCTAAGACCACGCCAAAACAGCACCAAACTTGATACAAACTTCCTAAGTCCACGCCAAAACAGTAACAAACTTGGTACAAACTTCCTTAGTCCACGCCAAAACAGCACCAAACTTGGTACAAACTTCCTAAGTCCACGCCAAAACAGCACCAAACTTGGTACAAACTTCCTAAGTCCACCCCAAAACAGTAACAAACTTGGTACAAACTTCCTAAGTCCACGCCAAAACAGCACCAAACTTGGTACAAACTTCCTAAGTCCACGCCAAAACAGCACCAAACTTGGTACAAACTTCCTAAGTCCACCCCAAAACAGTAACAAACTTGGTACAAACTTCCTAAGTCCACGCCAAAACAGCACCAAACTTGGTACAAACTTCCTAAGTCCACGCCAAAACAGCACCAAACTTGGTACAAACTTCCTAAGTCCACGCCAAAACAGCCCCAAACTTGGTACAAACTTCCTAAGTCCACGCCAAAACAGTAACAAACTTGGTACAAACTTCCTAAGTCCACGCCAAAACAGCACCAAACTTGAAACAAACTTTCTAAGTCCACGCCAAAACAGCACCAAACTTGAAACAAACTTTCTAAGTCCACGCCAAAACAGCACCAAACTTGATACAAACTTCCTAAGTCCACGCCAAAACAGCACCAAACTTGATACAAACTTCCTAAGTCCACGCCAAAACAGCACCAAACTTGATACAAACTTTCTAAGTCCGCGCCAAAACAGAAATAAACTTGGTACAAACTACCTAAGACCACGCCAAAACAGCACCAAACTTGATACAAACTTCCTAAGTCCACGCCAAAACAGTAACAAACTTGGTACAAACTTCCTTAGTCCACGCCAAAACAGCACCAAACTTGGTACAAACTTCCTAAGTCCACGCCAAAACAGCACCAAACTTGATACAAACTTTCTAAGTCCACGCCAAAACAGCACCAAACTTGGTACAAACTTCCTAAGTCCACGCCAAAACAGTAACAAACTTGGTACAAACTTCCTAAGTCCACGCCAAAACAGTAACAAACTTGGTACAAACTTCCTAAGTCCACGCCAAAACAGTAACAAACTTGGTACAAACTTCCTAAGTCCACGCCAAAACAGCACCAAACTTGGTACAAACTTCCTAAGTCCACGCCAAAACAGCACCAAACTTGGTACAAACTTCCTAAGTCCACGCCAAAACAGTAACAAACTAGGTACAAACTTCCTAAGTCCACGCCAAAACAGTAACAAACTAGGTACAAACTTCCTAAGTCCACGCCAAAACAGTAACAAACTTGGTACAAACTTCCTAAGTCCACGCCAAAACAGTAACAAACTTGGTACAAACTTCGTAAGTCCGCGCCAAAACAGCACCAAACTTGGTACAAACTTCCTAAGTCCACGCCAAAACAGTAACAAACTTGGTACAAACTTCGTAAGTCCGCGCCAAAACAGAAACAAACTTGGTACAAACTTCCTAAGTCCACGCCAAAACAGAAACAAACTAGGTACAAACTTCCTAAGTCCACGCCAAAACAGCACCAAACTTGATACAAACTTTCTAAGTCCACGCCAAAACAGCACCAAACTTGATACAAACTTTCTAAGTCCACGCCAAAACAGCACCAAACTTGATACAAACTTCCTAAGTCCACGCCAAAACAGCACCAAACTTGAAACAAACTTTCTAAGTCCACGCCAAAACAGCACCAAACTTGATACAAACTTTCTAAGTCCACGCCAAAACAGCACCAAACTTGATACAAACTTCCTAAGTCCACGCCAAAACAGTAACAAACTTGGTACAAACTTCCTAAGTCCACGCCAAAACAGCACCAAACTTGATACAAACTTCCTAAGTCCACGCCAAAACAGTAACAAACTTGGTACAAACTTCCTAAGTCCACGCCAAAACAGCACCAAACTTGGTACAAACTTCATAAGACCACGCCAAAACAGTAACAAACTTGGTACAAACTTCCTAAGTCCACGCCAAAACAGCACCAAACTTGGTACAAACTTCCTAAGTCCACGCCAAAACAGTAACAAACTTGGTACAAACTTCCTAAGTCCACGCCAAAACAGCACCAAACTTGGTACAAACTTCCTAAGTCCACGCCAAAACAGTAACAAACTTGGTACAAACTTCCTAAGTCCACGCCAAAACAGAAACAAACTAGGTACAAACTTCCTAAGTCCACGCCAAAACAGCACCAAACTTGATACAAACTTCCTAAGTCCACGCCAAAACAGTAACAAACTTGGTACAAACTTCCTAAGTCCACGCCAAAACAGCACCAAACTTGGTACAAACTTCCTAAGTCCACGCCAAAACAGTAACAAACTTGGTACAAACTTCCTAAGTCCACGCCACAACAGTAACAAACTTGGTACAAACTTCCTAAGTCCACGCAAAAACAGTAACAAACTTGGTAAAAACTTCCTTAGTCCACGCCAAAACAGTAACAAACATGGAACAAACATCCTACGACCACGCCAAAACAGCACCAAACTTGGTACAAACTTCCTAAGTCCACGCCAAAACAGCACCAAACTTGGTACAAACTTCCTAAGTCCACGCAAAAACAGTAACAAACTTGGTACAAACTTCCTAAGTCCACGCCAAAACAGTAGCAAACTTGGTTAAAAACTTCCTTAGTCCACGCCAAAACAGTAACAAACTTGGTACAAACTTCCTAAGTCCACGTAAAAACAGTAACAAACTTGGTACAAACTTCCTAAGTCCACGCAAAAACAGTAACAAACTTGGTACAAACTTCCTAAGTCCACGCCAAAACAGTAACAAACTTAGTACAAACTTCCTTATTCCACGCCAAAACAGCACCAAAATTGGAACAAATTTCCTTAGTCCAAGCCAAAACAGCAAAAAACTTGGTACAAACTTCCTAAGTCCACGCCAAAACAGCACAAAACTTGGTACAAACTTCCTTAGTGCACGCCAAAACAGTAACAAACTTGATACAAACTTCCTAAATCCACGCCAAAACAGTAACAAACTTGGTACAAACTTTCTAAGTCCACGCCAAAACAGTTTTAAACTTGGTACAAACTTCCTAATTCCACGCCAAAACAGCACCAGAATTGGAACAAATTTCCTTAGTCCGCGCCAAAACAGCACCAAACTTGGTACAAACTTCCTAAGTCCACGCAAAAACAGTAACAACCTTGGTACAAACTTCCTAAGTCCACGCCAAAACAGTAGCAAACTTGGTTAAAAACTTCCTTAGTCCACGCCAAAACAGTAACAAACTTGGTACAAACTTCCTAAGTCCACGCAAAAACAGTAACAAACTTGGTACAAGCTTCCTAAGTCCACGCAAAAACAGTAACAAACTTGGTACAAACTTCCTAAGTCCACGCCAAAACAGTAACAAACTTTGTACAAACTTCCTTATTCCACGCAAAAACAGTAACAAACTTGGTAAAAACTTCCTTAGTCCACGCCAAAACAGTAACAAACATGGAACAAACATCCTACGACCACGCCAAAACAGCACCAAACTTGGTACAAACTTCCTAAGTCCACGCCAAAACAGCACCAAACTTGGTACAAACTTCCTAAGTCCACGCAAAAACAGTAACAAACTTGGTACAAACTTCCTTAGTCCACGCCAAAACAGCACCAAACTTGGTACAAACTTCCTAAGTCCACGCCAAAACAGCACCAAACTTGATACAAACTTTCTAAGTCCACGCCAAAACAGCACCAAACTTGATACAAACTTTCTAAGTCCGCGCCAAAACAGAAATAAACTTGGTACAAACTACCTAAGACCACGCCAAAACAGCACCAAACTTGATACAAACTTCCTAAGTCCACGCCAAAACAGTAACAAACTTCGTACAAACTTCCTTAGTCCACGCCAAAACAGCACCAAACTTGGTACAAACTTCCTAAGTCCACGCCAAAACAGCACCAAACTTGATACAAACTTTCTAAGTCCACGCCAAAACAGCACCAAACTTGGTACAAACTTCGTAAGTCCGCGCCAAAACAGAAACAAACTTGGTACAAACTTCCTAAGTCCACGCCAAAACAGTAACAAACTTGGTACAAACTTCATAAGACCACGCCAAAACAGTAACAAACTTGGTACAAACTTCCTAAGTCCACGCCAAAACAGAAACAAACTTGGTACAAACTTCCTAAGTCCACGCCAAAACAGAAACAAACTAGGTACAAACTTCCTAAGTCCACGCCAAAACAGCACCAAACTTGATACAAACTTTCTAAGTCCACGCCAAAACAGTAACAAACTTGGTACAAACTTTCTAAGTCCACGCCAAAACAGCACCAAACTTGATACAAACTTTCTAAGTCCACGCCAAAACAGCACCAAACTTGATACAAACTTCCTAAGTCCACGCCAAAACAGTAACAAACTTGGTACAAACTTCCTAAGTCCACGCCAAAACAGCACCAAACTTGGTACAAACTTCCTAAGTCCACGCCAAAACAGTAACAAACTTGGTACAAACTTCCTAAGTCCACGCCAAAACAGTAACAAACTTGGTACAAACTTCCTAAGTCCACGCCAAAACAGCACCAAACTTGGTACAAACTTCCTAAGTCCACGCCAAAACAGCACCAAACTTGGTACAAACTTCCTAAGTCCACGCCAAAACAGAAACAAACTTGGTACAAACTTCCTAAGTCCACGCCAAAACAGAAACAAACTAGGTACAAACTTCCTAAGTCCACGCCAAAACAGCACCAAACTTGATACAAACTTCCTAAGTCCACGCCAAAACAGCACCAAACTTGGTACAAACTTCGTAAGTCCGCGCCAAAACAGTAACAAACTTGGTACAAACTTCCTAAGTCCACGCCAAAACAGTAACAAACTTGGTACAAACTTCCTAAGTCCACGCCAAAACAGTAACAAACTTGGTACAAACTTCCTAAGTCCACGCCAAAACAGCACCAAACTTGGTACAAACTTCCTAAGTCCACGCCAAAACAGTAACAAACTTGGTACAAACTTCCTAAGTCCACGCCAAAACAGTAACAAACTTGGTACAAACTTCCTAAGTCCACGCCAAAACAGTAACAAACTTGGTACAAACTTCCTAAGTCCACGCCAAAACAGTAACAAACTTGGTACAAACTTCCTAAGTCCACGCCAAAACAGCACCAAACTTGATACAAACTTCCTAAGTCCACGCCAAAACAGTAACAAACTTGATACAAACTTTCTAAGTCCACGCCAAAACAGTAACAAACTTGGTACAAACTTCCTAAGTCCACGCCAAAACAGCACCAAACTTGATACAAACTTTCTAAGTCCGCGCCAAAACAGAAATAAACTTGGTACAAACTACCTAAGACCACGCCAAAACAGCACCAAACTTGATACAAACTTCCTAAGTCCACGCCAAAACAGTAACAAACTTGGTACAAACTTCCTTAGTCCACGCCAAAACAGCACCAAACTTGGTACAAACTTCCTAAGTCCACGCCAAAACAGCACCAAACTTGATACAAACTTTCTAAGTCCACGCCAAAACAGCACCAAACTTGGTACAAACTTCCTAAGTCCACGCCAAAACAATAACAAACTTGGTACAAACTTCCTAAGTCCACGCCAAAACAGTAACAAACTTGGTACAAACTTCCTAAGTCCACGCCAAAACAGTAACAAACTTGGTACAAACTTCCTAAGTCCACGCCAAAACAGTAACAAACTTGGTACAAACTTCCTAAGTCCACGCCAAAACAGCACCAAACTTGGTACAAACTTCCTAAGTCCACGCCAAAACAGTAACAAACTAGGTACAAACTTCCTAAGTCCACGCCAAAACAGTAACAAACTAGGTACAAACTTCCTAAGTCCACGCCAAAACAGTAACAAACTTGGTACAAACTTCCTAAGTCCACGCCAAAACAGTAACAAACTTGGTACAAACTTCGTAAGTCCGCGCCAAAACAGCACCAAACTTGGTACAAACTTCCTAAGTCCACGCCAAAACAGTAACAAACTTGGTACAAACTTCCTAAGTCCACGCCAAAACAGTAACAAACTTGGTACAAACTTCCTAAGTCCACGCCAAAACAGTAACAAACTTGGTACAAACTTCCTAAGTCCACGCCAAAACAGTAACAAACTTGGTACACACTTCCTAAATCCACGCCAAAACAGCACCAAAATTGGTACAAACTTCGTAAGTCCGCGCCAAAACAGAAACAAACTTGGTACAAACTTCTTAAGTCCACGCCAAAACAGAAACAAACTAGGTACAAACTTCCTAAGTCCACGCCAAAACAGCACCAAACTTGATACAAACTTTCTAAGTCCACGCCAAAACAGCACCAAACTTGATACAAACTTTCTAAGTCCACGCCAAAACAGCACCAAACTTGATACAAACTTCCTAAGTCCACGCCAAAACAGCACCAAACTTTGTACAAACTTCGTAAGTCCGCGCCAAAACAGCACCAAACTTGGTACAAACTTCCTAAGTCCACGCCAAAACAGTAACAAACTAGGTACAAACTTCCTAAGTCCACGCCAAAACAGCACCAAACTTGGTACAAACTTCCTAAGTCCACGCCAAAACAGTAACAAACTTGGTACAAACTTCCTAAGTCCACGCCAAAACAGTAACAAACTTGGTACAAACTTCCTAAGTCCACGCCAAAACAGTAACAAACTAGGTACAAACTTCCTAAGTCCACGCCAAAACAGCACCAAACTTGGTACAAACTTCCTAAGTCCACGCCAAAACAGTAACAAACTTGGTACAAACTTCCTAAGTCCACGCCAAAACAGCACCAAACTTGGTACAAACTTCCTAAGTCCACGCCAAAACAGTAACAAACTTGGTGCAAAGTTCCTAAGTCCACGCCAAAACAGCACCAAACTTGGTACAAACTTCCTAAGTCCACGCCAAAACAGTAACAAACTTGGTACAAACTTCCTAAGTCCACGCCAAAACAGCACCAAACTTGGTACAAACTTCCTAAGTCCACGCCAAAACAGTAACAAACTTGGTACAAACTTCCTAAGTCCACGCCAAAACAGCACCAAACTTGGTACAAACTTCGTAAGTCCGCGCCAAAACAGAAACAAACTTGGTACAAACTTCCTAAGTCCACGCCAAAACAGCACCAAACTTGATACAAACTTTCTAAGTCCACGCCAAAACAGCACCAAACTTGATACAAACTTTCTAAGTCCACGCCAAAACAGCACCAAACTTGATACAAACTTCCTAAGTCCACGCCAAAACAGCACCAAACTTGAAACAAACTTTCTAAGTCCACGCCAAAACAGCACCAAACTTGATACAAACTTTCTAAGTCCACGCCAAAACAGCACCAAACTTGATACAAACTTCCTAAGTCCACGCCAAAACAGTAACAAACTTGGTACAAACTTCCTAAGTCCACGCCAAAACAGCACCAAACTTGATACAAACTTCCTAAGTCCACGCCAAAACAGTAACAAACTTGGTACAAACTTCCTAAGTCCACGCCAAAACAGCACCAAACTTGGTACAAACTTCCTAAGTCCACGCCAAAACAGTAACAAACTTGGTACAAACTTCCTAAGTCCACGCCAAAACAGTAACAAACTTGGTACAAACTTCCTAAGTCCACGCCAAAACAGTAACAAACTTGATACAAACTTTCTAAGTCCACGCCAAAACAGCACCAAACTTGATACAAACTTCCTAAGTCCACGCCAAAACAGTAACAAACTTGGTACAAACTTCCTAAGTCCACGCCAAAACAGTAACAAACTTGGTACAAACTTCATAAGACCACGCCAAAACAGCACCCAACTTGGTACAAACTTCATAAGACCACGCCAAAACAGTAACAAACTTGGTACAAACTTCCTAAGTCCACGCCAAAACAGCACCAAACTTGGTACAAACTTCCTAAGTCCACGCCAAAACAGTAACAAACTTGGTACAAACTTCCTAAGTCCACGCCAAAACAGTACCAAACTTGGTACAAACTTCCTAAGTCCACGCCAAAACAGTAACAAACATGGTACAAACTTCCTAAGTCCACGCCAAAACAGTAACAAACTTGGTACAAACTTCCTAAGTCCACGCCAAAACAGCACCAAACTTGGTACAAACTTCCTAAGTCCACGCCAAAACAGCACCAAACTTGGTACAAACTTCCTAAGTCCACCCCAAAACAGTAACAAACTTGGTACAAACTTCCTAAGTCCACGCCAAAACAGTAACAAACTTGGTACAAACTTCCTAAGTCCACGCCAAAACAGTAACAAACTTGATACAAACTTCCTAAGTCCACGCCAAAACAGTAACAAACTTGGTACAAACTTCCTAAGTCCACGCCAAAACAGCACCAAACTTGATACAAACTTTCTAAGTCCGCGCCAAAACAGAAATAAACTTGGTACAAACTTCCTAAGACCACGCCAAAACAGCACCAAACTTGATACAAACTTCCTAAGTCCACGCCAAAACAGTAACAAACTTGGTACAAACTTCCTTAGTCCACGCCAAAACAGCACCAAACTTGGTACAAACTTCCTAAGTCCACGCCAAAACAGCACCAAACTTGGTACAAACTTCCTAAGTCCACCCCAAAACAGTAACAAACTTGGTACAAACTTCCTAAGTCCACGCCAAAACAGCACCAAACTTGGTACAAACTTCCTAAGTCCACGCCAAAACAGCACCAAACTTGGTACAAACTTCCTAAGTCCACCCCAAAACAGTAACAAACTTGGTACAAACTTCCTAAGTCCACGCCAAAACAGCACCAAACTTGGTACAAACTTCCTAAGTCCACGCCAAAACAGCACCAAACTTGGTACAAACTTCCTAAGTCCACGCCAAAACAGCCCCAAACTTGGTACAAACTTCCTAAGTCCACGCCAAAACAGTAACAAACTTGGTACAAACTTCCTAAGTCCACGCCAAAACAGCACCAAACTTGAAACAAACTTTCTAAGTCCACGCCAAAACAGCACCAAACTTGATACAAACTTTCTAAGTCCACGCCAAAACAGCACCAAACTTGATACAAACTTCCTAAGTCCACGCCAAAACAGCACCAAACTTGATACAAACTTCCTAAGTCCACGCCAAAACAGCACCAAACTTGATACAAACTTTCTAAGTCCGCGCCAAAACAGAAATAAACTTGGTACAAACTACCTAAGACCACGCCAAAACAGCACCAAACTTGATACAAACTTCCTAAGTCCACGCCAAAACAGTAACAAACTTGGTACAAACTTCCTTAGTCCACGCCAAAACAGCACCAAACTTGGTACAAACTTCCTAAGTCCACGCCAAAACAGCACCAAACTTGATACAAACTTTCTAAGTCCACGCCAAAACAGCACCAAACTTGGTACAAACTTCCTAAGTCCACGCCAAAACAGTAACAAACTTGGTACAAACTTCCTAAGTCCACGCCAAAACAGTAACAAACTTGGTACAAACTTCCTAAGTCCACGCCAAAACAGTAACAAACTTGGTACAAACTTCCTAAGTCCACGCCAAAACAGCACCAAACTTGGTACAAACTTCCTAAGTCCACGCCAAAACAGCACCAAACTTGGTACAAACTTCCTAAGTCCACGCCAAAACAGTAACAAACTAGGTACAAACTTCCTAAGTCCACGCCAAAACAGTAACAAACTAGGTACAAACTTCCTAAGTCCACGCCAAAACAGTAACAAACTTGGTACAAACTTCCTAAGTCCACGCCAAAACAGTAACAAACTTGGTACAAACTTCGTAAGTCCGCGCCAAAACAGCACCAAACTTGGTACAAACTTCCTAAGTCCACGCCAAAACAGTAACAAACTTGGTACAAACTTCGTAAGTCCGCGCCAAAACAGCACCAAACTTGGTACAAACTTCCTAAGTCCACGCCAAAACAGAAACAAACTAGGTACAAACTTCCTAAGTCCACGCCAAAACAGCACCAAACTTGATACAAACTTTCTAAGTCCACGCCAAAACAGCACCAAACTTGATACAAACTTTCTAAGTCCACGCCAAAACAGCACCAAACTTGATACAAACTTCCTAAGTCCACGCCAAAACAGCACCAAACTTGAAACAAACTTTCTAAGTCCACGCCAAAACAGCACCAAACTTGATACAAACTTTCTAAGTCCACGCCAAAACAGCACCAAACTTGATACAAACTTCCTAAGTCCACGCCAAAACAGTAACAAACTTGGTACAAACTTCCTAAGTCCACGCCAAAACAGCACCAAACTTGATACAAACTTCCTAAGTCCACGCCAAAACAGTAACAAACTTGGTACAAACTTCCTAAGTCCACGCCAAAACAGCACCAAACTTGGTACAAACTTCATAAGACCACGCCAAAACAGTAACAAACTTGGTACAAACTTCCTAAGTCCACGCCAAAACAGCACCAAACTTGGTACAAACTTCCTAAGTCCACGCCAAAACAGTAACAAACTTGGTACAAACTTCCTAAGTCCACGCCAAAACAGCACCAAACTTGGTACAAACTTCCTAAGTCCACGCCAAAACAGTAACAAACTTGGTACAAACTTCCTAAGTCCACGCCAAAACAGAAACAAACTAGGTACAAACTTCCTAAGTCCACGCCAAAACAGCACCAAACTTGATACAAACTTCCTAAGTCCACGCCAAAACAGTAACAAACTTGGTACAAACTTCCTAAGTCCACGCCAAAACAGCACCAAACTTGGTACAAACTTCCTAAGTCCACGCCAAAACAGTAACAAACTTGGTACAAACTTCCTAAGTCCACGCCACAACAGTAACAAACTTGGTACAAACTTCCTAAGTCCACGCAAAAACAGTAACAAACTTGGTAAAAACTTCCTTAGTCCACGCCAAAACAGTAACAAACATGGAACAAACATCCTACGACCACGCCAAAACAGCACCAAACTTGGTACAAACTTCCTAAGTCCACGCCAAAACAGCACCAAACTTGGTACAAACTTCCTAAGTCCACGCAAAAACAGTAACAAACTTGGTACAAACTTCCTAAGTCCACGCCAAAACAGTAGCAAACTTGGTTAAAAACTTCCTTAGTCCACGCCAAAACAGAAACAAACTAGGTACAAACTTCCTAAGTCCACGCCAAAACAGCACCAAACTTGGTACAAACTTCCTAAGTCAACGCCAAAACAGTAACAAACTTGGTACAAACTTCCTAAGTCCACGCAAAAACAGTAACAAACTTGGTACAAACTTCCTAAGTCCACGCCAAAACAGTAACAAACTTAGTACAAACTTCCTTATTCCACGCCAAAACAGCACCAAAATTGGAACAAATTTCCTTAGTCCAAGCCAAAACAGCAAAAAACTTGGTACAAACTTCCTAAGTCCACGCCAAAACAGCACAAAACTTGGTACAAACTTCCTTAGTGCACGCCAAAACAGTAACAAACTTGATACAAACTTCCTAAATCCACGCCAAAACAGTAACAAACTTGGTACAAACTTTCTAAGTCCACGCCAAAACAGTTTTAAACTTGGTACAAACTTCCTAATTCCACGCCAAAACAGCACCAGAATTGGAACAAATTTCCTTAGTCCGCGCCAAAACAGCACCAAACTTGGTACAAACTTCCTAAGTCCACGCAAAAACAGTAACAACCTTGGTACAAACTTCCTAAGTCCACGCCAAAACAGTAGCAAACTTGGTTAAAAACTTCCTTAGTCCACGCCAAAACAGTAACAAACTTGGTACAAACTTCCTAAGTCCACGCCAAAACAGCACCAAACTTGGTACAAACTTCCTAAGTCCACGCCAAAACAGCACCAAACTTGGTACAAACTTCCTAAGTCCACGCAAAAACAGTAACAAACTTGGTACAAACTTCCTAAGTCCACGCCAAAACAGTAGCAAACTTGGTTAAAAACTTCCTTAGTCCACGCCAAAACAGAAACAAACTAGGTACAAACTTCCTAAGTCCACGCCAAAACAGCACAAAACTTGGTACAAACTTCCTTAGTCCACGCCAAAACAGCACCAAACTTGGTACAAACTTCCTAAGTCCACGCCAAAACAGCACCAAACTTGGTACAAACTTCCTAAGTCCACGCAAAAACAGTAACAAACTTGGTACAAACTTCCTAAGTCCACGCAAAAACAGTAACAAACTTGGTACAAACTTCCTAAGTCCACGCCAAAACAGTAACAAACTTGGTACAAACTTCCTAATTCCACGCCAAAACAGCACCAAAATTGGAACAAATTTCCTTAGTCCGCGCCAAAACAGCACCAAACTTGGTACAAACTTCCTAAGTCCACGCCAAAACAGCACCAAACTTGGTACAAACTTTCTAAGTCCACGCCAAAACAGTAACAAACTTGGTACAAACTTCCTAAATCCATGCCAAAACAGTAACAAACTTGGTACAAACTTCTTAAGTCCACGCCAAAACAGTAACAAACTTGGTACAAACTTCCTGAGTCCACGCCAAAACAGCACCAAACTTGGTACAAACTTCCTGAGTCCACGCCAAAACAGCACCAAACTTGGTACAAACTTCCTAAGTCCACGCCAAAACAGTAACAATCTTGGTACAAGCTTCCTAAGTTCATGCCAAAACAGTAACAAACTTGGTACAAACTTCCTAATTCCACGCAAAAACAGCACCAAACTTGGTACAAACTTCCTAAGTCCACGCCAAAACAGTAACAAACTTGGTACAAACTTCCTAAGTCCACGCCAAAACAGTATTAAACTTGATACAAACTGCCTAAGTCCACGCCAAAACAGTAACAAACTTGGTACAAGCTTCCTAAGTCCATGCCAAAACAGTAACAAACTTGGTACAAATTTCCTAAATCCACGCAAAAACAGCACCAAACTTGGTACAAACTTCCTAAGTCCACCCCAAACAGTAACAAACTTGGAACAAACTTCCTAAGGCCACGCGAGAACAGTAACAAAATTGGTACAAACTTCCTAAGTCCACGCGAAAACAGTAACAAACTTGGTACAAACTTCCTAAGTCCACGCCAAAACAGCACCAAACTTGGTACAAACTTCCTAAGTCCACGCCAAAACAGTAACCAACTTGGTACAAACTTCCTAAGTCCACGCCAAAACAGTAACAAACTTGGTACAAACTGCCTACAACTACCCGAATTCCAACAGAGTTGCAACAGAGTGTCAAATACAAACTTTGTAGAAACTTCTTAAAACTACCCAAAAACACTTGCAAACTTGGTACAAACTTCCTAAGTCCACGCCAAAACAGTAACAAACTTGGTACAAACTTCCATATTCCACGTCAAAACAGCACAAAACTTGGTACAAACTTCCTTAGTCCACCCCAAAACAGCACCAAACTTGGTACAAACTTCCTAAGTCCACGCCAAAACAGCACCAAACTTGGTGCAAACTTCCTAAGTCCACGCAAAAACAGTAACAAACTTGGTACAAACTTCCTAAGTCCACGCAAAAACAGAAACAAACTTGGTACAAACTTCCTAAGTCCACGCCAAAACAGTAACAAACTTGGTACAAACTTCCTAATTCCACGCCAAAACAGCACCAAACTTGGTATAAACTTCCTAAGTCCACGCCAAAACAGTAACAAACTTGGAACAAACTTCCTAAGTCCACGCCAAAACAGCACCAAACTTGGTACAAACTTCTTAAGTCCACGCCAAAACAGTAACAAACTTGGTACAAACTTCCTGAGTCCACGCCAAAACAGCACCAAACTTGGAACAAACTTCCTGAGTCCACGCCAAAACAGCACCAAACTTGGTACAAACTTCCTAAGTCCACGCCAAAACAGTAACAATCTTGGTACAAGCTTCCTAAGTTCATGCCAAAACAGTAACAAACTTGGTACAAACTTCCTAATTCCAAGCAAAAACAGCACCAAACTTGGTACAAACTTCCTAAGACCACGCCAAAACACTACCAAACTTTGTACAAACTTTTCAAGACCACGCCAAAACACTTGCAAACTTGGTACAAACTTCCTAAGACCACGCCAAAACACTACCAAACTTGGTACAAACTTTTCAAGACCACGCCAAAACACTTGCAAACTTGGTACAAAATTCCTAAGACCACACCAAAACACTTGCAAACTTGGTAAAAAATTCCTAAGACCACGCCAAAACACTACCAAACTTGGTACAAACTTTTCAAGACCACGCCAAAACACTTGCAAACTTGGTACAAACTTCCTACGACCACGCCAAAACACTACCAAACTTGGTACAAAATTCCTAAGACCACGCCAAAACACTTGCAAACTTGGTACAAACTTGCTAAGACCACGCCAAAACACTACCAAACTTGGTACAAAATTCCTAAGACCACGCCAAAACACTTGCAAACTTGGTACAAAATTCCTAAGACCACGCCAAAACACTACCAAACTTGGTACAAACTTTTCAAGACCACGCCAAAACACTTGCAAACTTGGTACAAACTTCCTAAGACCACGCCAAAACACTACCAAACTTGGTACAAACTTCCTAAGACCACGCCAAAACACTTGCAAACTTGGTACAAAATTCCTAAGACCACACCAAAACACTTGCAAACTTGGTACAAAATTCCTAAGACCACGCCAAAACACTACCAAACTTGGTACAAACTTTTCAAGACCACGCCAAAACACTTGCAAACTTGGTACAAACTTCCTACGACCACGCCAAAACACTACCAAACTTGGTACAAAATTCCTAAGACCACGCCAAAACACTTGCAAACTTGGTACAAACTTGCTAAGACCACGCCAAAACACTACCAAACTTGGTACAAACTTCCTAAGACCACGCCAAAACACTTGCAAACTTGGTACAAACTTGCTAAGACCACGCCAAAACACTACCAAACTTGGTACAAACTTCCTAAGACCACGCCAAAACACTACCAAACTTGGTACAAACTTCCTACGACCACGCCAAAACACTACCAAACTTGGTACAAAATTCCTAAGACCACGCCAAAACACTTGCAAACTTGGTACAAACTTGCTAAGACCCTGCCAAAACACTACCAAACTTGGTACAAAATTCCTAAGACCACGCCAAAACACTTGCAAACTTGGTACAAACTTCCTAAGACCACGCCAAAACACTACCAAACTTGGTACAAACTTTTCAAGACCACGCCAAACAACTTTCAAACTTGGTACAAACTTCCTAAGACCACGCCAAAACACTTGCAAACTTGGTACAAACTTGCTAAGACAACGCCAAAACACTACCAAACTTGGTACAAACTTCCTAAGTCCACGCGAAAACAGTAACAAACTTGGTACAAACTTTCTAAGTCCACGCCAAAACAGCACCAAACTTGGCACAAACTTCCTAAGACCACGCCAAAACAGTAACAAACTTGGTACAAACTTCCTAAGTCCACGCCAAAACAGCACCAAACTTGGTACAAACTTCCTAAGTCCACACCAAAAAAGTAACAAACTTGGTGCAAAGTTCCTAAGTCCACGCCAAAACAGTAACAAACTTGGTACAAACATCCTAAGTCCACGCCAAAACAGTAACAAACTTGGTACAAACTTCCTAAGTCCACGCCAAAACAGCACCAAACTTGATACAAACTTCCTAAGTCCACGCCAAAACAGTACCAAACTTGGTAAAAAATTCCTAAGTCCACGCCAAAACAGTTACAAACTTGGTACAAACTTCCTAAGACCACGCCAAAACAGCACCAAACTTGGTACAAACGTCCTAAGACCATGCCAAAACAGAAACATACTTGGTACAAACTTCCTAAGTCCACGCCAAAACAGTAACAAACTTGGTGCAAAGTTCCTAAGTCCACGCCAAAACAGTAACAAACTTGGTACAAACTTCCTAAGTCCACGCCAAAACAGTAACAAACTTGGTACAAACTTCCTAAGTCCACGCCAAAACAGCACCAAACTTGATACAAAGTTCCTAAGTCCACGCCAAAACAGTACCAAACTTGGTAAAAAATTCCTAAGTCCACGCCAAAACAGTAACAAACTTGGTACAAACTTCCTAAGACCCCGCCAAAACAGCACCAAACTTGATACAAACTTCCTAAGTCCACGCCAAAACAGCACCAAACTTGGTACAAACTTCCTAAGTCCACGCCAAAACAGTAACAAACTTGGTGCAAAGTTCCTAAGTCCACGCCAAAACAGTAACAAACTTGGTACAAACTTCCTAAGTCCACGCCAAAACAGTAACAAACTTGGAACAAACTTCCTAAGTCCACGCCAAAACAGCACCAAACTTGATACAAACTTCCTAAGTCCACACCAAAAAAGTAACAAACTTGGTGCAAAGTTCCTAAGTCCACGCCAAAACAGTAACAAACTTGGTACAAACATCCTAAGTCCACGCCAAAACAGTAACAAACTTGGTACAAACTTCCTTAGTCCACGCCAAACCAGCACCAAACTTGATACAAAGTTCCTAAGTCCACGCCAAAACAGTACCAAACTTGGTAAAAAATTCCTAAGTCCATGCCAAAACAGTAACAAACTTGGTACAAACTTCCTAAGACCACGCCAAAACAGCACCAAACTTGGTACAAACTTCCTAAGACCACGCCAAAACACTTGCAAACTTGGTACAAACTTCCTAAGACCACGCCAAAACACTACCAAACTTGGTACAAACTTCCTAAGACCACGCCAAAACACTACCAAACTTGGTACAAACTTTTCAAGACCACGCCAAAACACTTGCAAACTTGGTACAAACTTCCTAAGACCACGCCAAAACACTACCAAACTTGGTACAAACTTCCTAAGACCACGCCAAAACACTTGCAAACTTGGTACAAAATTCCTAAGACCACACCAAAACACTTGCAAACTTGGTACAAAATTCCTAAGTCCACGCCAAAACAGTAACAAACTTGGTACAAACTTCCTAAGTCCACGCCAAAACAGTAACAAACTTGGTACAAACTTCCTAAGTCCACGCCAAAACAGTAACAAACTTGGAACAAACTTCCTAAGTCCACGCCAAAACAGCACCAAACTTGATACAAACTTTCTAAGTCCACGCCAAAACAGCACCAAACTTGATACAAACTTTCTAAGTCCACGCCAAAACAGCACCAAACTTGATACAAACTTCCTAAGTCCACGCCAAAACAGTAACAAACTTGGTACAAACTTCCTAAGTCCACGCCAAAACAGTAACAAACTTGGTACAAACTTCCTAAGTCCACGCCAAAACAGTAACAAACTTGGTACAAACTTCCTAAGTCCACGCCAAAACAGAAACAAACTAGGTACAAACTTCCTAAGTCCACGCCAAAACAGCACCAAACATGATACAAACTTCCTAAGTCCACGCCAAAACAGCACCAAACTTGGTACAAACTTCCTAAGTCTACGCCAAAACAGTAACAAACTTGGTGCAAAGTTCCTAAGTCCACGCCAAAACAGTAACAAACTTGGTACAAACTTCCTAAGTCCACGCCAAAACAGCACCAAACTTGGTACAAACTTCCTAAGTCCACGCCAAAACAGCACCAAACTTGGTACAAACTTCCTAAGTCCACGCCAAAACAGTAACAAACTTGGTGCAAAGTTCCTTAGTCCACGCCAAAACAGTAACAAACTTGGTGCAAAGTTCCTAAGTCCACGCCAAACAGTAACAAACTTGATACAAACTTTCTAAGTCCACGCCAAAACAGCACCAAACTTGATACAAACTTTCTAAGTCCACGCCAAAACAGCACCAAACTTGATACAAACTTCCTAAGTCCACGCCAAAACAGCACCAAACTTGATACAAACTTCCTAAGTCCACGCCAAAACAGTAACAAACTTGGTACAAACTTCCTAAGTCCACGCCAAAACAGTAACAAACTTGGTACAAACTTCCTAAGTCCACGCCAAAACAGTAACAAACTTGGTACAAACTTCCTAAGTCCACGCCAAAACAGCACCAAACTAGGTACAAACTTCCTAAGTCCACGCCAAAACAGTAACAAACTTGGTACAAACTTCCTAAGTCCACGCCAAAACAGTAACAAACTTGGTACAAACTTCCTAAGTCCACGCCAAAACAGTAACAAACTTGGTACAAACTTCCTAAGTCCACGCCAAAACAGCACCAAACTTGGTACAAACTTCCTAAGTCCACGCCAAAACAGTAACAAACTTGGTACAAACTTCCTAAGTCCACGCCAAAACAGTAACAAACTTGGTACAAACTTCCTAAGTCCACGCCAAAACAGTAACAAACTTGGTACAAACTTCCTAAGTCCACGCCAAAACAGTAACAAACTTGGTACAAACTTCCTAAGTCCACGCCAAAACAGTAACAAACTTGGTACAAACTTCCTAAGTCCACGCCAAAACAGTAACAAACTTGGTACAAACTTTCTAAGTCCACGCCAAAACAGTAACAAACTTGGTACAAACTTCCTAAGTCCACGCCAAAACAGTAACAAACTTGGTACAAACTTCCTAAGTCCACGCCAAAACAGTAACAAACTTGGAACAAACTTCCTAAGTCCACGCCAAAACAGCACCAAACTTGATACAAACTTTCTAAGTCCACGCCAAAACAGCACCAAACTTGATACAAACTTCCTAAGTCCACGCCAAAACAGTAACAAACTTGGTACAAACTTCCTACAACTACCCGAATTCCAACAGAGTTGCAACAGAGTGTCAAATACAAACTTTGTAGAAACTTCTTAAAACTACCCAAAAACACTTGCAAACTTGGTACAAACTTCCTAAGTCCACGCCAAAACAGTAACAAACTTGGTACAAACTTCCTAAGTCCACGCCAAAACAGTAACAAACTTGGTACAAACTTTCTAAGTCCACGCCAAAACAGCACCAAACTTGATACAAACTTTCTAAGTCCACGCCAAAACAGCACCAAACTTGATACAAACTTCCTAAGTCCACGCCAAAACAGTAACAAACTTGGTACTAACTTCCTAAGTCCACGCCAAAACAGTAACAAACTTGGTACAAACTTCCTAAGTCCACGCCAAAACAGTAACAAACTTGGTACAAACTTCCTAAGTCCACGCCAAAACAGTAACAAACTTGGAACAAACTTCCTAAGTCCACGCCAAAACAGCACCAAACTTGATACAAACTTTCTAAGTCCACGCCAAAACAGCACCAAACTTGATACAAACTTTCTAAGTCCACGCCAAAACAGCACCAAACTTGATACAAACTTCCTAAGTCCACGCCAAAACAGTAACAAACTTGGTACAAACTTCCTAAGTCCACGCCAAAACAGTAACAAACTTGGTACAAACTTCCTAAGTCCACGCCAAAACAGTAACAAACTTGGTACAAACTTCCTAAGTCCACGCCAAAACAGAAACAAACTAGGTACAAACTTCCTAAGTCCACGCCAAAACAGCACCAAACATGATACAAACTTCCTAAGTCCACGCCAAAACAGCACCAAACTTGGTACAAACTTCCTAAGTCTACGCCAAAACAGTAACAAACTTGGTGCAAAGTTCCTAAGTCCACGCCAAAACAGTAACAAACTTGGTACAAACTTCCTAAGTCCACGCCAAAACAGCACCAAACTTGGTACAAACTTCCTAAGTCCACGCCAAAACAGCACCAAACTTGGTACAAACTTCCTAAGTCCACGCCAAAACAGTAACAAACTTGGTGCAAAGTTCCTTAGTCCACGCCAAAACAGTAACAAACTTGGTGCAAAGTTCCTAAGTCCACGCCAAACAGTAACAAACTTGATACAAACTTTCTAAGTCCACGCCAAAACAGCACCAAACTTGATACAAACTTTCTAAGTCCACGCCAAAACAGCACCAAACTTGATACAAACTTCCTAAGTCCACGCCAAAACAGCACCAAACTTGATACAAACTTCCTAAGTCCACGCCAAAACAGTAACAAACTTGGTACAAACTTCCTAAGTCCACGCCAAAACAGTAACAAACTTGGTACAAACTTCCTAAGTCCACGCCAAAACAGTAACAAACTTGGTACAAACTTCCTAAGTCCACGCCAAAACAGCACCAAACTAGGTACAAACTTCCTAAGTCCACGCCAAAACAGTAACAAACTTGGTACAAACTTCCTAAGTCCACGCCAAAACAGCACCAAACTTGGTACAAACTTCCTAAGTCCACGCCAAAACAGTAACAAACTTGGTACAAACTTCCTAAGTCCACGCCAAAACAGCACCAAACTTGGTACAAACTTCCTAAGTCCACGCCAAAACAGTAACAAACATGGTGCAAAGTTCCTAAGTCCACGCCAAAACAGTAACAAACTTGGTACAAACTTCCTAAGTCCACGCCAAAACAGTAACAAACTAGGTACAAACTTCCTAAGTCCACGCCAAAACAGCACCAAACTTGATACAAACTTCCTAAGTCCACGCCAAAACAGCACCAAACTTGGTACAAACTTCTTAAGTCCACGCCAAAACAGCACCAAACTTGGTACAAACTTCCTAAGTCCACGCCAAAACAGTAACAAACTTGGTAAAAACTTCCTAAGTCCACGCCAAAACAGAAACAAACTTGGTACAAACTTCCTAAGTCCACGCCAAAACAGTAACAAACTTGGTACAAACTTCCTAAGTCCACGCCAAAACAGCACCAAACTTGGTACAAACTTCCTAAGTCCACGCCAAAACAGCACCAAACTTGGTACAAACTTCCTAAGTCCACGCCAAAACAGTAACAAACTTGGTACAAACTTCCTAAGTCCACGCCAAAACAGTAACAAACTTGGTACAAACTTCCTAAGTCCACGCCAAAACAGCACCAAACTTGGTACAAACTTCGTAAGTCCGCGCCAAAACAGCACCAAACTTGGTACAAACTTCCTAAGTCCACGCCAAAACAGTAACAAACTTGGTACAAACTTCCTAAGTCCACGCCAAAACAGCACCAAACTTGATACAAACTTCCTAAGTCCACGCCAAAACAGCACCAAACTTGGTACAAACTTCCTATGTCCACGCCAAAACAGTAACAAACTTGGTACAAACTTCCTAAGTCCACGCCAAAACAGCACCAAACTTGGTACAAACTTCCTAAGTCCACGCCAAAACAGTAACAAACCTGGTGCAAAGTTCCTAAGTCCACGCCAAAACAGTAACAAACTTGATACAAACTTTCTAAGTCCACGCCAAAACAGCACCAAACTTGATACAAACATTCTAAGTCCACGCCAAAACAGCACCAAACTTGATACAAACTTCCTAAGTCCACGCCAAAACAGCACTAAACTTGATACAAACTTCCTAAGTCCACGCCAAAACAGCACCAAACTTGGTACAAACTTCCTAAGTCCACGCCAAAACAGCACCAAACTTGGTACAAACTTCCTAAGTCCACGCCAAAACAGTAACAAACTTGGTGCAAAGTTCCTAAGTCCACGCCAAAACAGTAACAAACTTGGTACAAACTTCCTAAGTCCACGCCAAAACAGTAACAAACTTGGTACAAACTTCCTAAGTCCACGCCAAAACAGTAACAAACTTGGTACAAACTTCCTAAGTCCACGCCAAAACAGCACCAAACTTGGTACAAACTTCCTAAGTCCACGCCAAAACAGCACCAAACTTGATACAAACTTCCTAAGTCCACGCCAAAACAGTAACAAACTTGGTACAAACTTCCTAAGTCCACGCCAAAACAGTAACAAACTTGGTACAAACTTTCTAAGTCCACGCCAAAACAGTAACAAACTTGGTACAAACTTCCTAAGTCCACGCCAAAACAGTAACAAACTTGGTACAAACTTCCTAAGTCCACGCCAAAACAGCACCAAACTTGGTACAAACTTCCTAAGTCCACGCCAAAACAGTAACAAACTTGGTACAAACTTCCTAAGTCCACGCCAAAACAGTAACAAACTAGGTACAAACTTCCTAAGTCCACGCCAAAACAGCACCAAACTTGATACAAACTTCCTAAGTCCACGCCAAAACAGCACCAAACTTGGTACAAACTTCTTAAGTCCACGCCAAAACAGCACCAAACTTGGTACAAACTTCCTAAGTCCACGCCAAAACAGTAACAAACTTGGTACAAACTTCCTAAGTCCACGCCAAAACAGAAACAAACTTGGTACAAACTTCCTAAGTCCACGCCAAAACAGTAACAAACTTGGTACAAACTTCCTAAGTCCACGCCAAAACAGCACCAAACTTGGTACAAACTTCCTAAGTCCACGCCAAAACAGCACCAAACTTGGTACAAACTTCCTAAGTCCACGCCAAAACAGTAACAAACTTGGTACAAACTTCCTAAGTCCACGCCAAAACAGTAACAAACTTGGTACAAACTTCCTAAGTCCACGCCAAAACAGTAACAAACTTGATACAAACTTTCTAAGTCCACGCCAAAACAGCACCAAACTTGATACAAACATTCTAAGTCCACGCCAAAACAGCACCAAACTTGATACAAACTTCCTAAGTCCACGCCAAAACAGCACCAAACTTGATACAAACTTCCTAAGTCCACGCCAAAACAGCACCAAACTTGGTACAAACTTCCTAAGTCCACGCCAAAACAGCACCAAACTTGGTACAAACTTCCTAAGTCCACGCCAAAACAGTAACAAACTTGGTGCAAAGTTCCTAAGTCCACGCCAAAACAGTAACAAACTTGGTACAAACTTCCTAAGTCCACGCCAAAACAGTAACAAACTTGGTACAAACTTCCTAAGTCCACGCCAAAACAGTAACAAACTTGGTACAAACTTCCTAAGTCCACGCCAAAACAGCACCAAACTAGGTACAAACTTCCTAAGTCCACGC